>CM044356.1:220719933-220783960 GCA_024294585.1 Vipera latastei
CATAAATAAATGAATAAAACAGGTATCCGCGAGCAGGCCTGGGCAGAAGTGGGCTGGCGATGCTCATGGATGCGCTGGCCCAAACGCGCCAAGACCGATTGGGTCCTGTTGGGAGGAGTAGCTGACTGGGGAAGATGGGTAGCTGAGTCCTCCCAGCTCGCAACCGGAGAGCAGATAGGTGCAGACGCACCTTGGATAAGTTCCTGGTCCCCTCTCCACGTTGGCGACAGCACTGCAGACGTTCTCTTCGATCCGGTCCACCTTCTCCTGCTGGTCTACAAGCAAAGCACGGACTCATTTATTTATTGAGCATATGGCACATAATAATAGTGACAATTATGATGATGATGATGATGATAGTAAAGTTGGAAGGACCTTGAAGGTCATCTAGTCCAATCCCCTGCTGAGGCAGGAAACCCTATACCATTTCAGACAAATGGCTGTCCAGTCTCTTCTTAAAAACTTCCAGTGTTGAGCATTCACCACCTCTGGAGGCAGGTGGTTCCACTGGTTAATTGTCCTCACTGTCAGGAAGTTTCTCCTTAGTTCTAGGTTGCTTCTCTCCTTGGTTAGTTTCCATCCGTCGTTTCTTGTCCTGCCTTCAGGTGCTCTGGAGAAATCATACGTTTCATCTGTGGGACTTGCAATATGCAGGTCATCCTTGACGTATGACCACCAGGCAGCCCAGAATTTCTGTCGGTCAGTGAGTCGCTTGTTAAGTTAGCTTTGCCCCACTTTACGACCGGCTGTTCAGTGAATCACTGCAATTGTTAAGTTAGTAACACAGTCATTAAGTGAATCTGGCTTCCCCATTGGACTCTGCTTGTCAGAAGGTCACAAAAGGGGGATTGCGTGACCCCCACCCCGGGATGCTGCAACGGTCATAAATATGAGTCAATTGCCCAGGGTCCCAAAATTTGATTACGTGGCCCTGGGGATGTGAACAACGGTCGTAAGTGTGAAAAATGGTCATAAGTCACTTTTTCTTTTAACTTCGGTCACTGAATGAACTGTTGTAAGTCCAGGACTACCTGTACGTCAACATTCGCCTAGATTTTAAAAAAATCACAGTAAAATAGGAAACGTTATTGAAGACCTGTAGTCAGATACCCACACCGAGGCCATCCGAGGATTGAAGCACAGCATCTTTCATGTGAAAAATAGTAAGATGCTGGACCGGTAGATGTCCTCAGCTTACAGCCAGTCACGCTGTGATGTACACAACGAACTACACAATCTAGGAGTGGCTTGTTCTGTAATTTTTCTCCATTCTCTCACTAACAGAGCTGGTGGCGCTAGATGGCTGAGGACGGGAATCTGCAAGTCAGAGTGGATTTAATACTTCCCCTCCTGGTGTTGACTGGCATCAAACGTACTGTAGGGAGAGCAGACGTGGCCCCAAATTTTCCGTTGCTAAGTGAGACAATTGTTAAAGAACAGTTGCTAGAATTGGGGATGTCTGGTTTCAAGAGAGAAGGACGAGGGGGGACAGGATAGCAGCCTTCCAGTATCTCAGGGGCTGCCCCAAAGAAGAGGCAGTCAAGCTATTCTCCAAAGCACCAGAGGGAAGGGCAAGAAACAATGGATGGAAACTAGTCAAGGAGAGAAGCAACCTAGAACTAAGGAGAAATTTCCTGACAGTTGGAATAATTAACCAGTGGAACCACCTGCCTCCAGAAGTGGTGAATGCTCCAACACTGGAAGTTTTAAGTAGAGACTGGACAGCCGTTTGTCTGAAATGTATAGGGTTTCCTGCCTGAGCAGGGGTTGGACTAGATGACCTCTAAGATCCCTTCCAATTCTCTTCTTCTTCTTCTTCTTCTTCTTCTTCTTCTTCTTCTTCTTCTTCTTCTTCTCTTCTTCTTCTTCTTCTTCTTCTTCTCTTCTTCTCCTCCTCCTCCTCCTCCTCCTCCTCCTCCTCCTCCTCCTGCCTCCTCCTCCTCCTTTTTAAGAAGAGACTGGACAAGCCATTTCTCTGAAATTGTATAGGGCAGGGGTAGGCAACCTCGGCTCTTTTATGACCGGTGGACTTCAACTCCCAGAATTCCTGAGCCAGCATGGCTAAGCATGGAAGCCTCTCCCTTCCCCTCAGCGTGGCTGGCTCAGCAATTCTGGGAGTTGAAGTCCATGAGTCATAAAAGAGCCGAGGTGACCTACCCCTGCCTAGCCAGCAAAAGGATCATGAAATTCTGTATGCAAACTGCAAACATTACTGCGATGTCTACATTTTCCCCTTTAAATTATCATTTTACCTGGCAGAGAATATTAAAGCTTTTGGGGAGCCTGGTAGAAAACCAGTTAAGATTCTGGTTCTCTTTTGGTAGAATCCAGAGTAAAATAAGAGAAACAATCTTTGCTCTACTTACATGAACAAGCAGGGAGAACTCTGTCACCAGAGTGCTAAGTTCAATCAGGTCCTAAAGAAAACACCAAAATGTTACTCGGGTTTGTTTTTCTTTTATTCTATTTTTTTAGTTTATCAAAATATAATATAAATACAAAGTACAAAAGAAAATAATGGGGGGGGAGAGAAGGGGAGGAGAAGTAAGAGAGAAAAATGTGTAGGATAAAAGGGAAAAAGAAACAACATTAACTTCTTTTTAAAAGTGCAGTAGAATAAGATAATAAGATACCACCTCAACTTTTTACTTTTACATAATAATAATATAGGCTAGCCATTTTTATAACAACAAACCTGTTTAATCAGCAAAACCAAAATTTCATTTTTTTCCCCACCAAAAGCAGTTTCCAAACAGAAACAAAATCAATTGTATTTTTTTTCTTTTATCAAAGCAATCCGTTTATCCCTCTCTGCTAACTCATCGACTTTTGCAGCCCTTCATCTGTTGTGGGAACAGAAGCGTCCTTCCATTTTTGTCCGTAAAGTAATATTGCTACCGTCAACACATATAACATCAAAATCCCATTTTTCCCCCCAAGTCTTTTTCCATTATAATAAACCCCCCAAAAAGTCTCTGCTTTTATCTTTATATTTACTTTGTGAATCTTCTGTATTAAGATCTGAATCCTACTACGATATTTCTTTCCTTTGTCCAACATTAAATGATACAAGGACCCTTCTTTACATTTGCATTTCCACCATTCAGTTAACATAACATTCACTTAAAATCACATTCAGTTAAAATAACATTCAGTTAGTATAGGTTCTCCTGCTCGAGCGGGGGGCTGGACTAGAAGACCTCCAAGGTCCCTTCCAGCTCTATTCTATTCTATTCCATTCATTCCATTCCATTCCATATTTTCTATTCTATTCTATTCTATTCCATTCCATTCCATATTTTCTATTCTATTCCATTCCATTCCATTCCATTCCATTCCATTCCATTCCATTCCATATTTTCTATTCTATACTATTCTATTCTATTCCATTCCATCCCATTCCATTCCATTCCATATATTCTATTCTATTCTATTCTATTCTATTCTATTCTATTCTATTCTATTCTATTCTATTCTATTCTATTCTATTCTATTCTATTCCATCCCATTCCATTCCATATATTCTATTCTATTCTATTCTATTCTATTCTATTCTATTCTATTCTATTCTATTCTATTTCTATTTCTATTCTATTCTATTCTTTCTATTTCTATTTCTATTTCTATTCTATTCTATTCTATTCTATTCTATTCTATTCCATTCCTTATTCTATTCTATTCTATTCTATTCTATTCTATTCTATTCTATTCTATTCTATTCTATTCTATTCTATTCTATTCTATTCTATTCTTTCTATTTCTATTCCTATTCTATTCTATTCTATTCTATTCTATTCTATTCCTTATTCTATTCTATTCTATTCTATTCTTTCTATTTCTATTTCTATTTCTATTTCTATTTCTATTTCTATTTCTATTTCTATTTCTATTCTATTCTATTCTATTCTATTCTATTCTATTCTATTCTATTCTATTCTATTCTATTCTATTCTATTCTATTCCAAAATAACATGCATTCTTGACAACATATCCGGTGTTAAATACCAACGATACATCATTGCTTTAAATTATAATTTAGTGCAAATTTTAGATCTTTCGTTCAGCAAAATGTCACTTGTCCTAATAAGACATTTTAAAACGAACATTGTATTTGAAAAGAAAATTATTATAGGATGTGCTAATTACCTCTTCTAATACCTCCCAGGATTCCGCAGCGTTTTGATCCTGGGGGATTTCTGGTAACGGAGCAAAAATCTGGCTAAGGGAATTTTCTCCATCTTCTGCATTAGAGGTTTCTGAAGGAAAAGAACGCGCAGTCAGTGAGCGCGCTGTCAACACTGCAAGACAGGAAATAAATGTACACACAAGACACAACCACATCTAAAACCATTACACAACTACAGCTCTGGACAATGGATTTTATAAAGCACCCTCGCCCCAAGGAATAATAAATACTGTCTCCCTCTTTCTTTTTCTTTCTTTCTTTCTTTCTTTTTCTTTCTTTCTTTCTTTCTTTTTCTCTTTCTTTCTTGCTTTCTTTCTCTTTCCTTCCTTCCTTCCTTCCTTCCTTCCTTCCTTCCTTCCTTTCCTTCCTTCCTTCCTTCCCTCCCTTCTTCTTCTTCTTCTTCCTTCTTCTGCCATATCCATTATTGGACATTGGCAATCATGTTTTTATCAGCCGCCGCACAAAAATGTGATGCTGATTTTTGTCCAGAACAGTCCCTTAGATTTTGTTTTGACGATTTCCCTTGGCTTTCCCAGGCGGCTTATCACCCCCTCATTTCTGATCTTGTCAACCCAGCTTCTACGTAACAGCCACCTGTAAATCCACATTTCAAATGCTTCTAATCTCTTCGGGTGGCCTTCTGTCAAAGACCAACTCTTTACTCCATACCGCAGGACAGAAAAAATATAACATCTGACAAGCCTGATTTTCAATCTTCTTTTCCTGAGACTGGCCAAACCCAAGTCCCGTAGCTGTTCTTCGTATGCTTTAGTCTCCAGGCCTTGGATCATCTTAGTTGCTCTTCTCTGAATTTTTTCCAAACTCTCAACATCTTTTTTGTGATATGGTGAGCAAAATTGGCTGCAGCATTCCAGGTGTGGCCTCACTAGGGTTTTATAAAGCGGTAATAATAACTCGTGTGATCTTGATTCTATGCCTCTGTTTATACAAGTATACTTATACACTTATAAGTATAAATACCTTTTTTCTATAATACTTAGAGAATTCTCTTTATTATATACAATAATAGTTACTGCTGGCTGGAGAATTCTGGGAGTTGAAGTGCATGGACCTTAAAGTAGCCAAAGCTGGAAAAACCTGAAAATACAGGTAGTTCTCAACTTACGACCACAAATGAGCTCAAAATTTCTGACAGTTGTTAAATAATAATAATAAACCCAGGATTTTAAAAAATGAATACATAAATAAACAGTACCTGCTGCGATGGTGGTAGAGCGGGTGAAAGCAGCCGATGAGGAGGCCTCCTGCTCTCTGAATTGTCTTTTCAGCACTTCGGCGGACTCCGAATGCAGCTGTAAAAATTCTTTTACGGCCAAGGAAGCCTCCTCTTTCACGGGATCAATCATTCTCTGCAAAGTCAGAATATCTTCCTTCCGGACTCGGGAACAAAGGTTTTCCATCTCTCGGATATTTGCTCGCAGCTGCTGTAATATTTGAAAAAAAGGACTCGTCCGTTTTACTTCGGTTAGGCCTCCATTGCAAATCAGGCTAGGTACAACCCCGCCCCCAGAATTCTATTTGTTATGTCTATAATAATAGTTACTGCTGACTGGGGAATTCTGGGAGTTGAAGTCTATGCATCTTACACTAGCCCAGGCATAGGCAACCTTGGCTCTTTTATGACTTGTGGACTTCAACTACCACAATTCCTGAGCCAGCATGGGGGAACTATGGCCCCCTTGATGAATTCTGGACTTCAAATCTCCCAGAATTCCTGAGCCAGCATGGGGGAAATTTGACCCCTTCATGACTTGTGGACTTCAACTCCCAGAATTCCTGAGCCAGCATGGCTGGGTTCAGGAATTCTGGGTATTAAAGTCCACAAGTCATCAAAGAGCCAAGGTTCCCTACGCCTCCACTAGCCAAAGTTGGGGAACCCTGAAATACAGGTTGTCCTCAACTTACGAACACAGCTCCGCTGAAGTTGTTAAGCGGGTTTTGCCCCATTTTACACCTTTCTTGCACAGCCGTTAAGTGAATCACTGCAGTTATGTTAGTAACCCGGTTGTTAAATCGGTTGTTGAATCTGGCTTCCTCCATTGATTTTGCTTGTCAGAAGGTCTCAAAAGAGGATCACGTGACCCTGGGACGCTGCGACCGTCGTAAATATGAACCAGGTGCAAAGTGTCTGAATTTTGATCATGTGGAGGATGCTGCAACCGTCGTAAGTGTGAAAAACGATCGTAAGTCACTTTTTTCTGTGCTGTTGTAACGTCAGTCACCCAACGAATGGTTGTAAATCCAGGACTACTTAACAGTGCTGGCTGGGGAATGCTGGGAGTTGAAGTCCACGGGTCTTAAAAGTGGCTAAAGTTGGAAAGTCCTGAAATAGACTAAAAAGGACCCGAAAAGCATTGCTCTTAAGCCCAGATGGAGGAACCCCTTGCTAGAGCAGTGTTCCCCAAACTTGGCAACTTTTAAGAAACGTGGACTTTAATTCCCAGAATTCCCCCAGATAGGCCAAAGCTCTTAAAGTTGCTGAGGTTGCCTCAAGACTCGGGAACGAGACGGTTCATATGTCTTTTAAAGAAATCCACCCAACGGATAACACGGGGGCACGTTCCCACAGCTCTGCTTTCCCCAGAAAAAGATTACCGAGGGGTTCATTTTCCCAGCATGCTGTCTTCTCCAGTGGACGTCTACGGCCGTCGTCTCCTTACCTGAACGGTACGACCGGCATTGATATGTTCTTCGTGCAGTTTGTCCCACAGCCTGCACCTCTGATACTGCAAACGACAGAGAGCAGAGGGGATGGGGTCTCAGAAACACGGCGTCTCAATTGGCACGGAGTCAAACCACCCAAGGATTTGCCTCCTCCCTTGTGCAAAATGGGGACGCTCTAAAGAAAAAGGTGTCAAATTTAATGAAGAGTTTAATGAAGAGAAGGACCAAGGGATGAGAGGATAGCAGCGTTCCGGTATCTCAGGGGTTGCTCCAAAGAAGAAGAGGGGGTCAGATTATTCTCCAAAGCCCCTGAAGGCAGGACAAGAAGCAACGGATGGAAACTCATCAAGGAGAGAAGCAACCTAGAACTAAGGAGAAACTTCCAGACAGTTAGAACAATTAACCAGTGGAACAACTTGCCTCTAGAGGTTGTGAATGCTCCAACACTGGAAGTTTTTAAGAAGAGACCGGACAGCCGTTTGTCTGACATGGTCTAGGGTTTCCTGCCTGAGGTTGGACTGGATGACCTCCAAGGTCCCTTCCAACTCTATTCTATTCTAAATTACATCCAAGACATTTTTCCCTGGAAAGAGCATGGCAGGGTTTCTTATGTTCACCCACACTATTTCAGCTTGGTTTTGATCAAGCAGAGCGCAAAGGGACGTTTTTCAGCCGAGGTGTAAAAATATTTCTTTCTTTAATCACAGTGCCCATCTCAGTGACTCTGAATAGCCTACACCAGGGTAGGCAACCTTGGCTCTTTTATGATTCGTGGACTTCAACTCCCAGAATTCCTGAGCCAGCATGGGGGAACTATGGCCCCTTCATGACTCGAGGACTTCAACTCCCAGAATTCCTCACCCAGCATGGGGGAACTTTGGCCCCTTCATGACTCGAGGACTTCAACTCCCAGAATTCCTCACCCAGCATGGGGGAACTTTGGCCCCTTCATGACTCGAGGACTTCAACTCCCAGAATTCCTGAGCCACCATGAGGGAACTATGGCCCCTTCGTGACTTGTGGACTTCAACTCCCAGAATTCCTGAGTCAGCATGGCTCAGCTTGGAAACCTCTCTTTCCCCTCAGGATGGCTGGCTCAGGAATTCTGGGAGTTGAAGTCCACGAGTCATAAAAGAGCCAAGGTTTCCTACCCATGGCCTACACAGTAATAACCAAGGATATATAAAAACCATTGAAACAACCAATTTAAATTAATAGATTTAAAAAACGGCAAGATATAAACATGCCATTAGCTGTCCTACCACTGGCTAAGGCGTTGCTCTATTAAGGGGTCCCCAAACTAGTTGACAAGCCATTATTTAAGGAACCCCAGCAGGGTTGGGCCCAGACCCACCTCGAGGGAGTGGATGTTCCACAGGGTAGGGCCCCAACACAGGTAGTCCTTATCTTACAACCACAATGGAATGCCAAATTTCCATACCTAAACGAGGCATTCTAAGTGAGTTTTGCCCTGTTTTACAACCTTCCTCCCCACGGTTGTTAAGTGAATTCCTGCATCTGTCGTTAGTCACAAGGTTGCTAAGAGAACCTGGCTTCCCCATTGGCTTCCCCATGGTCGGAAGGTCGTAAAAGGGTTAGAATGCAGGACTTTGGCTGACCGGCAGCTGCCAGCAGTTCGGCAGTTCGAATCTCACCACCTCAAGGCCGACTCGGCCTTCCCTCCTTCCGAGGTTGGTAAAATGAGGTCCCAGATTGTTGGGGGGCAAATAGGCTGACTCTGTAAACCACTCAGAATAAAGTGCTGTGAAGCAGTATATAAGTCTAAGTGCTATTGCTTGGGAAGGAAGGAAGGAAGGAAGGAAGGAAGGAAGGAAGGAAGGAAGGAAGGAAGGAAGGAAGGAAGGAAGGAAGGAAGGAAGGAAGGAAGGAAGGAAGGAAGGAAGGAAGGAAGGAAGGAAGGAAGGAAGGAAGGAAGGAAGGAAGTCGTGGTGGTGCACAGGAGTTCAATTTTGATGAAGTTCAAGGTTGACTCAGCCTTCCCTCCTTCCGAGGTTGGTAAAATGAGGACCCAGATTGTTGGGGGGCAACAGGCTGACTCTGTAAACCACTCAGAATAAAGTGCTGTGAAGCAGTATATAAGTCTAAGTGCTATTGCTTGGGAAGGAAGGAAGGAAGGAAGGAAGGAAGGAAGGAAGGAAGGAAGGAAGGAAGGAAGGAAGGAAGGAAGGAAGGAAGGAAGGAAGGAAGGAAGGAAGGAAGGAAGGAAGTCGTGGTGGTGCACAGGAGTTCAATTTTGATGAAGTTCAACGTTGACTCAGCCTTCCGTCCTTCCAAGGTCGGTAAAATGAGGACCCGGATTGTTGGGGGTGCAACAGGCTGACTCTGTAAACCACTCAGAATAAAGTGCTGTGAAGCAGTATATAAGTCTAAGTGCTATTGCTTGGGAAGGAAGGAAGGAAGGAAGGAAGGAAGGAAGGAAGGAAGGAAGGAAGGAAGGAAGGAAGGAAGGAAGGAAGGAAGGAAGGAAGGAAGCAAGCAAGCAAGCAAGCAAGCAAGCAAGCAAGCAAGCAAGCAAGCAAGCAAGCAAGCCGTGGTGATGCACAGGAGTTCAATGTTGACGAAGTTCAACGTTGACTCAGCCTTCCGTCCTTCCAAGGTCGGTAAAATGAGGACCCGGATTGTTGGGGGTGCAACAGGCTGACTCTGTAAACCCCTTAGAGAGGGCTTTACAAGCGCTGTGAAGCAGTATAGAAGTCTAAGGGCTTGTTGTGACTCAGGGCCAGCCTGTGGGTCCGACAGCCGTCTCCGATGTATCGGATGACTCAGATGAGGGGGAGGAGGGAAACGAACCGGCTGATGATGGTTTGGAGGCTTTGCAGAGCCCTCAGCCGGGGACCTCTTCTCAGCTGCGTGAGCCCGAGAGTGCGGAGGAAGATGACCCACAGCTGGCCCTGTTCAAGGACGCCCGACGCAGGAGGCAGTCGAGCAGGAACAAACAAAGAAAGACTGCGGGACTCCTCGGGAGGAGGCACAGGGAGACCACGCCCTGAGCTCTCTATAAAAGGAGTGTTTGGGGAGGGGCTGGTTGCTGAAAGCAACTTTTCCGCTTGAGAAGACAAGCTCTAGTGTTTTTGTTAACTGCGTAATAAATCTTGGCAGAAGCCTTTTAGCCTTGGACGCTCTCCAGTCTCTTCTTTCTGAATAGGGGTTTGCCTTATTACAAGGCCAGAAGAGGGCTGGTTCAGAACAGGGCTGTCATTGCTATTGCTATCGCATGACCCCGGGGCACTGCAACTGTCATAAATACGAGCCAGTTGCCAAGCAGCTGAATTTTGATGACCTGATCCTGGGGATGCTGCAAAGGTCGTTAAGGGCAAAAACTGGTCAAAAGTCCCTTTTTTCACTGCCGTTGCAACTTCAAACGGTCGCTAAACAAATAGCTGTGAGTCAAGGACACACACACACACACACACCCCGTACAAAACTGTTCCTCTTAGGACCTCTGACAACATTCCCCTGTTTATGGGACCCGCAATATGAGTCTCCTGCCAGACCTTCTTAAGATTAATACTTTTTTTTAAAAAAAAGGGAAAAAAATAACCTTCTCAATATTTATCTGATGTTTTCTTAACCGCTCCAGATCTGTGGGAATGGCAACTTTAATAAACTTCTGGATGGCAGGCTCCAGGCGACGCAAGTTAACTTTTTCTTCATCTTTAGACATGGTGGGTGGTTTAATCCAGCACGGAGTAGCGCTTTTGTTACCTAGACACAGTTTGAAGGATGATTTAAAGATTAGTACAGTAGGAAATCACAGAATCGGTTAAGTACCTCAGAGATTATCTAGTCCAGGGGTCTTCGAACGTGGCCCTTTGATGACTTGCGGACTTCAACTCCCAGAATTCCTCAGCTGGCTGAGGAATTCTGGGAGTTGAAGTCCGCAAGTCATCAAAGGGCCACGTTTGAAGACCCCTGATCTAGTCCAACCCCATTCGGTGCGGGACCTGTTAAACGCATTTTAGATGGAGAGCTATTCAATCTGGACTCTATTCTCCAAAGTACAAGAAGCAATTGATGGAAATTAATCAAGGAGAGAAACAACCTAGGAATTTCTTAAAACAGGTAATCCTCAACTTACAATAGTTTGTTTAGTGACCGTTTCAAAGTTACAACGGCACTGCAAAAAGGGACTTACAAATGTTTTTCGCACTTACGATTGTGACAGCCCTGTGGTCATGTGATCAAAAATCGGGCACTTGTCAACTGACTCATATTTATGACGGCCACACCGTTCCGGGGTCGCGTGATCCCCTTTTGCGACCTCCTGACAAGCAAAGTCCTCGGGGGGAGGCCAGATTCACTTAACGACCGTGTGACTAGCTTAATCACTGCAGTGATTCCCAGAGCAACTGTGGCCAGGAAGGTCGTAAAATGGGGGCCAAAATTAACTGAAAATCAAAATTCAATTAACTGTGTTGTTAACCGCTGCAGCGATTCGCTTAACAAACGCGTGGCAAGAAAAGTTGCATAAGGGGACAAACAAATTTCTCATTGAACCACGGAAATTTGGAGCTCAACTGTGGTCGTAAATTGAGGATAACCTGTGGCGATCCAAACGTGCTTTTCCAAAAGGCAACTGGGCTTGCCTTGTTTTTCTCTTTGGAAACATTTCACTTCTCATCCAAGAACTTTCTCAAGTGCTGAACTTAAGAAGTGGAGAAGCTTCTTGGATGAGAAGCGAAACATTTTCAAAGAAGAAAAAAAAAACCATCAAAGTCCAGTTGCCTTTGGAAGAATACCTTGGGAAGGATGACTGAGAATCTCCACAGACATTTCTGATGGTGAGAATGATAAGCCACTGGAAGCCTCCAGAGGTTGTGGACGTTCCATCACTGGAGATTTTTAAGAAGAGACCGGACAGCCATTTGTCTGGAATGGCATGGGCTTCCTGCTGGAGCAGTGGGTTGGACTAGATGACCTCCATGGTCCCTTTCCGGCACTGTTATTCTATTATTCTGTTCTGAGTCCTCCAGTGAAGTGAAACATGAAATTTTGTGAGGTATCTATTCCACTAGTTCTCACCTGAAGGAAATTCCCCCTGACGTCTCCTACTGCCCCCATTTCAGCCCCTTGTTCCATGCCCTCCCAGATAAGTACAGAACTAGTCCACACTCTCCTCTCCTTGGCAACCATTTAAAGGTAAAGGTTCCCCCGCACATGCGTGCTAGTCGTTTCCGACTCTAGGGGCCGGTGCTCATCTCCGTTTCAAAGCCGAAGAGCCAGCGCTTGTCCGAGGACGTCTCCGTGGTCATGTGGCCGGCATGACTAGACGCCAAAGGCGCACGGATCGCTGTTACCTTCCCACCGGAGTGGTCCCTATTTTTCTACTTGCATTTTTACGTGCTTTCGAACTGCTAGGTTGGCAGAAGCTGGGACGAGTAACAGGCGCTCACTCTGTTCTGCGGCACTCGGGATTCGACCCGCCAAACTGCCGACCTCCTGATCGACAAGCTCAGTGTCCTAACCCACTGAGCCACCGCGTCCCTGGCAACCATTTAGATATCCCCAAACTGCCAACGTCTCTCCCCAAAACGTCCCTTCCGCAGCTAACCTACCCAGGTCTTTTCACTTTTCTTCAAAGGACCCGTTTCCAGGCCCTTCCCACTCTTGAGGACCTTTTCTGAATTCCCTCCCGTTGGTCAGCGTCCTTTCTGCCCTGCAGTGTCCGGTATTCCGAGTAAAACCTGGCCCAAAGAGAGCAGAATGGGACAATTATTCCAAAGATCTGGACTCTATCATTCCTCTTCACAGATCCTTAAATAACACTTGAAAGATCCACTGCATGGTAGGCTCACTAGAGCTGGTTCAGACTCATCCCCCAAATTTCATGACAAGATTTTTGACAATAAGAAAGAAGCAACGGACAAGGGTTATTTGTAACTCAGGGTGGAACCGTGGGGTCCTTGGTGCACTCGGAGCTTGTCTGGTTTCTTGCAGATATTTCATTACCCAAACTAGATCATATCATCGGGGTGGGGGGGACGAGGAAGAGGAAGACTGTGGGGGTCCTAGGTGCCCTCTAAGCTGGGTGGTTTTCTTGCAGACATTTCATGACCCAACTAGGTAACATTATCCAGGCTGGAAAGGAGTGAGAGGAGGAGGAGGAGACAATAAAGTCCTTACTGTATAGCTGGGTTGTTTTTTTGCAGATGTTTTATGACCCAACTAGGTAACATTATCAGCGCTAGAATGGAGGGGGGGTTGCGTAAGGGAGGACTCTGGGCTCCCTGATGCTCTCCGAGCCTTGGCGGTTTTCTTGCAGACATTTCCTGACCCATCGAGAGATCATCAGAGCTAGAAGGGAAATAGATTGGGGAGGAGGAGGAGGAGGAGGAGGAGGAGGAGGAGGAGGAGGAGGAGGAGGAGAAGGAAGAAGGCTGTGGGGTCCTTGGTGGCTGTTTGCTGGCAGACGTCTCATGACCCAACTAGGTAACATCATCAGTGGCAGGAGCGGGTGTTGTGGGAGGGGAAAAGGAAGGAGACGACTTTGGCCTCACTGATGCTCTCCGAACTTGCCTGTTTTCTTCCAGATGTTTAGCAAAGCTACAGTAGATTAAATGGACTGTGACTATTATTTTATGTTTCGCTCCATTTTTAATTGTGGTTTGTTGTGGGTGGTTGCCTGGGTGTTTGGTTTTTTTTAACTCTATTTGTTGTGAGCTGCCCAGAAGAAATGGTGAATACATCAAATAAAGCAAAAAAACATCAGAAATCAGGGCTGCTGTAGCGCCCGGGCCTCTTTCTGCCTGCCGGCTCCACCCTGGGATCTCCTGGTGGTCTCCCTTCCCAGCCCAGATTATCTTCCTGCCCGGCCAAGGGGAACCGGCGGGGGGGGGACTCCCTGTCCCACGGCACACCGGCCGCCTCCCCCTAAGAGGGGGAACTACAAATCCTCCCCCAACCCCTCCCCCTGGGTGAGGGTGATGGGAGTTGTAGTCCCACACCTCTTGGGTGGGTGAACCTCCCCTTCCCTCGCCGGACTCACCTCGCCTCCGCCTCCGCGTTCTTCCCCCGGCGGCCCCTCCGGCTGCGGCCCCGCTTCGCCTCCCACTCCCCAAATTGCCCCGAACCCGGAAGAAAGAGAGGAAGTAAACAGGAAAAGGCGACGGCCCCCTCCCCTCGGACCATAGAAATCGCCAGAGCGTCGCTCCCACCAGCCGGAGGCGGGATTTCCGGTGCGCGTGAGCTGCGCCGCCCCCTCGCCTGAGCACGTGACCCTCAGCTGGGAAGATGACGTAAAAGGAATGGATGATAAAGGATAGATGCATAACGAAGGAAAGAAGGAGTGGAGAGAGAGATACAGAGATAGTTACGGAGATATGGATGGGTGGACAAAAAAATAGATAATAAAGCTAGATAAGGGATAGATAATGAATGAATGAATGATAGATTGTTACAGAGATATGGATGGAGCGTTGACACCAGAGTTCCCCAACCAGCAATTCTGGGAGCTGATATCCACACAGTTTAAACCTATAGAAACTGAGCGACACTACATCGCAAGGCCAAATTGTGCAGCAGCGGTCCTAAACCAGGGTTAGGGAGATGGTACAAACACCATCCCTTGGGCTTCACAGACAATCACATTATTACAGGTTGTCCTCCGCTTACGGCCACAATTGAGGCCGTTTCTGTCGCTAAACGAGACATTCCTTAAGTGAATATGGCCCCATCTTACAACCTGCCTTGCCATGGTTCTTAAGGGAATCACTGCAGCTGTGCTTATGTGGATCTGGCATCCCTCGTTGACTTGGCTTGTTGGAAGGTCGCAAAAGGGGATGGGATCACATCACACACGCACACACACACACACAGAGGACACTGCGACTGTCACAAATACGAGTCGGTTGCCAAGCATCTGAATTTTGATCATGGTGACCAAAAGGGGAGGCTGCAACGGTCCTAAGTGTGAAAAGCCATCACAAGTCACTTTTTCCTCTTATAACTTTGGACAGTCGCTAAATGAACTGTTGTAAGTTGAGAACTACCTGTAGCTCAGAGCTCTGGAAGGGTTGTTACTGAATGCATTCAACGTACATTCAGGTGCATTCTGGATATATATTTTTTTAACTTCTACCTAACAGGGGTAGGCAACCATGGCTATTTTATGACTCGTGGACTTCAACTCCCAGAATTCCTGAGCCAGCACGGCTCAGCTTGGAAACTTCTCCCTTTTCCCTCAGCATGGCTGGCTCAGGAATTCTGGGAGTTGAAGTCCATGACTCATAAAACAGCAAAGGTTGCCTACCCCAAGACAAGCAAGAGCATACAATGGGGGGGAGGGTATGCATTCCCCTTGACAGCCTTCAATATGTTGAATAAGCCAGCATCACCACTAATATGGAAATATGGGGGCTTATAGTCCAATGCCAAACCCTGATTTGTTTGCAGAGGGAAAACTATGGTGTGATGCGTTTTCTCCTTTCTTTCCCCCCTTTACTGTATTGTAACGGAATAACAGAGCTGGAAGGTACCTTGGAGGTCATCTAGTCCAACCCCCTGCTCAGGCAGGAAAAACCCTCTCCCATTTCAGACAAGTGACTGTCCAATCTCTTCTTAAAAACCTCCAGTGTTGTATCATTTTTGCCTTTTTATTTTTGCAATTTGAATACCTCATATTTTAAACCGAGTATTTTTTTCCAAACATTGTACCTAAGATTTGCTTTTTTAATTTTATTAAACTCATGCAAAATTCAAAGACAATGTAAAATGTTAACAGTCCTGCGTTTTTAGAAATGAGGCCTTTGGATTTATTAATATTTTTTAAAAAACCGAATCGTGAGAAATATGGAAGTTATAAGGTTGTTTCTGGCTTTGGGGCGGGGCATTACGAGATTTAGAAGCGCAGGCTAAAAGTGAAAACATTTGATATTTGCACATACTCTCTTTTTTTTCCTTCCAAAGCTCCCAGTTGCATTAAAGATACCCTAATTGTTCCCATTTATCTACAGCTTTTTATTCTCGATATATTTTACAGCGACCGCAGAATCGGCTTATTCAATATCTTCTGGTCTGACAGGATGTGGTAACGGTATAATTGATTTCTTCTCTTTATCTCTTGACAGGGCTTTCCTCATGTCTGTAAAAAAAAAAAAACGGGAACAAAATACAAATTAGTAACACAACCTGCAATTTAAAGTCCAACTTTAAATTAGATTAACTTTTTAAGTTAACTTTAGATTAACTTTTTAATCTGTATTAATTTATTACGGGCATTGCTGTTTAATTATTTTTAATTTTTGTATCTTGTTTTTATGATGTATTGCCCTGTTCACCGCCCTGAGTCCTTCGGGAGAAGGGCGGTATATAAATTAAATTAATAAATAAATAATAAAATAAATAAACTGCTATCAACCCTCTGGAATGAGATTTTCCACAAACATCCACACAATTTCCAACCAGAGGAGGTTCAGGGAGTTATTAAGGGAACCTGACCCCGGGGTAGTCCCTGACTTACGACACACTGAGCTAAAAATTCCTGCTGCTAAGCAAAATTCGAGATACGTTTGCCCCGCTTTATGACTTTTCTTGCCACAGTTAAGTGCAGTTAAGTTAGTGACGTGGTTGTTAAGCGGATCTGACTCCCCCCCCCTTGACTTTGCTCGTCAGAAGGTCGCAAAAGGGGATCACGTGATCGCCTGGGACGCTGCAACCCGTCACAAATATGAGTCGGTTGCCAAACGTCTGAATTTTGACCAGAGGGATACTGCCATGGTTGTCAGGGTGAAAACCTAAGTCCCGTTTTTCCAGTGCTGTTGTAACTTTGAATGGTCGCTAAATGGACTGTTGTAAGTCGGGGACTACCTCTATGTCTTACTACTTGTGGGTTCCATGAAGTTACAGGAGTGGTGCTCAAAACTCAACATCTGGAGTAAAATTGGATATGGCGTGATATTATTAACCGTTTCCCGCCAATTCTGCGCTGGTCTGACAAGCTCATTTTCTTTCTGTGTCTGTTCCGTCCCTCAGCTGCCATTTTGATTTATCTTTCTGGAAATTTGGACTACAGATAAATGTGTACATACGGAACTCGCCTGTGCTAACTTTAGGCCAGGGGTCTCCAAGCTTGGCAACTTTAAGACTGGTGGACTTCAACTCCCAGAATTCCCCAGCCACCATGGAACATTCACAGCTTCTGAAGGCAAGGAGTTCCACTGGTTAATTGTTCTGACTGTCAGGAAATTTCTCCTTAGTTCTAGGTTGCTTCTCTCTTTGACTAGTTTCCCTCCGTTGCTTCTTGTCCTGCCTTCGGGCGCTTTGGAGAATAGCTTGACTCCCTCTTCTTTGGGGCAGCCCCTGAGATATTGGAAGGCTGCTATCCTGTCACCCCTCGTCCTTCTCTTCATTAAACAAGACATACCCAATTCCAGCCACCGTTCCTTATATGTTTTAGCCTCCAGTCCCCTAATCATCTTTGTTGCTCTTCTCTGCGCTCTTTCTAGAGTCTCAACATCTTTTTAGTTCTTCACATTTGACATCATGTTTATCCCAAACACCCTTTAGCACTAAAAATCCACACACTTACCATACGCATCTTCGTCCGGTTCGCCACTGCTGGCTGAGTAGTATTCTAACACCGTTCTGTATACGCTGTAGCCCAGTTGCTTGTACATGTTCACCGCAACCTGATTGGACACCCTCACAAAGAGATCCACAAAAAATCCACCCTTTCTTCACCAAGAAAGAAAACGGAAGGGTAAGGAGACCGTCAGAGCAACATTAAGATTACACAACGTTATTGTGAAAAAAAGTACAGTGCTACGTCAATGTCAAAATGGATCTGCTTTTGTGCAGGTAAGAATTGGAGGGGATTCCCTCACAAGAAAACGATTGGATTAATGTTCTCATGTTTTTTTTTCTTTTCTTTTTTTCTTTCATCGGGGTGACTGAGTGGAGCTGAGCATTTACTGGCCGGGTGCCCTTCCTGACGCCTATTCGGAGTTTGCAGCAGATATTTTCTCGTTGCACCCAGAGAGAAACATCTGTCGCTGCCTGAGACTGAATTCTCAACCTTCCGAGTGGGAGGCGAGCATCTTCACCTCTAGGCCACTGCTGCTCACAATTAATGTTTTAATTAATGTTCTCCTATATTCTGGCTTAAAAGAAAACACAAGGAAGAATTAAAAGCACTCAAGTTACAATGCGAAGTAATCTATGTCTGCACGTTTCACATGAGTATGTTTCTTTTATTACAATTAGCTCTTATCATGAACTGTCATATTTCTTATTGCTATAGAATCCAGCCATAAATGCAAAGATTCACTAGCTTTTACACTTAAAAGCACTTTGGCCTAGTGTATCATTTAAACTTGCTTTCTGCAACTATGTAATTGTTTAAATGAACTGAAAATGCTTTATCTACCTACCTACCTATATTTCTATCTCTCTCTCTCTCTAATCTATCTATCTATCTATCTATCTATCTATCTATCTATCTATCTATCTATCTCTAATCTATCTGTATCTCTAATCTCTATTATATTTCTGTCTCTCTAATCTATCTGTATCTCTCTGTAATCTATATCTGTATCTCTAATCTATATTTCTGTGTCTCTAATCTATCTATCTGTCAGAATCCATTTATATCACATTCATAAATGTATGTTTAAAACATTATCCCCCCCCCCTTGGATTCTGCCATCTCCCGAGGAAGGAGGAGCGCATGTGAATTCAGCCTGCCTTAGGTTATTTCAAAGGCCAAGGAAACCTTTTGAACTGGGGGGATCAAAAGGGGAGGGTTAGGGAAGAAGGCATCTGGCCTGTGTCTTCTTTTAATTCTGGAGAGGAAGAAGGCAATAACCATAAAGATTCGAAGTTCCTTTTTTTCCCACGAAAGGGATGACACGAAGTAGAAGGATGGGGGCTGACCAAATGGGGTTGAGGGAAGGGGGGGTTGAACCGGGTACCCTTTATAAAATCTCAATTTGTAAAACAATACTAAGTCCTGTCTTGTATTCCCACAACCAAGCATGTCCTAGTAAAGATTCCTTTTGGACTAGAACTGACTCCAAGAGTTTTGTTTTCCTAAGACGTGGATTGGGGTGGGTCCTGACACTATCTATCTATCTATCTATCTATCTATCTATCTATCTATCTATCTATCTATCTATCTATCTATCTAATCTACCTATATCTGAATCTCTATCTATATTTCTGTCTCTCTAATCCAGAGGTCTTCAAACTTGGCCCTTTTATGACTTGTGGACTTCAACTCCCAGAATTCCTCAGCCAGGCACACTGGCTGAGGAATTCTGGGAGTTGAAGTCCACAAGTCATAAAAGGGCCAAGTTTGAAGACCCCTGCTCTAATCTATCTGTATCTCTCTCTAATCTACATCTGTATCTCTAATCTCTATTATATTTCTGTCTCTATCTCTCTGTCTCTCTCTAATCTATATCTGTATCTCTAATCTCTATATTTCTGTCTCGCTAATCTATCTGTCTCTCTCTCTCTAATCTATCTATATCTGTATCTCTAATCTATTATATTTCTGTGTCTCTAATCTATCTATCTCTATCTCTATATATCTGTATCCTTCTCTCTCTCTCTCTCTCTCTCTCTCTCTCTCTCTCTCTCTCTCTCTCTCTCTCTCTCTCTCTCTCTCTCTCTCTCGGCTATGAAACGGAGATGAGCACCGGCCCCTAGAGTCGGAAACGACTAGCACGCATGTGCGGGGGAACCTTTACCTTTACCTTTATATATATATATATATATATATATATATATATATATATATATATATATATATATATATATATATATATATATATATATATATATATATATATATGTTTTCGTAGATTCTCGCGGGTGTCTGTATGTGTAGATCTAGAGTCTCGGGTTTCTTCCCGCGTTCCTTTCATCTTCAGAAAGTTGTGGCGACGTTTCGACGAAATCCCATCCGTCATCATCAGGCCGGAGTGTTCCTCCTGCTGCTTCCAGGAGCAATGCGTGGTCTGGCTGTTCCTTTCCTTCCAACTGCCGGTGGGGCTGTGTTCTGACTGGGTGGAGGCGTGGCTGCTTTCTGATTGGGTGGGGGTGTCCTCCGATTGGGTGGAGGCGTGGTAGTCTTCTGATTGAGTGGAGGCGTGGCTGTCTTCTGATTGGGTGGATGCGTGGTTGTCTTCTGATTGGTTGGAGGCGTGGCTGTCTTCTGATTGGGTGGGGTGTGTTCTGAATGGGTGGGGTTTTTTGTTGTGTTGTAATATCCTGAGTGTTGTGATTTGGTGTCCTGAGGAGTGGGCTGTGTAGTGGCCTCCAGAGCTTTGGTTTGGCTCCGAGTTCGAGGACCTGCTATGTATCTCTGGTATGGGTCAGTCAGGTTCGTGTGTGCGTTCTTCTGCTTGGGTGATGGCACTTTTGCTTGACTTGTTCTGTCTTCTGTGTGGGGGAGTTTTTGTTCTGGGTGTGGATGAGTCTTGCTGGGGCTGGTGGCATTTGGGGTTGTTTGTTGGTTTTTTAAATCCTTGTTTGCTGAAATTCGTTTCTCTATCAATGCTGGTTTCCAAATGTCATGTAGGCGGGAGGTGTCGTCTCGCTTGTTCATACTGTCTGGGTGTTTTTCTATTTCAATGGCTTCTCTGATTATTCTGCTATTGAGATGTTCTATTTTGGCGATTGTTTTTGTACCTTCAAAATTGATGTTGTGTCCCGTAGTGTTTATGTGTTGTACTAGTGAAGATGTGTGATCTTTCTTCTGTACTGAGTTCTTATGTTCTTCTACACGTACCTCTATTCTTCTGTTAGTCTGTCCGATGTATGTTGCTGGACAGGAGGCGCATGGGATTTGGTATATGCCCTGGTTTTCCAGTTCTATTTTGTCTTTGGGATTTCTCAGGATGGTTGATATCTTTCTGTCAGTGTTAAATGCGGTTTTGATGTTATGTTTGCGTAGTACTTTACTGATTTTGTCGGTTGTTCCTTTTATGTAGGGCAAGATGGCTCGTCCGTTGTTCTGTTCTTCTTCTTGGATGTTTTTCTGTTTCGGAGTCCCCTGCTGAATCATATTGGTGATTTTGTTTTTTTGGAACTTGTTTGCTGTCAATATGTCTGTCAGGGTGTGTAGTTCTGTTTGTATATGTGTTTTATCTGCAAGGCGTCTGGTTCTTGTTATTAGTGTTTTGGCTACTGAATTTATTTGTGCTGGGTGATGATGTGATTGCGCATTGAGGTAACGGTTGGTGTGCGTTTTCTTTCGGTAGACTGTGTGTCCTAGGGTGCCGTTTTGTTTTTTGTATATAAGTACATCCAGGAAAGGTAACTGGTTGTTTGTTTCAATCTCCATGGTGAATTTTATTTTGGGATGTAGGCTGTTCAGGTGTGTTAGGAAGTTTTCTAGCTCCTTTCTTCCGTGGGGCCAGATCACGAAGGTGTCATCCACATATCTGAGCCACAGTTTTGGTTTGTTTGTAGTCTTTTCCAGAGCGTTAGTTTCAAATTCTTCCATGAAAAGGTTGGCGATAACTGGTGATAGAGGGGATCCCATTGGTGCGCCTTCTATTTGTTTGTATCTCTGGCCTCTGTGTATGAAGTATGTGTTTGATAAGCAGTGTTCTGCTAGTTCTATAATATGGTTTGGTGGTTGGTATTTGCTTCTTATTGTTGATAGAGCTTCTTGGACTGGCACCTGGGTGAATAGTGATACCACATCGAAGCTGACTAGCAAGTCTTTTTGGTCTATCTGTAGATTTTTCACTAATTCTATAAAGTGGTATGAGTTTTGGAAAGCAGCCACGCCTCCACCCAGTCAGAACACAGCCCCACCGGCAGTTGGAAGGAAAGGAACAGCCAGACCACGCATTGCTCCTGGAAGCAGCAGGAGGAACACTCCGGCCTGATGATGACGGATGGGATTTCGTCGAAACGTCGCCACAACTTTCTAAAGATGAAAGGAACGCGGGAAGAAACCCGAGACTCTAGATCTACATATATATATATATATATATATATATATATATATATATATATATATATATATATATATAAAATCCCTCTATCTCTAATCTATCTATATATCTGTATCTCTCTGATATCTATCTATCTATCTATCTATCTATCTTTATGCCATCATCTATTTTATTTATTTCCCTAAACTGAACGTTGGCAATGAGGATTTTTACCTAGCCAACCCTTCCCTGAGGACCCAGCCTGTTATGTTTGCTCACAAAATCATCCCTACCTTTCGGATATTTCCTCCAGCAGCTCCATCAGTTTAGCAGCCAGGCCCAAGCGGCGAAACTCGGGGGCCACCGAGAGCGCGGTGACGTGGCCGTGCCACTCTTCCCTGGCCACGGATCCTTCGGCTTTTCCCATGACTGCAAAGAAAAGATCATCTGACAGAAAAGCTGCGGCCGATCTTTAATTCGGAGCAGTTCTTTAGCAGTTTCTTAATCCAGCAGAGAGAAGAAAAAAACACGTTTCACTGCAGAGGCGCCCTAATGAAACATATTTCAAGTTCACAGCCAAAGCTCAAATGACGCAGCTAGTCCTCAATTTACAACAGTTCACTTACTGATGGTTCAAAGTTATAGCAGCACTAAAAAAGGGACTTTTGACCATTTTTGACATGTATGACCTTTGCGGTCTCCACGATCGTGTGATCAAAATTCGGACACTTGGCAACTGGCATGTACAGTTGCAGAGTCACGTGATCCTCTCCTGGGACCTTCTGACAAGCAAAGTTAGTGGGGAAGCCAAATTCCCTCAACAACCGTGCCACTAATTTAACTGCAGTGATTCACTTAACAATGGTGGCAAGGAGCAAAATTCACTTAAATTGTCTTGGTTAGCCACAGAAATTTGGGCCTCAACTGTGGTCGTAAGTTAAGGACAGCCTATAAAACATTATTGTTTTAAAATGTTCGTAAAATTTCAGTCCATGTCGTCAGTGGGATCTTTGTAACTGATCCAAAGCTTCAGTTATCGCCAGCCTATGGCTTAGTCCTCGACTTATGACCCATTGCTTAGCAACCATGCAAAATTAGGGCAGGCCCCCAAAATGGGAATTTTGACCTGGATTTAAAGTCCTAATGTCCATTTCCCCTTGTGTGTGCTTAGCAACCAGCCTGGATTTGCAGCATCCTGGGGTCACGTGACCACAATTAAGGACATTTTTTTTTCCTGACACTGGCACTTGCTTCCAGTTTCTGGCAAATGCTTCCCCTTAATGACCACTTTACAATCGCCAGGTTCACTTAACAACTGCCCCCCCAAAATGTTATAAAATCAGGCACAGTCACGACTTACAACCCATACCATAGGCTCACTCCGTTGGTCAAGGACAGGGGTAGGCAGCCTTGGCTCTTTTGTGACTCGTGGACTTCAACTCCCAGAATTCCTGAGTCAGCTTGGCTCAGCTTGGAAACCTCTCCCTTTCCCTCAGGAATTCTGGGAGTTGAAGTCCACGAGTTATAAAAGAGCCAAGGTTGCCTAACCCTGGCCAAGGAATACCTGTATGTTCAGGTCTGAACAGTCCAGATTTAAAAAAAGGGAGACACTCTACTCACTGTAGCCCATCAGCTCTCCCCCAGGGGCTTCTGCCACAATAAAGTACTCTGGCCAGTGAGCCAAGTATTGCAAGTAAAATGGAATTCCATACTGTGAAGGGTTTTAGGTTAAGGAAAGTTCATCTCGACCAATGGGCATTCAAGGACAAACTATGCATCAACAAAAAAAACCTGCCTGCAGAAGCTGTGAATGCTCCAACACTGGAAGTTTTTAAGAGGAGACTGGACAGTCATTTGTCTGAAATGATAGAGGGTTTCCTGCCTGAGCAGGGGGTTGGACTAGATGACCTCCAAGATCCCTTTCAACTTCATCATCATCATCATCATCATTAATCATCGCACAGTCAGCCAGATGTTCAGACTGGATCTGGCATTTTTGTCTACCTATCGAGTCCTTACCAAGGACCTAGGATAGGCAGATGTGGATGTTTGATGGTATCACAGATCTCGTCGCAGGATGGAAGCAGCTCCTAGTTAAGGCCACGTTTTGCAATTGACTAATGGCGAATTTGTCAATGCTGATGATGGTGTTCAAGTGGTGCTCCAGTTGTTTTGGGATTGCACCCAAGGCGCCTATGACTATTGGTACTACCCTTGCTTGCCTTTGCCACAGTCTATTTCTATTTCTATTTGTAGGTCTCTGTATAATAATAATAATAATAATAATAATAATAATAATAATAATAATAATAATAATAATAATAATAATAGAATCAATCCACAACTCCACTAGTTTTGCCTGTCAGCAACACCCTCGTGAACAATCTATGAAAGAAGTCATTGCATTCCAGAATATTAAATATTCTTTTCCGGGTAAGAAACTACAGACTAAGCTGCTGTTGTTCCCATAGTAGGTGTGCTTCTTCCATGGTTTCCCTATTACAGTATATTCCCACGATCAAAATCCAGAGAGAGAAACCCATGCTAGGTGTTGGGCAAACACATAATGTACGCAAAGATCCCGGCTAGGAACATTAATGTCTTCAACCCGAAGACTTAAAAAGATACAGTCTCTGTCAGGGGATCCAAGTTGCTGTGGAAAACAAAAACAACAATTATCAATTAGAAAGACCAGGGGTGACACGAGAGCATTATTTCAGTATCTGAGGGGCTGCCCCAAAGAAGAGGGAGTCAAGCTCTTCTCCAAAGCCCCTGAAGGCAGGACAAGAAGCAACGGATGGAAACTAATCAAGGAGAGAAACAACCTGGAACTAAGGAGAAACTTCCTGACAGGGAGGACAATTAACCAGTGGAACAACCTGCCTCCAGAACTTGTGGGTGCTCCATCACTGGAGGTTTTTAAGAAGAGATTGGAGAGTCAGTTGTTTGAAATGGTCTAGGGTGGGGTGGGCAACTTGGCTCTTTTATGACTTGTGGACTACTCCCAGAATTCCTGAGCTAGCACCTAGTCTAGGGTCTCCCGCCTGAGCAGGGGGTTGGACTAGAAGACCTCCGAGGTCCCTTCCAGCTTTATTCTGATTGATTGATTGAAATATTGAGAGAAGGACGAGGCACCATTCAAGCGGAACATTTCTTAGCCCTGCTCTTCCAACCCACGGAAAAATTCCCAGACTAGAACTGCCATTTTGGCCAACGTCACAGCAACGGAAAGCAAATTCCAGCCCTCCAGATTTGATTGACAGAACGCTTTAAACCTTCTGAGCGGCAGGTTCACCAATTACGGGTAGTCCTCTACTTACGACAATTGACCTCAACATTCCTGTGGCTAAGCGAATCAGTCAAGCGGGTTTTGCACCCATTTCACCATCTTCCTTGCCGCGGGGGTTAAGCGAATCACTGCAGTCGGTAAATGAGTACCACGGTTGTTAAGTGAGTCCGGCTTCCCTTTTCAGAAGGTTGCAAAAGGGGACCGCAGGACACCAGGGACACTGCGACCGTCCTAAGTATGAATCAGTTGCCAAGCACCTGGATTTGGATCAGGTGACCCTGGGGATGCTGCAGTGTGAAAAACGGTCATAAGTCTCTCTTTTTTTTTTTCCCAGTGACCAACTTGATCTCTGCAGGAATGTTGTTGCACAGAGAGGGACCCACCACGGAGAAGGCCCTTCTTCTGGATCCCACCGAATGGATCTCCTTCGGAGAAGGGACCCATGGCATTCCTTGCTCCCCCCCCCACTCTCAGGTCAGGCAGACAGAACACAGTCCTCAATTAATGGGAACCTTTTATGATGGGTGGACTTCAACTCCCAGAATTCCTCAGCCAGACACGCGTGCCTGGCTGAGGAATTCTGGGAGTTGAAGTCCACAAGTCATAAAAGGGCCGAGTTTGAAGACCCCTGCTCTATGGAGACTCGCCGTCATCCAGGTCCTGGTTATCCCAAAGGTGCTTTTTTTTTTCAGGAGGCAACTGGACTTCCTCGTTTCTCTTTGAAGACCTTTCACTTCTCACCCAAGAAGCTTCTTCGGTTCTGACTGGATGGTGGGGGATGGAAGGATCCAGTCAGAGTCGAAGAAGCTTCTTGGGTGAGAAGCGAAACGTCTTCAAAGAAAAGCAAGAAAGGCCAGTTGCCTCCTGGGGGAAAAAAACCACCTTTGGGACAACCAAGATCTGGATGTTGGAGGGTCTCCATGGACATCTCTCCAGCTTGCTTAACCTGTCTATCAAGGGACCATCAAATGGCTTTTTCTTACGTAGCAACACAGCAATAATTCATTCTGCTACCTCTGCAAGATGTAAGAAATTAGCAGGGAGCACTTTGCTTAAGAAAAAGAGAGCCAGTTTGGTGGAGCGCAGACCTTTTTTATACCCCTAGAACGCTTCTGATATGTTCTCACACCCTTACAAGAGTTCAAAACGAATTATGCACACGCACTGTAATTTTGAAACTTCTAAACCCAAGTTTTCGAACCCCCGGTTGGGAACTCGCAGTGTAGTGGTTAAAGTGCTGGCCAAGAAACCAGGAGACGGTGAGTTCTAATCCCGCCTTGGGCATGAAAGCCGGCTGGTTGACTTTGGGTCAGTCCTTCTCTCAACCCAACCCACCTCGCAGGGTTGTTGCTGCGGGGAAAAAGAGGAAGAGGAAGGAGCATTAGGTATGTCCGCTGCCTTGAGCTACTTACAAACTAATCAAGGCAGCATAAAAAATTACATAAATGAAATAGAAACAATAGATTGCTTCTTTTTCTGGTACTGCTCCTATGCCTGGTTTTTGCGTGCGTCTATTGTGCGTGCAAATACATAAATTAAAAAAGGAACATCTTCCGGATGACATAATTCTCTCAAGGTTTTCAAGAAGCAGCCGGGTGGCCACCTCTCCTGGATGGTTTAACTGGTCTTTCTGCAGAATGCAGAGGGTTGGACTAGACTAGATGATCTCACACTCCTCTCCAACTCCATCATTCTAGGATTGCATTGTAGCCAACGACAGGGAGGGGGTTTGCAAAAGCTTTTTTTTGTTAAAGCAAAAACCAGAAGGGCCACAGGTGTGGTTCCCTTCTCCTCGCTTCCGTCCACCCACACCCTCCTCAAAAGCTGACATAACTCCATGAGATTATAGCTATTCAAGAAATTAAGAGACACTGTGTCATATATTCAAACTCCACTCTGGGAAACGGGACAAGTGAGTTGAAATAAGAGTGGAAACTGTCCTTCACACTTCAAGAAGCAAGCCGTGTGAGCCATTCAAGGGAACACCGCACACCTGTCACAAGCAAGAGTCAGTTGATAGGGGGAAAGCATGTAAATTTAACCAATCAATAAGGAAAAAGTAAAGCAGGCCCTTCTTTCATTCTAGAAGGTTCCCCATAGAAACATAGTAACCTGAGGGGAGAACAAGGCCTGGGGGGGGGGTCCATGGAAACTCCCCTCGGAGTTTGTTGGTTGTCTTTTTAATGCATTGATTTATAATTGTTATTTTTATACTTTATATATGTACAGTATATATTTATGCTTATAAATATAATGGTAAATATACTATACATACACAAATGTGTGTGTGTGTACGTGTGTATTCATTTAGTGACGTTCAAAGTTAAAACAACACTTAAAAAAGGGACTTGGCCACTTTTCACAGTTACAATCTTTGCAGTACCCCCACGATCATGGGATCAAAATTCAGACGCTTGGCAATTGGCTCACACGTACGACCACGGCTGTGTCCCAAGGTCACGTGATCCGCTTTTGGCAAGCAAAGCCCATGGGGGAAGCCAGATTCACTTAACGGCCAGATTGCTAACTTATCAACTGCAGCGATTCACTTAACAACGGTGGCAAAGGAAGGTCATAAAGTGGGGCAACCCCTGCTTAACAAATGCAAATGAAATTTTGGGCTCGGCTGCGGTCGTACGTCGAGGACGACCTGTATTAGTCGTTATCTAATACGCATAGCTATCATTCTCGGGGCTGTCCCTCTGATATTTGGCCTTGATAAAGCCAAGCAGAATTGGAGCCAGTTGGGATTGGGATAGGAGACCACCAAGAGATCCAGACCACCTCAAGAAACACCCTGAGAGAGGAGAACCCAGCAGGCCTCTCTTCCGCAGCCACGGCTTTGGCATCAGCAGCCCAGTCCTTCCAGTCACCGGCTCAGCCGGGGAGTTGCTGGAGAGGTGACCACCAGGTGATGCCAGGGCCAGGCTGGGATGGGGAAGCTGGGCTGGGAAGCGGGGAAACACCGAAGCAGCAGCCCAGGGGAGGCCCGCCACGAGCTCGAGGGCTCCGTGCGCAGGAATAAGGAAAGAGAAACGGGGGCCAAGCGCGTGATCAGCGGGAAGGGTCCCCTTGAGGTCATTTAGTCCACCCCCGCTGAGCGCAGGACCCGCCTTCCGCCCCTCCCCCCTTCCAATCCCTCCTCCATGGGCTCTGCTCTTTCCTTAGAAGCCCCTTCCCAGGCGCGGCCCCCTCCCTTCTCCCAGTTCCGCAGCAAGGGTTGCCCTCGAGGTCATGGAGACCACCCCCGCCCGGTGGAGGGCCCGGGGCCTCACATGTTGTTGAAGCGGAAGAGGTCGTTGCAAGTGAACGCCCGCAGAGAAGTCATGCCTGTCTCCAGGGCAGCCGACCCGGAAGCCGCCGCTCCGTGACCCCGAGCGTTTCCGCTCCGTCGCCCGGCAACGGAGCCGCCGAAGCCCCGCCCCTCCGAGCGTAAGAGACGCGAGCCGATTCCAGAGACGGCGAAGCCACGCCCATTCGAGCGTAAGATCCGGGCCGGTCCCAGAATCTCCGAAGCCCCGCCCATAAGAACGTAGAGAGAAGTAGTAGAGGCGCGCTGACGCCTTAACAGCAGTCACTTCCGGGTTCGCGTCATGTAAATGGGCCCTGGAGATGGTCTCTTCTCCAATCGTACTACCTCGC
This sequence comes from Vipera latastei, assembly GCA_024294585.1. NCBI lineage: Eukaryota > Metazoa > Chordata > Lepidosauria > Squamata > Viperidae > Vipera > Vipera latastei. Next base: position 220,748,642 of record CM044356.1, read on the forward strand.
AGGGCTGTCGTGTTGGAAAGAGGGCTAGGTTCGGGTGAGGTTCAAGGTCTTGGTGATGGCTTTTAAGTCCTTACATGGCATGGGTCCGGAATACCTCGGGGACCACCTGCTGCCGGCGTCAACTCCCCTCCGCCCTGTGCGTTCCCACAGAGAGGGCCTCCTCAGGGTGCCTCCGGTCAGAGAATGCCGGCTGGTGGCCCCCAGGGGGAGGGCCTTCTCTGTGGGCACCCCAGCTTTGTGGAACCAACTGCCGGTTGAGCTCCGGATGGCACCGGATCTCTGCTCCTTCCGGCGCGGGTTAAAGACCCACTTATTCGAACAAGCTGGCCTGGCCTGATGGGGAGTTAATTTAGGGTTTAAAATATTTGTATATTTTATTGTTTTATTTTGGGCATTAATTTAATTCTATTTTAACTTTTGTATTTTTGTATTTTTATTATATGCCCTGTTCACCGCCCTGAGTCCTTCGGGAGAAGGGCGGTATAAAAATTTAATAAAACTTAAACTTAAACTTATAAAACACAATGCAACCACCTCCTTTCTGATCATTGGGGGGGTGGGTGTCCTGATTAGAACCCTTACAGCTGTGTTCCTCTCCTTTGGCAACTTTAAGAGGTGGACTTCAACTCCCAGAATTCCCTAGCCAGCCAAGATGGCTGGGGAATTCTGGGAATTGAAGTCCACCTCTCTTAAAGTTGCCAAAGGAGAAATGCCAACTCAATTTTGCATCATGCACTCATGATGTCACACACAAAATCACACAAACACACACAGAGAGACTAATTCCAAAGACACCATTCCCACAACGCATAAAAATATATCCATCCATCTGAATACCTTTAAAACACAATCCTGACTCTTAAAAGACCATTATCACGTTAGAATTTCTACTGAAAACATTTGTTTGCAACTGTAGGTTTCAGCAACATTCAAATAAAATTCCAGGAATCTATATCTCATCTTAACAGCTTTGTTGATGTAATACTTTATTTTCTTATATCCATACAGGGTACATTCAGAGTGGACAGAGGTTGTGGGAAAAACCCCAAAGCCTTACAAACATTCTATTCCATGAACCAAATTTTAAACAATCACCAGCCAAAACTTTCAAGAGAAAACAATTTGTATTACTTTGCTAAGAGGGTGCATCATGTACACACAGGTACAGTGCACGCACCTTAAATCATCAATATAATTTCCTTATATTCCCTATCGCTTTTGCAAATTTACCTCCCACCTTTCCCTGATTGGCTAAGTACTCAGATTGTCACAATCTATCCGAAGCGCCTAAAGTGAGTACATTATTCCCCGCCTTTAATTACATCTCCCATTCCTCTAATTCCATCCTGCCCTTATTTACAAATGATCTTTTATGACTACTGGTTCCTAGGGCTTCTCTCTGGAGCAGGGGCCTTCAAACTTGACCCTTTTATGACTTGTGGACTTCAACTCCCAGAATTCCTCAGCCAGCGTGCACGCTGGCTGAGGAATTCTGAGAGTTGAAGTCCACAAGTCATAAAAGGGCCAGGTTTGAAGACCCCTGCTCTGGAGCAACTATCACATCAGCAAATTCTGGTTTAAGGCCGGTATTTTAGCACAGCCAGGCCTCTGATCCCAGGTCCTACGTACAGTTCCCAAGCTTCAGCCAAGCTCATGAGATTAGAAATATATTCAATGTATTTTCTTCACCGGCTAGCATGGCATCTTACAGTTTCTGCAAAAACAAGAGGCTCTTTTTTCCCCCCATGTCCTCAACCGTTAACTCTTTCCAGAGCAACTTTATTTCCGGCGTCCATTCATTCGACTCGATGCCGCTCAGATCCACACGACTTCGTAGCCTGAAGAAGCAAGCCGAGTTACAGCGGCTTCAATTTCCTGGAGCTGCATTCTGGACGGTAGTGAGAAATCATCTGAACCAGGATCGCGCAGTTGATGGACAGGAACCCTAAACCTCCCAGCCAGAGGAGCAGAAACGTATTCTGCCCTTGAAACTCGAGGAAATAAGCCGGGAGAAGCCAGAGACCCTGTCCCAGGAGCCACAGCCCCATCAACAATGCCCCCCGTGCCCAGGATATCTGCAGGAAAGGCAGCACCAGGGGCAGAAGGCAGAGGTACCACAAGAAATACTGAGAGGTGCAGACTTTGTTAAAGCTCACGAAAACCGCCGTGTGCAAGAAGCAGCAGAAGGCCAGGTCCCGGTAGTAGACGAAGGAGAGGGCGAGAAGCAGCAGTAGCTGGGGCAGGAAGGCAGCCAGCCCCAGGGCCAAACTCCAGCGGCTTTCGGCAGTCAAATAAAGCAGGTAGAAATAGGGTGAGAAATTGTGGCGGGTGTCTCTCCGGACCAAATGGTAGAGGTAGGTGTGCTGCAGGAATTCCCAGCCATAGTAGGCATAGAAGGAGAGAGCCAGGATGGCAAAGGTGCCCGCGGAGACCGTGGCAAAAAGAAGGACCTCCTGCGTGAACCAGCTCGAGGGCAGCCCGAGGCAAGCTGCCTTCCCCTTTGGTTTGTCCCGTTCTGCTCCGGCGCGGCTTTGCAAATAGAGAACAAAGGGCAACGCGTAAGTCACGGGATAGATCTTCATATGTACGGCGAGGCCGTAAAGCACAGCCGCCTTCACTAGGTGCCTCCTGGCCAGGTAATAGAGGGTGCCCAGGACCAAGCTGGCCACGAGGGATTCGGCGTTGCCTCGGCTGGAGACGGTCATGGGGAGTGGGTTGAACAGCCAGAAGGCGCAGCACCCGTAAGCGGTCCGGCTGTCCAGCCCTCGGAGGAGCAAGATCCGGTAGATCAGGAAGGCAGCCACCAGGTCCCCGGTCACAAAAAGGATCTTGCCAAACAGGTCGCTGACATAAATGTTGGGGGTTAACATCCAGGCCAGGAGCGGAGTGTAGCGGTAGGTGGCCCGCTGGTAAGGGGACTTTCCTTCCGTGACGTATCTGGCCGCATCGGTGAAGACCTGGTAATCAATGTCGGTGTATTTCACCAGCATTGTTCGGTCCTGGTAGACCCCGTAAAAGGTCAGGCCCAGCCTGATTAGCAAAGCGCTGCTGAATAATACATTTCTCCGGAGGAACCCTTGGAGAATCCGCTGCCCTGCACTCCGAGGGGGATCCGGACACGGGTCTCCTAGACTGGGATCACGTTGAGAAGCCGATCCAGGGACCAGTCCAGATTTAAGGCCTCCTGTCATCATATTTGCCGAAGGGACAAGAGGTCAAGCTTAAAGGCTCTCCTCCACGCTCTTCGGAACTCCGATTTAGCAGGCATTCCTGATTTGAAAAAAAATATAGCCATAGTAAAAAAATAAAAAAGGAGATGGAATTTTAAAAGTGGACAGCCAGGCCGCCGCCTTCCTTACTCATATGCTAACCCGTATTGGTTTATATTTAAATATATATAAAATATAAATATAACGGAGCAGCAAAGATGATTAGGGGACTGGAGGCTAAGCCATACGAAGAAGAAGGAAAGTTGCAGGAATTGGGTATGTCTAATTGAATGAAAAGGAGGACTAGGGGAAGCATGATAGCAGTCTTGGAATACTTGAGGGGCTGCCACAAAGAAAAGGGGGTCAATCAATCAGAATAGAGCTGGAGGGGACGTTGGAGGCTTTCTAGTCCACCTCCCTGCTCAAGTAGATGACCCTATCCCATTTCAAACAAGTGGCTGTCCAGTCTTTACTTAAAAACCTCCAGTGTTGGAGCACCCATAACTTCTGGTGGCAAGCTGTTCCACTGGTTAATTGTCCTCACTGTTAGGACGTTTCTCCTTAATTCCAGGTTGCTTTTCTCCTTGATTAGTTTCCATCCGTTGCTTCTTCTCCTCTGGTGCTCTGGAAAATAAATCGACCCCCTCCTCTTTTTGGCAGCCCCTCAAATACTGGAAAATTCCTACCAGTATTATGTCAAGCTATTCTCCAAAGCCCCTGAAGGCAGAAGGAGAAGCAACGGATGGAAACTAATAAAGGAGTGATCCAGCCTAGAATTAAGGAGAAACTTCCTGACAGTGAGAACAACAACCAGTGGAACAGCTTCCCTCCAGGAGTTGTGAATGCTCCAACACGGGAAGTTTTAAAGAAGAAATTGGACAATCATCCGTCTGAAATGTCGCAAGGTTTCCTGCCTGAGCAGGGGGTTGGACCAGAAGACCTCCAAGGTCCCTTGCAACTTCTGTTATCCTGTTATATTTATTTGCCGCCCATCCCACTGTGGGACTGCTCTGGGAGCAGCTTATAAAAGTAAGATGGAAAAACAAAACAAAACAGTAAAACAGGAATTCTGGGAGTTGAAGTCCACTGGTCCACTGCCAAGTTGGACACCCTTGCAAAATAATACGGGATTCTTCATTACTGGAAGCTTTCGAGAAGAGACTGGACTGCCATCTGTCAGAAATGCTGTAGAGCAGACATGTCAAACACAAGGCCCGGGGGCCAGATCCGGCCCGCGAAGTGGTTTCATGCGGCCCGCGAAGCCATCCTGGAAAGAGTGAGGGAACGGCCCCCACTGCCTTGGCCCTGGCCCAGGGACCCTCCTTCTGCCAGAGACCCTCAGATCTGTCCCACTCCTGCCCAGGCCCCCATAGGACCCTTGATGCGAATGATGTAGAGCTGGCCACGCCCACCCAGTAGGCCGTACGCACTCTGGCCACGCCCACCCAGTAGGCCACGCCCACCCTGGCCATACCCACCCGGCCCCCTGAGGGCAACCGCAATGCTGATGCGGCCCTCCATGAAATTGAGTTTGACAGCCCTGCTGTAGAGTCTCCTGCTTGGGCGGGGGGGTTGGGCTAGATGACCTCCAAGGTCCCTTCCAACTCACGTTATTCTGTTCTGTTGGTTTAATTTTTCCTCAGTTCCTTTGGCAAAGAAGCCAAAACCTCAACAGACATTAGCAGCTGCCCAAAGAGAGCTTGTTTTTTCCTAGAACAGACCCAGAGACCATTTCCCCCCAAAGATCAAGTTCCTCCACCAATGAAGGAACAAGTAAAGTTTGGCAATAACTTCAATTGCTACAAAACCAGAATTAAAAAGTTGTTAAATATGTAAATTGCAGAAAATGAACTGCCGGCTTCTCTCCCTTTTTTTTTTCTTCATGACTTTTGCTAATGGAATGGCGTTGCTGGCAGGCACTGGAAATTTTATGTACGTATGTATCTTCAACTGCACGCCGCACACATGGAAAGAACAACCCCAGCTAACCCCATTAAACTGCTCTTTGTCATGCGACGTTCATTGGAATAATTATCGACTGTAATTAAAAAGACAACAATTAACTCTGGAAAGGCATTTAAAGGGACTGAGACCCCAATATCCCTTCTGCTACAGGCCAGGGGTTTCTATTTCAAGAGTAACTTTGAAATAAAATGCAAAGGCACTTAAGAGCTCTTTTACTACATTAAACCTCCAAAGCCAAAATAAACTATGAAGCCAGGGAGAAATGATAGCGCTGGCAGTCTTGCATGAAACAATTTCTCCTTTTGCTGACACCAACACAGTTTGCAAAAGAAGTAAACAAAGATAAGAAGAGCGTCAGGGTAAAAAAAAAAAAACGGGGAAAAAAGCTGTATGGACTCAGCGAGAGAACTGTTCTAACTTTTTACTACGGAGCAGCGTGGCCCAAAACCTATTTTCAAATTTCATCCCAATTCTTTTGAGAAGTACATTTTAAAGGAAGGAAAGTGAACTGGAGTTTCCCACAGGTATCTCAAAGATGATTAGGGGACTGGAGGCTAAAACATATGTATAAGGAACCGTTGCTGGAATTGGGTATGTCTAGTCTAATGAGGAGAAGGACGAGGGGTGACATGATAGCAGTCTTCCAATATCTCAGGGGCTGCCCCAAAGAAGAGGGAGTCAAGCTCTTCTCCAAAGCGCCCGAAGGCAGGACAAGAAGAAAGGATAGAAACTCAACAAGGAGAGAAGCAACCTAGAACTAAGGTGAAAATTCCTGACAGTTAGAACAATTAACCAGTGGAACAACCTGCCTCCAGAAGCTGTGAATGCTCCAACACTGGAAGTTTTTAAGAAGAGACTGGACAGCCATTTGTCCAAAATGGTATAGAGTTTCCTGCCTAAGCAGGAGGTTGGACTAGATGACCTCTAAGGTCCCTTCCAACTCTATATTATTATTATTATTATTATTATTATTATTATTATTATTATTATCATCATCATCATCATCATCATCATTATTATTATTATTATTATATAAAACTTTATTCATAAAACATGAAAGTCAGTCAACTGAACACTCAAATTGACTGGCGCTAATGGTTGACACAGGTTGCTGCCAGCGTCCTAGGTATCAACCAGGTATCTCCTTAAAATGTAAAATGTTCCGAGTAGCGCAGTTTTTTGTAGCTTTGCTGGAGTTATTGCAGGAAGCTGCAATTTCTTGAAGTATTTTGCAAAGTTTTTTTATTATTTTATTTTATTTTATATTATTATTATTATTATTATTATTATTATTATTATTATTATTATTATCATCATTATCATTATAATCATCATCATCTAACTAGACTGGTTTTTACTTGTAGAAAAAGACATTTCGCTTCTCATCCAAGAAGCTTCATCAGTTCACGGTGAAGTGATGAAGCTTCTCGGACGAGAAGCGAAACATCCTCTTCTTCTTCCTCAAGGAAAAAACAGTCCAGCTGCCTCTCCAAAAAACATCTTCGAGACCACTATGACCTGGATGACGGAGAATCTCTACAGAGTTTCACACAAAGCTTTTCTCTGCCACTACCTCTTCATTTAGAGCAGAGGTACCTTGGAACTATAAGTCTTCCAGACTGTATGGATGTACCGTATAAAGGCAAAGGTTGGCCACTTTTTACTGCCAAAGTAACCTCGAACCGTTGCTAAATGGATGGCTGTAAGCTGAGGACTCCCTATGCAGTTTTCCTGGGGGGAATGGGCTACACAGTGATATAAGAAGAAGGAAGAAAAAATTTCTCTTTCTGGACTCCAAGAGGGGAAGAAAGAACAGAGGAGGAGGAGGAGGAGGAGGAGGAGGAGGAGGAGGAGGAGGAGGAGGAGGAGGAGGAGGAGGAGGAGGAGGAGGAGGAGGAGGAGGAAGAGAAAGATGACTGTGGGGTCCTTAGTGCTCTCTGAGTTTGGTGGTTTCCTTGCAGACATTTCATGACCCAACTAGGGAACATCATCAGGGCTAGAAAGGTTTGTAGAGAAGAGGAGGAGGAGGAGGAGGAAGAGGAGGAAGAAGAAGAAGAGGAGGAGGAGGAGGACAATGACTGTGGGACCCTCGGTGCTCTCTGAGCTTGGTGGTTTCCTTGCAGACGTTTCATGACCCAACTAGGGAACATCAGCAGGAGGAGGAGGAAGTAATGGAAGAAGAACAGATGACACTCAGGAAGGAGGAGGAGAGGAGGGAGGAGGAGGAGGAGGAGGAGAAAAGGGAAGGAGAAGAAAAGGAGGAGGAAGAGATGCAGAAAGAAAAAGGGGGAAGGAAGTGTTGTAGAAGACAAGGAAGAACATGCATGCTCAAGAAGGAGGAGGAGAGCAAGACGGAGAAGGAAAGAAGAAGAAGAAGAAGAAAGGGGGAAGGAGGAGAAGGAAGTGGTGGTGGTGGTGGCGGCGGCGGCGATAGGAGATGAAGAACAGACGCCTGCTCTAGAAGGAGATGAAAGAGAAAGAGAACAAAAGAGGAAGAGAGGAAGAGAAGGAGAAGGAAAAAGGAGAGGAGGAGAGGAAGGAAGAAAAGGCACATTTCCCCTTCTTTGATGAAGGAGGAGGAGGAGGAGGAGGAACAGCCCCGGCAGCCTCTTTCTCCTCTGAAATGCTATAGGGTCTCTCTTGCTTGAGCAGGGGGTGGGCTAGAAGACCTCCAGAGTCCCTTCCAGCTCTATTCTGATTCCTGCTCTTCCTGGGGCTCGGGGTCCCCCTCTTGAGGCTCCGCTGGGTCCCCCCGCTTAGCCCAGGCGCCCCTCCGGCTGCAAAGACCTGCAGGCGTCCACCGGGGGCGCCCGAGAGCAGCGGGGGGGGGGCTACTCACGCGGTCTCCGGCGGGAGCAGCAGCGCCGACCGGACTCCGCTCTCGGGCCGCCCGGCGAGAGACGTTCCAGTCCCGGCCAGCAGGGGTCGCACCGCTGGAGGAACCTTTCTGCCGGCCCCGCGCGCCGGGGGGAGCGCTTCCGTTGGCGTACGGGTCCCCCGTAGCGCTTCCGGTAGAGCGGCGCCGGCCTACCAACCGGGTTCTCCTCTCCGCCGAGGGCCAGCCCGCCAGACCGGAGCCGGGATGCGGCTGCTGCGGGGCGGGCTGGGCTTCCTGCTGCGCCCGGGGATCCGTCGCGGGCCCGGACAGCCTCTCTACCAGCAAGGCCAGAGCCCCTCGCCGCGCACCCGCGAGTATTTCTACTACGTCGACCACCAGGGGCAGGTAGGGGCGGGGGTCGCCCTCGCGGGGGCGGGGTGAGCAATAGTGGAGGGGAGGTCGTCGGGTCAACCGGATCCGCCCTGCAACTGGAAAAGGTCATTTCCGGCTGGGGGGGGCAAGGGACCAAGTCTGGAAAGGGACCCCCTAAGTCAGTGGGGCAGGGGAAGTTTGTTATTGCAGGTAGTCCTCGACTTACGACCACAGTTGAGCCCAATATTTCTGTGGCTAAGCGACACAGTTGTTAAGTGGATTCTGCCCCGTATTACCACCTTTCTTGCCACGGTTGTTAAGGGAATCGTGCGGTTGTTAAGTGAATTTTTGGCTTCCCCATGGACTTTGCTTCTCAGCAGGTTGCAGAAAAGGACCACGGGACACGGCAACCATCATGAGCTTCCTGACAATTAGAACAATTAACCAGTGGAACGGCTTGCCACCAGAAGTTGTGGGCGCTCCATCACTGGAGGTTTTTAAGAAGAGACTGGACAGCCATTTGTCCGGAATGGTGTAGGGCAGGGATAGGCAACCTTGGCTCTTTTATGACTGGTGGACTTCAACTCCCAGAATTCCTGAGCCAGCCATGGCTCAGCTTGGAAACCTTTCCCTTTCCTCTCAGCATGGCTGGCTCAGGAATTCTGGGAGTTGAAGTCCACCAGTCTTAAGAGAGCCAAGGTTGCCTACCCCTGGACTCTAGGGCAGGGGTGTCAAAACTGCCAGCCTGCGGGCCAGACGCGTCACGCGGAAGCCGTGCCCACCCCATTGCCGGCAATGGCAAAACAGTCCCGATACATTGCGCAACGTCACGTGACGTTCCAAGTTAGACATGTCTGGTCTAGGGTCTCCTGCTTGAGCAGGGGGTTAGACTCGAAGACCTCTGTTTGGAACGTGGCTCAATATCTCAAAACAAACAAATTCATTTGGAATTCCAGTAACAAAGTTTTTATTTAAAAAGAAGCGTTTGCAAAGCCTTGGTGAGCTGACACCCACGCAGGAGTTCAGTCACACCTTAAACAGCTTTTTGACACATTTTTATATCCTATCCCCAGCACAGATTCCCCCCTCCCCTATCGCACTCAACACCCCTTCCCTAAACATCCAAAAACTACTCCGAACCGCCTAAAACCACTGCCCCCTCCCTAACCCTTTTCCAAGAAGCCCCCTTTGTGCACATCCTATCTATCACCATCTATTATTCTATGAACAAAGCTTGCTTTTTAACTGTCTGCGGTTATGTATTGAGCTCTAAACTTACAGGTGTTATTTTTCCACTACTTGTGGTTTTAGTTAGCTAGCGATTTCAGCTTGTCACATTTGTATTTGTCAACTTTTAGATGAGATGAGACAACTGTTATTACTTAGGATTTTCAGGTGGCTTCTTCTAATGTCCTTTAGACTCATTAGAAATTTCTGAATAATATTTTATTCCTTTCACCTCCACGGTCCCTTCTCGCTCTAGTCTCATTGATTGATACTATTCTCCAAAGCACCAGGACAAGAAACAATGGATGGAAACTAACCAAGGAGAGAACCAATCTAGAGCAAAGGAAAAACTTCCTGACAGTGAGGACCAGTAACCAGCAGAACAAATGTTGCCTCTGGAAGTTGTTGCTCCATCCCTGGAGATTTGGACAGCCACTTGTCCCAAATTGTATCTCCTGCTTGAGCAAGGGGTTAGATTAGAAGACCTCCAAGGTCCCTTCCAGCTCTGTTTTGAATTGAATTGAAACAAGACTTCAGACTAGCCACTTTATTGTTCCCTGCCAATAATACAGGAATCTCCCCCAGGCTGGCAACTCTCACCTGGGAAAGACTAGATAAGCATTTGGCAGAGGGCCAGACCTTGCCTGCTTGTGTTTACATAGTGAATCCAGGCTGATTCCCCATTTGATCCCTCCTCCTGACTGGGTCAGTTGTTCTTCAACAAGGAGTAAATCCTCACCCGGCCACTTGCCTATCGAGTATGGAAACCTGGTCAGTTTTAGTACCATGATTGATTGATTGCCCGCTATTAGTATTATCAATTACAGGTAGATTTCCCCCAAAACAATCTTCCCTAATGTGGTCCTTCAGGTCTTGCCACCATAAATGAGTCCGCCCTCTTTGCTACTGGCCGTCCTCTTCTGCTTTTTCCTTCTGCCTTTCCCAGCATCAGAGCCTTGTGTCAAGAGCTGGGTTTTTCTGTGACTGACTAACTGATTCATTATGTGCCTTCAAGCCAATGTTGGCTCCTGGCGAGCATATACTGTAGATAAGTTCTCCATGATGATTGGTCCTCAACCTGCAATGGTTGCAAGTGTGAAAAATGGTCCTGTCACTTGTCAGTGTCCTTGTAACTTTGAATGGTCATTAAATGCACGGTTGTAAGTCTAGAAGTGCCTCTACCTCCAGTTTCCAGAGACTGTTTCCCTCTGCAAAAGAATAGAGTAGAGCTGGAAGGGACCTTGGAGGTCTTCTAGTCCAGCCCTCTGCTCAAGCAGGAGAACCTATACCGTCTCAGTGACTGTCCAGTCTCTTCTTAAAGACCTCCAGTGATGGAGCACCCAGGATTTCTGGAGGCAACTTCTATTTCACTGGTTGATTGTCCTCACTGTCAGGAAGTTTCTCCTTAATTCCAGGTTGCTTCTCTCCTTGATCAGCTTCCATCCATTGTTTCTCGTCCTTCCCTCTGGTGCTTTGGAGAACAACGTGACCCCCTCTTCTTTGTGGCAGCCCCTCAAATACTGGAACGCTGCTATCGTGTCTCCCCTATTTCTTCTTTTCTTTAGTCTGGCCAAACCCAAGTCCCGCAGCCGTTCTTTGTAAGTTTTAGTCTCCAGGCCTTGGATCATCTTAGTTGCTCTTCTCTGATTTTTTTCTCCCAAACTCTCAACATCTTCTTTGTGATACGGTGACCAAAAATTGGCTGCAGTATTCCAGGTGTGACCTCACTAGGGCTTTGTAAAGCTAAAAAAAAAAAAAAAAAGCTAAAATCTGTTTCTTCTCCAGTTCAGAAGGAATCCAAATGACATAAGGAGGAGACTGGCAATGTCACATTCAAAGCTAAATCTTAATGGAGACCTTCAGGGCAAAACGAAAAGCAGCGAAGTGGCAGATTTGGGCTCAGGAAGAGATGCTCGCTTCATTCTTTCCAGCTCTGGGGGCCGCTAGGACCTCTTTTGAATCCATTAGTCTCAGCTGCTGACTCATGTTATTGCCTCTGCTGTGGCGTATCTAATTGGCTCTGAATTAAACATTACAGGGCAAATGAGTTGGGGTCGGTAGGAAAAGAAAAACTGGACGGTAATTTCTAAGGCCCTGTTTCTCGACCGTGGCATGTTTTAAGAGGGGTGGACTTCAACTCCCAGAATCCCGCAGCCTTTTGCGACCTTCTGACCTGAGGAAGCCAACAGCAGCGATTCTCTTAACCGCTGCAGCAAGCATGGTCGTAAAATGGGGCAAAGCTCCCTTAACAACTGTCTCCCAGCATCAGAAATTTTAAACATTATCGTTGTCATATTGCCGAGTACAAGAATCTAATCCAGAGGTGTCAAACTGGCAGCCCGTGGGCTGGGTGAGTCACAGACAGGCCACGCCCACCCCGGTTCCGTGAAGGCCAAAAATGTCACGATACATCAGGTGACGTGATCGAGTTTGACACCTGTGATCTAGTCAGCTAATGGTCAAGGCCATTGGCTCTTTTATGACTTGTGGACCTCAACTCCCAGAATTCCTGAGTCAGCATGGCTCAGCTTGGAAACCTCTCTCTTTCCCCTCAGCATGGCTGACTCAGGAATTCTGGGAGTTGAATTCCACGAGTCATAAAAGAGCCGAGGTTACCTACCCCTAGTCAAGGCTAAATTGGAACTAGATAAGGGTCAATGGAATTCACAAAGGACTGGAGTTGAGTCTTTTGTGACAATGCAACCATTCCGAACTGATGACATGTTTAACCCCGCTGTCCAGCCCAGCCTCTTCTCCTACATAAGCTTCACACATGGACTGACTCAAGGCTGGCCTGTGCGAGCGAAGAGATCATTCTTCTCCTCCAAGATGGTGGAGCAGTGGCCTCCATTTAGGTCTTGTCTTTCACTCTCTCCGCATATTCTGTATTTTTCAGGAAAAGGAGCCTCCAGTTTGCTCATTTTTTTTCCATGTTTTTCTTCCCCACCATGCCTACCCAACCCCATCCGATCCTGACCACATTCGATAGCTTTTCCTGGATGACGCCAAAGTCAAGAACTTCATCACTTGTTTCAAAGGTAATATTCTGCTTATTCCACCCAGATTATAAACACTTTGAGGGGGATATTCTCCTTATTCCACCCAGATTATAAACGCTTTGAGGGGGATATTCTCCTTATTCCACCCAGATTATAAACGCTTTGAGGGGGATATTCTCCTTATTCCACCCAGATTATAAACGCTTTGAGGGGGATATTCTACTTATTGCACCCAGATTATAGACACTTTGAGGGGGATATTCTACTTATTGCACCTAGACACTTTGAGGGGGATATTCTACTTATTCCACCCAGATTATAAACGCTTTGAGGGGGATATTCTCCTTATTCCACCCAGATTATAAACGCTTTGAGGGGGATATTCTCCTTATTCCACCCAGATTATAAACGCTTTGAGGGGGATATTCTACTTATTGCACCCAGATTATAGACACTTTGAGGGGGATATTCTACTTATTTCACCCAGATTATAGACACTTTGAGGGGGATATTCTACTTATTTCACCGAGATTATAGACACTTTGAGGGGGATATTCTATTTATTCCACCCAGATTATGGACACTTTGAGGGGGATATTCTACTTATTGCACCCAGATTATAAACACTTTAAGGGGGATATTCTACTTATTTCACCCAGATTATAGACACTTTGAGGGGGATATTCTATTTATTCCACCCAGATTATAGACACTGAGGGGGATATTCTACTTATTACACCCAGATTATAGAAACTTTGAGGGGGATATTCTACTTATTACACCCAGATTATAGACACTTTGAGGGGGATATTCTACTTATTGCACCCAGATTATGGACACTTTGAGGGGGATATTCTACTTATTACACCTAGATTATAGACACTGAGGTAGGGTCATGGGCAATAATAGAATAACAGAACCACAGAATTGAAAGGGACCTTGGAGGTCTTCTAGTCCAACCCCTTGCCCAAGGCAGGAGACCTTAGACAAATGATTGCCTAATCTCGTCTTGAAAACCTCCAGTGACTGAACGCCCATAACTTGTGAAGGCAACTTCTGTTCCACTCATCAGTTAGTCTCACTACCAGGAAAATTCTTAGTTCTAGGTTGCTTCTCTCCTTGATAACCTTCCATCTGTTGCTTCTTGTACTGTGCTCAACGTATGCTTTAGAGACGATAGAATAACAGAATAATGGAGTTGGAAGGAAACTTGGAGGTCATCTAGTCCAACCCCCTGCTCAGGCAGGAAACCCTAGACCATTTCAGACAAATGGTTGTTCAATCTCTTCTTAAAACCCCCCCAATGTTGGAGCATTCACAACTTCTGGAGGCAGGTTGTTCCACTGGTTAATTGTTCTCACTGTCAGGAAATTCCTCCTTAGTTCCAGGTTGCTTCTCTCCTTGATAAGTTTCCATCCGTTGCTTCTTGTCCTGCCTTCAAATGCTTTGGAGAAGAGGTGGACCCCCTCTTCTTTGGGACAGCCCCTCAAATATTGGAACTCTGCTATCATGTCACCCCTGTTCCTTCCTTTCTCTAAACCAGACATGCCCAATTCCTGCAACTGTTTTTTATTCCAGACAAAAGACTGTCCAGTGTCTTCTTAAAAACCTCCAGTGTTGGAGCATTCACAGCTTCTGGAGGCAGGTGGTTCCACTTCTTAATTGTTCTAACTGTCAAGAAATTTCTCCTTAATTCCAGGTTGGTTCTCTCTAGCTTGGCTTGGAGGCCATTATGGGAGCGCTGGTTTAAGTCAGCCTCAAAATGCTCCTGGACAGAGATGACCAACTGGGAGAACCAGTGGGGCCTTCACTGTCCAGCTCCTGACCATCTTTTCAGCCTTTGGAGCAATTCTTCTTCCATGCTGGCTAGAGAATTCTGGGAGTTGAAGTCCAGACACACCAAGGTTGGGAAGCACTGCCTCAGACTGTATTTTTTCTTCTTCTGAAGAACACTAGATTCTTTCCTCAAGAAACAAATATGCTTGGTTAACACAAATTGCCAGCAGAATAAAACTTTCTGGGTATAGGCCAGGGATAGGCAACCTTGGCTCTTTTGTGACTTGTGGACTTCAACTCCCAGAATTCCTGAGCCAGCCATGCTGAGGAGAAATGGAGAGTTTTCCAAGCTGAGCCATGCTGGCTCAGGAATTCTGGGAGTTGAAGTCCAGCAGTCATGAAGGGGCCAAGGTTGCCTACCCCTGGTATAGGGAATCCTTGACGTACAGCCACAATTAAGCCAAAATTTCCATTTCTAAGCAAGACGGTTCTTAAGTAAATTTTGCTCCATTTTTGCGACCTTTCTTGCCATGGTGGTTAAGTGAATCACTGCGGTTGTTAAGTGAATCACACGGTTGCTAAGTGAATCCGGTTTCCCCATTGACTTGGCTGTCAGAAGATTTCTATTCTATTCTATTCTATTCCATTTTCTATTCTATTCCATATTTTCTATTCTGCTCAAATTCTATTCTATTCTATTCTGTTCTGTTCTATTCTATTCCATTTTCTATTCTATTCCATATTTTCTATTCCGCTCAAATTCTATTCTATTCTATTCCATTTTCTTTTTATTCTATTCTATTCTATTCCATTTTCTATTCTATTCCATATTTTCTATTCTGCTTAAATTCTATTCTATTCAATTCTATTCTATTCCATTTTCTATTCTATTCTATTCTACTCTATTCTATTCTGTTCTGTTCTATTCTATTCCATTTTCTATTCTATTCCATATTTTCTATTCTGCTCAAATTCTATTCTATTCTATTCTATTCTATTCTATTCTATTCTATTCTATTCCATTTTCTATTCTATTCCATATTATCTATTCTGCTCAAATTCAATTCAATTCAATTCTATTCTATTCCATTCCATTCCATTCCATATTTTATATTCTGCTCAAATTCTATTCTATTCTATTCTATTCTATTCTATTCTATTCTATTCTATTCTATTCTATTCTATTCTATTCTATTCTATTCTATTCTATTCTATTCTGTTGGAATTAAGCAGAGGGGAATTTGCAGCCACTAAATAACATGTAAAAAAAATGCTACCCATAGCTTTCTCCTCTGCTGTCTTCTCCCTCAAGCACGAACCTTGTGTCGTCTTTGCCCACGCTTGCCTTAACAGACCCATATGGATTTTGCCCTTGTTGCATAATGCTCCGAACTGGGGAACTGGCCTTTCGCCAGCAGCCTCTCGCTCGACTTCCCACCCACCCACCCGGCTCCCAGCAAAAGCAAACAGGGTGCTTTTCTGCATCTTGATTCCCGCTTGCCAATTACGAGGCTGCAGCTGTGCTGCAAATAATTCAACTTTATGACTCGTGTCCCTGCTGGTGCTTGTAAACGCCACAGAATGGGTGGCTTCGGGCCAGGGATGCTTGGCAGGCTGCCAGCACCAAGGAGAACAGCCAGAGTGAATTCCAAGAAAAAGGAAAACGTACAGGGGGAGGGTCTTCCCGGGTGCTCAGAGTCAGAGGTGCTGATCAAGAAGGCTGATAGAAAAGAGCATTTGTACCTCAGGATTGAAATGAGGGGTCCTTGTTGCTCTCTGAGCTTGGTGGTTTCTTGCAGATGTTTCATGACCCAGCTAGGGAACATCATCAGTGCTAGAAGGGGATGGGGTTCGCAGAGAGGAGGAGGAAGAGGAGGAAGAGGAGGAAGAGAACTGTGAGGTCCTTGCTGCTCTCTGAGCTTGGTTGTTTTCTTGCAGACGTTTCATGACCCTACTAGGTAACATCATCAGTGCAAAAAGGGATGGGGTTAGCATAGAGGACGAGGAGGAGGAGGGGTCCTGGAGAAGAAGACCAGAGGTGCGGGGTCCTTGACGCTCTCTGAGCTTGGTGATTTTCTTGCAGATGTTTCATGACCCAACTAGGTAAGATCACCAGTGCTAGAAGGTGCAAACCCCCTCACTTCTACCACAAATTATGTTACGCAGTTGGGTAATGGAACAGCTGCAAGAAAATAACCAAGAGAGCCCCAAGGACCCCACAATTGTCCTCCTCCTCTTCTTCTTCTTCCTCCTCCTCCTCCTCCTCCTCCTCTTCCTCTTCATCCTGTTTGTCCTCCTCCTCTTCCTCCTCCTCCTTCAGGGTGGGGGCCAACTGTATCTTCTGAGGAATGATGTTGCATTGGGAAGGGGTCACTACCGAGAAAGCCCTTTATTGGGGGGGGGTCCCACCAGATGGACAGGTAACCCTCGACTTACAAGCACAATTGAGGCCCAAAATTTCCACTGCTAAGCAAGGCAGCTGTTAAGCAAATTTTGTCCCATTTTATGACCCTTTTTTTTGCCCCAATTGTTAAATGAACCATGCTGTCATTTACTAATCCTGGCTTCCCCTGTTGACCTGGCTTGTCAGAAACTGGCTGGGAAGGTAACAAATGATGATTCCCATGACCCTGGGACACTGCAAAGGTTGCAAATACATACATGCCAGTTGCCAAGTGTCCGAATTTTGTTCACATGACCCTGAGGATGCTGCAACGGGTCATAGCAACAGCCGAAACCGGGAGTGCTCCCATCACTGAAGGTTTTTAAGAAGAGACTGGACAGTCACTTGTCTGAGATGGTAGAGGGTCTCCTGCTTGAGCAGGGGGCTGGACTAGATGACCTCCAATGTCCCTTCCAGCTCTATTCTATTCTGTTCTATTCTACAATCTATCCTATCCTGTTCTATTCTACAATCTATTCTATTCTATTGTATTCTATTCTCTATTATTCTCTATTCTCTATTATTCTCCTATTCTATTCTATTCTATTCTATTCTATTCTATTCTATTCTATTCTACAATCTATCCTATCCTATTCTACAATCTATTCTATTCTACTCTATTCTCTATTCTATTCTATTCTATTCTATTCTACAATCTATCCTATCCTGTTCTATTCTACAATCTATTCTATTCTGTTCTGTTCTGTTCTGTTCTCTATTATTCTCTATTCTATTCTATTCTATTCTATTCTATTCTATTCTATTCTATTCTATTCTATTCTATTCTATTCTATTCTATTCTATTCTATTCTATTCTACAATCTATCCTATCCTGTTCTATTCTACAATCTATTCTATTCTATTCTGTTCTGTTCTCTATTATTCTCTATTCTATTCTATTCTATTCTATTCTACAATCTATCCTATCCTATTCTACAATCTATTCTATTCTATATTCTCTATTCTATTCTATTCTATTCTACAATCTATCCTGTTCTATTCTATTCTACAATCTATTCTATTCTACTCTATTCTCTATTATTCTCTATTCTCTATTATTCTCTATTCTATTCTACAATCTATCCTATCCTATTCTACAATCTATTCTATTCTACTCTATTCTCTATTCTATTCTATTCTATTCTATTCTATTCTATTCTATTCTATTCCATTCTATTCCTATTCCTATTTCTAATTCTATTCCATTCCATTCCATTCCATTCCATTCCACTGCTATACCAGCAGAGGGAGCCATTGTGTTGCAGGGCCCCGCCGGCGTCCAAAGTCAATGGGCCTGGCTGTGCCCCACTGACCGGCCTCTGCTTTCCCTCCCTCCCGCAGACAAGCAGTTCCTGGTCTTCTTCTTCAAGCAGCTGAAGCTGAACCAAAGCGGCCGCTACGAGGACTCCTTTCCTTACCTGTCGCCCTGCGGCCGGGAGCACAACTACCTGCGTTGCGACGACCGGCCCGTCGTCTTCACCCACCTCCTGGAAGGGCCCTCGGGCCAGCCGCTGCTCTCCTTCTGCGGGGGCGCCGACCGCCTGGCCGTGCCCTTCCAGCCGGAGAAGCTGGTCATGCTGCCCGAGAACGGGCGGGTCTATCACCCGGGGCCGGAAAAGGCTGGCGGGGTGGGACTGGTCAAGTCCTCCTTAGCCTTTGAGCTCAGCCCTGGCTTCGAGTACCAGGACGGAGCCGGTCGGCCGCCCACTCATTTCCACTGGCAGGAGAAGAGGTACGCTCTCACCAACGAGCTGCTGCCGCTGATCTGAGGCCGTCGCAAAGCGAGGAATCCCTGCCAATGCCTGGAGGTCTTCTCGGGACCCTCTTGAACATCCTTGGCTTGACCGCCACCCGAACCACGTCCATCCTGCCGTTCTGGGCGCCTGGGCTTTATCCAAGGAGACCATCTCAAGAAGATAGCTGGAAGCCTATCCAGTTGGGCAAGGATCCTGGACAAGGTCTCTGGGAATGAAATTGTTCTATGGCTTGTGCGCAGGACTGCTCTGTGTCCAGGCGGTTGTGTGGCTTAAGTGCCTGGTCTTCTGACTTCCTCAAGCTTGCTCCCTGCACAACCAACAGCTGCTTTCAGCGGTGAGACGGGCGGCGTGTAAATTTTAATAAAAAAACAAATAAACAAATTAAAGCCAAACTTGGCTTAGCCGCAGGAAACTCAGTCGGCTGATGAGTAGATTCCTCAAATGTGGGTATGGGGCCTTTGTCTTGGGACACTGTAAAGACAGTCCTATCTTTGCCTTTAACTCTCCTGAAGAAATTCGCCATCATTATCTTAGAATCCCAGGATGGGAAGGGACCTTGGAGGTCTTCAACCCGTGACCTAGGCAGGAATGGATATCCAGTCTTTTCTTGACAACCTCCAGGGATGGAGCACTCACAACTCCTAGAGGCAAGGTCTTCCACTGATGGATCATTCTCACGATCGGGAAATTCGTCCTTATTTCCAGGTTGGATCCATTACTTCCTGTCTTTGCTTCAGGTGCTTTGGAGAAGAGATTGTCCCCTTCTTCTCTAGGAGAGACTCTCAAGTATTGGAAGACGCTGTCACGTCTCCCCTTCGTTAAGCTAAATATACCTACTTCCCCTTAGCCGTTCATCATTTGATTTACCTTAATTAAAAATATGGTTGTCCTGGCTTTCAGTTCTGTTAGAAATGCAGTTTTCAGGATGTCCATCCAGCTTGGCCAAAGCCCTTTGACAGCCTGGCAAAACCACAGAACACCCCCCCCCCCAAGTCAGCAAACTGTGGTGCTGTTGGTAGGGAGCAGTTTAAGGAAAGTCTGTCTCATTTACCGATCTTGAGCTAAAGTTTTCCTGGATGTCGAGTTCCCTGGAATAGTTTGTAGCAGGGATCTTCAACCTTGGCAACTTAAACGCCTGTGGACTTCAACTCCCAGAATTCCTGAGGGAGGGAGGAAGGAAGGAAGGAAATGGCTGGGTAGGTGGGCAGTGGGTGGATAAGGAAAGGAAGGATGGAGAAAGGATGAGGAAGGAAGGAAATGGGTGGATAGGTGGGCAGTGGGTGGATAAGGAAAGGAAGGATGGAGAATGGATGAGGAAGGAAGGAAGGAAATGGGTGGATAGGTGGGCAGTGGGTGGATAAGGAAAGGAAGGATGGAGAAAGGATGAGGGAGGGAGGAAATGGGTGGGGGGTAGGTGGGCAGCAGGTGGATAAGGAAAGGAAGGATGGAGAATGGATGAGGAAGGAAATGGGTGGGTGGATGGCAATGGATGGATGGATTGGTGGGTGGGTGGATAACGAAAGGAAGGATGGAAGGAAATGGTGAATGGATGAGGGAGGGAGGGAAGGAAGGAAATGGATGGATGTATGGATGAGGAAAGGAAGGATGGAAGGAAATGGTGAATGGATGAGGGAGGGAGGGAAGGAAGGATACCTTTTTACTGGTTGCACACAGGTAAAGAATTCATGGGTTTTGCAAAGCTCCATACTGGGAGGGACTGGGTTCAGGCTACCCACTTGACCGGCTTCAATGGTGTCAGGTTCAGGATGGTGGAGATTATTGTCAAAACCGAGCAATTCATTTCAATCAGAGCCTTTCAAACTTGGCAACTTTGAAGATGTCTGGAGTTCAACTCCCAGAATTCCCCAGCCAGCCTGGTACATAGATTTGCTCGGGCTGAGATGTTTGAGGGACTCAGCGCTTTAATTAACACAGCAGTGAAGCTGGATCGAGTGAAGCCCAAACTACACCGAGAGCAAAACGGGATGCCGGAGAGGCATTCCGCAAACATGCCTAGTGCCCTGGGTCTGTTTACCTCCAACCCCATCCCACACGCACGTCTGAACAAGGGACGTCTACTCCTCGCCTCGACACAAGATCTCCAGGAAAGGGAAAGCGGTGCCAGGCAACCTTGGCGTGCCAGCTGCTCCTTGGCACGCCTCCAAAACAAACTACGGCTTGGCTCAGTGCAAAGGCTTAGAAATGAACGATGCAAGGAGAAGCTCCGTTTGTGCGCCAGGCTTAGAATTCCTTGGGTGGTCAGGCGTCCAGCCACCTTAACCGGGGACGCGATGGGAGGAAACACCCAAGGGTGCTTTTTCACGAGGCAACGGGATTTTAAGTTGGCTTTCCAAAATCCCTCCAGGACGAGCAATGCACTTTTTAAATTCTTTACAGATTCATTCACTCACTTATTATATTTCTGGACCGGCATGTCCTGCTCCTCTGGCTCGGCTCTCGGATCTAACGTGCGCCAAAGAGGGAATTTTTCTCAAGTGGAGGGACTGTGCCAGAGTGACCCCGTGGAGAGAGGAATCAAAGTGATGTGACAACACAGCTAGGATAGAGACAGAATCGAGCAAGGCCCTCCTTGCTGTTTGGAATCCAGAGGACAAACGGACAATCAGAAGTCTGATCCTCTGAACCAGCTGCCTTCAAACGCTGGACTTCAGTTGGGGCTTTTGTGCGGGGAAAAACAGCCTGGTGCGATGGTCGTTTCTCATAAAAGAGTTGTTCAAAACAGCTTCCGGTAAAAAAGAAAAAACGTACATTCATTGGGAGCCAAATGAATCGATCCAGAGGCTTTTTGGTTTCCCCTGGACACAAATACCAATAGTCCTTGAACGTAGGTCCACAAGCTAGAATCAAGATCAGGTGAAGTGTTAGTACCGCTTTACAAGGCCTTGGTAAGGCCACACTTGGAGTCCTGCATGGTGTTTTGGTCACCACAATGTAAAAAAGATGTCGAGACTCTAGAAAGAGTGCAGAGAAGAGCAACGAAGATGATTAGGGGACTGGAGGCTAAAACATAAAAGGAACGGTTGCTGGAATTGGGTATGTCCAGTTTAATGAAGAGAAGTGCGAGAGGGGACATGATTGCTGAGTTCTAGTATCTCAGGGGCTGCCCCAAACAAGAGGGAGCCAAGCTCTTCTCCAAAGCCCCTGAAAGCAGGGTAAGAAGCAACGGATGGAAACTAATCAAAGAGAGAAGCAACCTGGAATTAAGGAGAAATTTCCTGACAGTTAGAACAATTAATCAGTGGAACAACCTGCCTCCAGAAGTTGTGGATGTAATGTCTAGTTTAATGAAGAGAAGGACCAGGGGGGAACATGATAGCAGTGCTCCAGTATCTCAGGGGCTGCCCCAAAGAAGAGGGAGTCAAGCTCTTCTCCAAAGCCCCTGAAAGCAGGACAAGAAGCAACGGATGGAAACTAGTCAAGGAGAGAAGCAACCTGGAACTAAGGAGAAACTTCCTGACAGTTAGAACAATTAACCAGTGGAACAACCTGCCTCCAGAGGAGGTGAATGCTCCAACACTGGAAGTTTTTAAGAAGAGACTGGACAGCCATTTGTCTGGAATGTTGTAGGGTTTCCTGCCTGAGCAGGGGACTAGATGACCTCCAAGGTCCCTTCCAACTTCATCATCATCATCATCATCACCATTATTATTCAGCCCAAGATTTCTTACGTGAGACATTGGTTAAGTGAGTTTTGCTCCATTTGGCGACCTTCCTCGCCTTGGTTGTTAAGTGAATCACTGCAGTTGATAAGTTAGTAACCAAGTTGTTAAGTGAATCTGGCCTCCCCCATTGACTTTGCCTGCCAGAAGATCACCAAAGGGGATCATGTGACCCCGGGACACGACAACCGACATAAGTACATGCCAGTTGCCGAGCATTCGAATTTCGATCACGTGACCATGGGCGTGCTGCAAAAGTTGTAAGTGTGAAAAATGAACGGTTATAAGTCAAGGACGACCGGCATATGGGCTCCTATGGCAACCACTTTTTGCTTCTATCCCTTGTTTTATTTCCATGCGCATCTGAAAAAATAGAGGGAGAGAAAGAAATGAAAGATAAAGCTTGAATGACCCCGGGGCTCCACCGGCAATCTGTCATTCTTCTCTGGGGAAATCGTTCCAATAAAAATAGCATCCATCTCAAGAGAAGCTTTATTAACAAAATTGATCCAGGCGCTGATGAGGCCTTCGGCCCTGATGGCAGCGTATCTGAGCGGATTTTTCCGTGGTGCGCTGTTGATCAATTCACAATGCAGAAAACCGTGCCAAATGTTTGGGTGTTCCATGGTACACGTGAGTACAGAATAACAGACTTGGAAGAGAACCTCGGAGGTCTTCTAGTCCAGCCCCCTGCTCAAGCAGGAGAACCTCCTATTCCAGGGGTAGGCAACCTCGGCTCTTTTATGACTGGTGGACTTCAACTCCCAGAATTCCTGAACCAGCCATGCTGAGGGGAAAGGGAGAGGTTTCCAAGCTGAGCCACGCTGGCTGAGGAATTCTGGGAGTTGAAGTCCACCAGTAATGAAGGAGCCATAGTTCCCCCATGCTGGCTGAGGAATTCTGGGAGTTGAAGTCCAAGGTTGCCTACCCCTGTCCTATACCATCTCAGACAAATGGCTGTCCAGTCTCTTCTTAAAAACCTCCAGTGATGGAGCACCCACAGCTTCTGGAGGCAACTTGTGTTCCACTGATTAATTGATCTGGGGTTTTAGAATAACAGAATAACAGAGCTGGAAGGGACCTCGGAGGTCATCTAGTCTAACCCCCTGCTCAGGCAGGAAACCCTATACCACTTCAAGCAAATGGCTGGCCAGTCTCTTCTTAAAAACCTCCAGTGTGTGAGGTGATCTCACGATGGATCGTTAAAGGTGCTTCCAAGTAAAGGCATCACGCATAGATGCAATCATATTAGCTTTATTCAATGATAGATCAAAGAGAAAGAAATACTTGGCATGAAAGCATTCATGCCTGCTTGTGAGAGAGAAATAAAATAAAAGCAAACAAGCTAGCATTACATAACTAAAACAGAAGAAGGACTAGGGGTAGAAGCAGAAGTAGAAATATAACTAGAAGTGGAACTAGAATTAGAACAAAGAGCAGCCCCTCGTGCAGAGGTATTTATGGGGGGTCTTGGTCCCTCCCTGACCATAAAACTCTCTCGCCAATGGGGCTGTCGGGTCTGAGACCCTTGGCTCATCAGTGGAAACAAAGAAGCCTCTTTGCCTCTATCTGATGACCCTTTTGGGGAACTGCCAATGGCTGGCACTAAACATCTAACACAGTGTTGGAGCATTCACCACCTCTGGTGGCAGGTTGTTCCACAGGTTAATTGTTCTCACTGTCAGGAAGTTTCTCCTTAGTTCTAGGTTGCTTCTCTCCTTGACTAGTTTCCATCCGTTGCTTCTTGTTGTGACTTCTGGTGTTTTGCAGAATAGCTTGACTCCCTCTTCTTTGGGGCAGCCCCTAATATACCGGAAGACGGCTATCATGTCCCCCCCCCTTCGTCCTTCTCTTCGTTAAACTACACATACCCAATTCCAGCAGCCGTTCCCTATATGTTTTAGCCTCCAGTCCCCCAATCATCTTGGTTGCTCTTCTCTGCACAGGGGAGCATCTGGGCCCTTTCTCAGTTGTGCAGTTCAGGGTTTGTTTGTTTTCTATCATCTCATCCCCAACATCAGCACCACAAGAAGGAAATTAATGCGGCAATCTGCAGATGTGCAAAGAAGAGAGAAAATATATCACCGTGGTAACAGAAGAAGGTGTATTTGACCATACAACTTACAACAGTTCGTTTAGTAACCATTCAACGTTACAACAGCTGCAGAAAAAAAGGAGATTTGTGACTGTTTTCCCTACTTTAACAACTGTGGCAGCATCCTCATGTCGCGTGATCAAAATTCAGACCCTTGGCAGTTGACTCAGATTTACGACGTTTGCAATGTCCGGGGGTGTGTGTGTGTGTGTGTGTGTGTGTGTCACGTGATCCCCTTTTGCGACCTTCTGACAAGCAAAGTCAACGGGGGGGAGCCAGATTCACTTAACGACCGTGTGACTAACTTAACAACTGCAGTGATTCACTTAACAACTGGGGCAAGGAAGGTCGTAAAATGGGGCATAGTTCACTTAACCAATGTCTCACTTAGAAAGATAAATTTGGGGCTCAGTTGTGGTTGTGAGTCAAGGCCAGGGCGACCTGTACTAAGTCCAAAAACGCTAGAGAAATCCTGGAACACTCCCAGGGCAAATCCCCCGGGATATAAACAAAGAGCAAATCCCCCTCCCTTCTAGCACTGATGATGTTCCCTAGTTGGGTCATGAGATGTCTGCAAGAAAACAACCACGCTCAGAGAGCACCAAGGACCAGTCCTTTCCTCCTCCTCCTCCTCTTCCTCCTCCTCCTCCTCCTCCTCCTCCTCCTCCTCCTCCTCCTCCTCCTCCTCCTCCCCCCCTCCCTTCTAACACTGATGATGTTACCTAGTTGGGTCACGAAACGTCTGCAAGAAAACCATCAAGCTCAGAGAGCACCAGGGACCCCACAGTCCTTTCCTCCTCCTCCTCCTCCTCCTCCTCCCTTTCTCCTCCTCCCCAACCCCCCTCCCTTCTAGCACTGATGATGTTCCCTAGTTGGGTCATGAGATGTCTGCAAGAAAACAACCAAGCTCAGAGA
Organism: Vipera latastei; assembly: GCA_024294585.1. Lineage (NCBI taxonomy): Eukaryota > Metazoa > Chordata > Lepidosauria > Squamata > Viperidae > Vipera > Vipera latastei. The sequence goes on from CM044356.1 coordinate 220,773,898, forward strand.
GCACCAAGGACCAGTCCTTTCCTCCTCCTCCTCCTCCTCCTCCTCCTCCTCCTCCTCCTCCTCCTCCTCCTCCTCCTCCTCCCCCCTCCCTTCTAACACTGATGATGTTACCTAGTTGGGTCACGAAACGTCTGCAAGAAAACCATCAAGCTCAGAGAGCACCAGGGACCCCACAGTCCTTTCCTCCTCCTCCTCCTCCTCCTCCTCCCTTTCTCCTCCTCCCCAACCCCCCTCCCTTCTAGCACTGATGATGTTCCCTAGTTGGGTCATGAGATGTCTGCAAGAAAACCATCAAGCTCAGAGAGCACCAAGGACCCCACAGTCCTCCTCCTCCTCCTCCTCCTTCTCCTCCTCCTCCTTCTCCTTCTCCTTCTCCTCCTTCTCCTCCTCCTCCCTTTCTCCTCCTCCCCAACCCCCCTCCCTTCTAGCACTGATGACGTTCCCTAGTTGGGTCATGAGATGTCTGCAAGAAAACAACCAAGCTCAGAGAGCACCAAGGACCAGTCCTTTCCTCCTCCTCCTCCTCCTCCTCCTCCCCCCTCCCTTCTAACACTGATGATGTTACCTAGTTGGGTCACGAAACGTCTGCAAGAAAACCATCAAGCTCAGAGAGCACCAAGGACCCCACAGTCCTTTCCTCCTCCTCCTCCTCCTCCTCCTCCTCCCTTTCTCCTTCTCCCCAACCCCCCTCCCTTCTAGCACTGATGATGTTCCCTAGTTGGGTCATGAGATGTCTGCAAGAAAACAACCAAGCTCAGAGAGCACCAGGGACCCCACAGTCCTCCTCTTCCTCCTCCTCTTCCTCCCCTCATCCCCCTCCCTCTTTCCCCTTTTCGCTTTTTTTCTGCATTTCCCCTTCTCCTTCTCTCCCTTTCCAGCCTCCTCCTCCTCCTCCACCTGGAGTTGAAGTCTGCACATCTTAAAGTTGTTTAGCTTGCTATGGTAGCTAAACAAAATCAGCATTTCCTCACCAAAGGTTCTCCTTTGAATAAAATTGATCACTTGAAAAAAGGTACACCCCGACTCCTCCTGATTTTTTCTTCCCCCTCCCATCAAGTTATCCTCTTTGGGAGGGCGGCGCTGGCAGGAATCTCTTAAGATCAGCTAATCCAACCATATATTGCCTTTAAGCTGCAATTCTCAAATACCAGCTCCGGGGTCAAGCAGGAAATATATTACAGTATACTATTCACCTTCCTTGGGTGAAAAGCAATAGGTTTTTTTTTAGAGAGGCTGCCGTCCCCATATGTACGTCGTCTGGCTGATTATAAAAATATAACGAGAATTAAAAAAAATTGAATATGCACACATAGCATTAGCAAGATTCTGCTGGGTGTTAAAAATATATATATATACTATTTAATATCTTCTGCATTTTGCTCTGTGGCCTCTTTGGCTTCTGGGCCCGTGGGACTACAAAACCCAGTGACATTCAGTCAGCTAATGTACAGTCACAAGCCTAAAGTGCTTTCTAAGCATAAGCCTGTTTCCTTTTTGCAATTCGATTGCTGAGCCCCTGACTTTTGCAGGGGGGGGGCACTGTGTGTGTATAAATTCTGGAGTGCATGCTAAGCACTCCCTTATAATGGCTGCTATAGAAAGACAGCGGCTTGCTTGATGGGTTAAGAGGCTGGAAAAACAGCTGAATTGGTTTCCCCCACACACACATTGCAGAGGGTGGAGCTAGATGACCCTTGGGGGTCCCTGACAGGTGAAACTCCACAGTTTTCCATGGTATGAAAAAAAACCCCAAGAAGATGGAATCAGGGTACCTGGACTCAGAAAGCAAACAGGTGAGGGTGAAAGAAACCGACCTAGTTAGACCGTAGCTTCTCAACCTGGCCAACTTTAAGATGGGTGGACTTCAACTCCCAGAATTCCCCAGCCAGCACAGCTTGAACTCTGGGAATTGAAGTCCACCCATCTTGAAGTTGCTAAGGTTGAGACCCGCTGAACGATGCAGTTTCATTTAACAGCCGTGCTGCTAACTGAACAACTGCAGCGATTCAACTTAACAACTGTGGGAAGAAAAGCCGTAAAACAGGACAAACTCATTTAACAACTGTCTCACTTAGGAACAGACATTTTGGGCTCAAGGATGGTCGTAAATCAGTGACTACCTGTATAATCCAGATGGCCAGCATTACAAAGAGAGTCCCTGTTCAGTCAGCTTGCTGGTTTTCTTCCAGACACAGTCAATAAAAGAGTAATAACATTTTCCCATATATTTAAGTATAGGTTAGAATTGACTTTTATTCTTTTGTTGCTTTCCCTACTTTCACTTTTTTTCTTTCCTAGACCCCTGCCCAAAGCTCTGTCGGGCCCACCACTGTGCCTAAAACCCCTCCCTCCCTCCCTCCCTCCCTCCATGCAGTCATTTATCTATCCCTCCATCATCCATCTGCCCACCCACTTGGGCACCTCCATCTGTCCATGAATTCATGTATCCACCCATCCACCCTAACCCTTCCATCCATCATCCATAGGTCCATCCACCCGTCCACCTGTGCACCTGTCCCTCTCCCTCCCTCCCTCCCTCCCTCCCTCCCTCCCTCCATGCCTTTATTTATCTGTCCATCCATCCATCTGCCCATTCGTGCAGCTGTGCAGCTGTCCCTCCCTCATTCTCTCCATCCTCCCCTCCCTCCCTCCCTCCCTGAATTCATTTATCCATCCTTCCATCTGCCCGTCCACCTGTGCACCTGTCTCTCCCTCCCTCCTTCCATTCATCCTTCCCTCCCTCCCTCCAGCTGCCCATCCGTCCACCCGTCCACCGTGCAGCTGTCCCTCCCTCCCTCCCTCCCTCCCTCCCTCCTTCCATCCATCCATCTGCCCGTCCATCCTTCCCTCCTTCCATCCCTCCGTCCACCCGTGCACCTGTCTCTCCCTCCCTCCATTTATCCCTCCCTCCCTCCATCTGCCCATCCGTCCACCTATCCACCCGTGCAGCTGTCCCTCCCTCCTTCCCTCCCTCCCTCCTTCCACCCGTGCACCTGTCCCTGCTGCCTGCCCTGCCCTGCCCGCTTCCCCACGACCAGCGCTCCCCGCAAGCCGCGCGTCCACGGCGGGGGCCAGGAGGGGGGGCGCTGACGTCATCGGGGCGGGGCGGGGGGGCGTCCCCGGCTGGCGGAGGCAAAGCAGCGCACTCGCAGCCGCGCCAGCCGGAGCCGCGGCGCCCACCGGAGCCAGGCCGCCGATGCCATGGAGAGCCGGGCGGGGCAGGTGAGCGGGGGCCGCGGCGGGGCCGCTCCCGGAGCCGGGCGGGCAGGGGGGGATGCCGGCGGCGGGGGGCGCGGGCCGGGCTGGGGGCGTCTTCCCGAGGGAGGGGCCAGCCGCCCGGGAAGCGGGCCGGCGGGACTCGCGGCCACCAGAAGGCGGGGGGGGGGGCGGGATGGGTCAACTGCCCTTGGCGGGGAAGCCCCTGGCGCCCGGGGAGGGTCCCCTCTGCCCCCATCCCCGGACTCCTCCCTGCCCCCTGGAAGCCCAGCCTGGCCCATCATCCCCAGCCAAGGGAGCACATCTCCTAGAATAGCAGGCTAACAGATGAAAGAAGTAACAGATTGACCAGAGTTGGAAGGCAACCCTGGAGGTCGTCTAGTCCAACCCCCTGCTCGGGCAGGAAACATTTCGGGCACTCGCTTGCAAAAAAGCGGTGGGATCTTCATCTTGTGGCGGGGAGTTCCACTGCTTCGCTGTGCCCTAAAGCCATCCTGGGAGGCTTCTGGGAACCCAGCGCTGCTCTCAGGCCCCTGCTGGGCCCGCTCCCTTCCTAAAAACGGGGGGGGGGGGGCGGAGCCGGGTTCAAGGCATCCAGAAGGAGAAGGTCCCGGTCCAGAGGCCCATCCTGAAGACACACCCCGAGGATGGTCCCCAACAGCGCATGCCCTCAAAGGGGGCACCTCTGCCATCCAGGCTTCTTTTGGGCACTGGAGACGGATGGGATTCGGTACAGGTACTCCTGACTTACGGTCATTTGTTTAGTGACCGTTCAAAGTTACAACAGCACTGGAAACGGTGACTTATGACCGTTTTTCACACTTAGAACTGTTGCAGCAGCCCAGTGGTCACGTGATTAAAATTCAGATGCTTGGCAACTGGCATGTACTTATGATGGTTGCACTGCCCTAAAGATCATGTGATCGCATGTGCAACGAATGTGCAAAAATCTGGAACTAGGGTCTCCTGCCTGAGCAGGGGGCTGGACTAGAAGACCTCCAAGGTCCCTTCCAACTCTGTTATTCTGCAAGGGTCTCCTGCTTGAGCAGGGGGTTGGACTAGAAGACCTCCAAGGTCCCTTCCAGCTCCATTATTCTGTAAGGGTCTCCTGCCTGAGCAGGGGGTTGGACTAGAAGACCTCCAAGGTCCCTTCCAGGTCTGTTATTCTGCAAGGGTCTCCTGCTTGGCCAGGGAGTGGACTAGATGACCTCCAAGGTCCCTTTCACCTCTGGTGTTCTGTTATTCTATTTACAATCTTCCCAGCCAGTTTCTGACATGCAAATTCAATAGGGGAAGCCAGATCCGCTTAACAGCCCCATGATTCCCTTAGCAACTGCAGTGATCCGCTTAACAACTGGGGCAAGCCAGGTCGTAAAATGGGGCGCAACTCACTTAATAGCTGCTTCGCTTAGCAAATGGAAATTGTGGGTCCCACGGGGCTTGTGGAACCCAACACAGAAGCTTTTGTGTTGAAAGGCTGAGCGAGCTTCCTTTAAATCAGCTTGTAAGTTTTTAACGCGGCATCTGAAAGAAGTAAAAACTTGGTGAAATAAGAAGGGAAGTTTTACTTTAAGTGAAGACTTCGGGTCTGGGGTGTGTGAACCCGGCACCGCAGTTGGTAAGCCGAGGTTTGAGATTCAGCAGGTCTTGCACACTCCAACAATTGTGATGTGCAGAATAAACTGTGTTTCTTGTGTTCTGCTGGGGTGTTTTTTCACAATATGGGCCTCCAACTGTGGTTCACGCATAAATCATCCTTTGTGGTATTGACGTTCGCGGAAATCAAAATGGTGGAGGATAATGATGATGATGATGATGTTGGAAGGCACCTTGGAGGTCATCTAGTCCAACCCCCTGCTCAGGCAGGAAACCCTATACCATTTCAGACAAACGGCTGTCTGGTCTCTTCTTTGTAAATATTTCTGTTGATTGTTTCAAAAAGGATTGCTTAGAGTTTCTTTGCCATAGGAACTCTGGTGGAGTGTGCGTTAAAGCTTTAAGATAAATCAAATTAAATGGAGTTAAATTAAATTCATACTTCTGGAAGTTCCCAAGTTGGAGATGGGACGGACGGGATACTAATTTGCAGGCCCAAAAATTGTAAAGGGAGACGTGGCTCCTTTGCTTTAGGTAGGACAACATTTCTCAACCTCAACAACTTCAGGTTGTGTGGACTTCAACTCCCAGAATTCTCCAGTCAGCAAAAGAAGGGAGTGTGGAAAGAAAGAGATGGAGAAAGAGGACTGTGGGGTCCCGTGTGCCCTCTGAGCTGGGTGGTTTTCTTCCAGACGTTTCATTACCCAACTAGGTAACATCATCAGTGCTAGAAGGGGGTGGGGTTTGTGGAAGGGGGGAAGAGGAAGAAGAAGAAGAGGAAGAAGAAGAAGAAGAAGAAGAAGAAGAAGAAGAAGAAGAAGAAGAAGAAGAAGAAGAAGAAGAAGAGAAGAAGAAGAGAAGAAGAAGAAGAAGAAGAAGAAGAAGAAGAAGACTGTGGGGTCCTTGATGCTCTCTGAGCTGGGTGGTTTTCTTGCAGACGTTTCATTACCAACTAGGTAACATCATCAGTGCTAGAAGGGAGTGCAGTTTGCAGGGAGGAGGAGGAGGAGGAGGACTGTGGGGCCTTGGCGGTGTCTGAGCTTGGTCATTTGCTTGGGGACATTTCATGAAAACTAGCTGACCGCATCTGTGCTATCATGATGAAACCTCACTCCCTTCTAACACTGATGGTGTTATCTAGTTGGGTCATGAAACGTCTTCCGAGAAAACAAACCACGCTCGGGGACCCCAAAGTAACTTTTGCTTATCTGGGACCAAAGCCAAAATCTCTCATTTTAGTTTGTGAATAAGATATACTTCATTTGGCTTTCCAAAAGCGGCATTATAGTTTTAAGACGAAGGACTCCTTGCTTAAATGTTTTTAGGAGTTGAATTTGCTGGCCTGGCTTGGTGCAAGCTGCCTGCCACGTGAATCACTAGAGCTGGGAAGCTGCCAGAGTTGTGCTGCGGTTGAAAATGTGTGGATTGCCTAAACGTGTTTGACAAGTTTTAAAGTGTCTGGCTGGGCAATTCTGGGAGTTGAAGTCCAGAGATCTTAAGATGGCTAAGATTAAAGAACACTGCCTTAAAGCCGCGGTCTCCAAACTTGGCCCCTTTAAGACTTGTGGACTTCAACTCCCAGAATTCCTCAGCCAGCCATGAGGCCACCTATCCTGGCTGGGGAATTCTGGGAGTTGAAGTCCACAAGTCTTAAAGTGGCCACGTTTGGAGACCCCTGCCGCAAAGATTAAGCTTCTTGGCCCGAGCTTATCCTTCTGGCTCTGCCTTCTCCTGCTCTACAGCCCATAATTTGGGGGGCTTAAATACTCTCCTGCAGTTCACCTGGGCTGCATCTTGGCCTCTGCAGAGGAGGCTCCAGGTAGACCAGGCCGTTTGTGCCTCAGGAAAATGCCAGCCAAACGTTTCTTGACAAAACCCATCTTGATTTTCTGCCCAAGCTTTTGTTAAAAGGTTTTTTTTTTGGTGTCCTCCTGCATTTGCATTCTGACAAGAACGTTGTGTATCAGAGGCGGCTGCCGTCAGAGGCAACTGGGTCCCCTGATCCTGGTTAACGAAATGCAGGCAGTCCTGAAGTTACGACGACAATTCAGCCCAGAATTTAGGTTGCTAAGTGAAACATTTGCTAAGTGGAGCTTGCCCTGTTTTACAACCTTTCTCGCCACCGTTGCTAAGGGAATCCCTGCAGCTGTTAAGTTATAGTCAGGCGGTCACTAAGTGAAGCTGGCTTCCCCTGTTGACTTTGCTGGTCAGAAGATTGCAAAAGCGGATCACGTGACACACACCCCTGGGGACACTGCGATCGTCATAAAGACGAATCGGTTGCCAAGGGTCTGAATTCTGATCACGTGACCCTGGGGATGCTGCCACGGTCGTAAGTGTGAAAAACGGTCACAAGTCACTTTTTTCAGTGCCGTTGTAACACTGTTCGGTCACTAAATGAACCGCTGTAAATCGGGGACTTCCTGTAAGCCATTTTTCAGCTTTGCACAAAACTTTAAAGCAGACTTTCTCAGCTTAAGACCAGTGGACTGCAACTCCCAGAATTCCCCAGCCAGAATGCTGGGAGTTGTAGTCCACTAGTCTAAACGAGAGAAAAACAGACTTGGTGAGCAGCCCACCTTGGTCAAATGCGGCTGTTTAACCACAGATCTGGTTAAGTATGTGTGAACTCCACCTGAGAGTTCATTCATGGAAAGGTAGAGAGTCAGCTACGGCGGGGGATCCCCAACCTCAGCAACTTGAAGACTTGTGAACGTCAACTCCCAGAATCCCCCAGCCAGCCACGCTGCAGTGATTCGCTTAACAACCGTGTGGCTGACTTACCAACTGCAGCGATTCGCTTAACAACCGCCGTGGCTAGGAAAGCTGTAAAATGGGGCAAAACTCACTTAACAAATTTCTCACTTGGTAACATAAACTTTGGACACAGTTGTGGTCGTTAAGTCGAGGATTACCTACAAGAAGTTGTTAAGTGAATCTGGCTTCGCCCTTTGACTTTGCTGGTCAGAAGGCCGCCAGAGTGGATCACGTAACCCGTGTGTGTGTGTGTGTGTGTGTGTGTGTGTGTGTGTGTGGCGCGTGTGCTGCACCCATCATAAATGTGAGTCCGTTGCCAAGCACCCAAATTTTGATCATGTGACCACGGGAGACTGCTTGCAATGGTTGTAAGCATGAAAAACATTCCCAGGTCACTTTTTTTTCAGGGCCGTAGTAACTTTGAGCAGTCACTAAATGAATGGTTGTAAATCGAGGACTACCTGGAGACCTGAAGGGACTTGTTGCGTCTTTGTTTAATCTGAAGATTAGGGTGGCAAAAAAGGTGAATTCTCTTTACGGACATCTGCAGTTGGTCTTTATGGAAAATGGGGCGAGGGCTGTTTCTTCCTGCTCTGTGTGCGTGTGTGTGTGTGTGTTTGTGTGTGTGTGTGTTTGTGTGTTTGTGTGTGTGCGCGCCAAGGACTGCACTGAAACTATTGTGGGTCACATTTTCTCCTTTCACTGTGGAAAAGTAATATACCATGGCAGCAGTTGAGCGTACCTTAAATTTATGGCAGTTTCTGCGTGCAAACTATCCCAGATTTGCAGCCTTACCCGTGGGAGACGGGAGTCAGAGGCTTCCTCTTCCCATCCAAACAGCCAGAAAATTTAGGGCTCTCCCCGATCCTAACGCTGGCATCCAGCCTGACCCACCGAGACCCTTCTGCATTGTAGCTCGAACGGGCGGCAGCGACTGCCACATTTAAACCCAGAGTGTGCATCTGTGTGTCCCTCTGGCAAGGAAATGTCACGTCAGGTGAAGAAATGCTTGCATGCTCAAATGAGGAATGACATTTCCAGCCCTTCCCTTTCAATTTAACACACACACACACACACACACACTTCCTTAGGTCTGCTCGCCCTAATATTGTGCAAGGAAGGAATACGGCTCTTTTATAGCCAGTTTGGTCTAGTGGTTAAGGCACCAGGCTAGAAAGCAGAAGACTGAGTTTTTAGTTTCGCTTTAAGCATGAAAGCTGGCTGGGTGACTCTGGCCCATCACTAGGAGACAGTGAGTTCTAGTCCCGCCTTAAGCATGAAAGCAGGCTGGGTGACTTTGGGCCAATCACCAGGAGACGGTGAGTTCTAGTCCCACCTTAGGCATGAAAGCCGGCTGTGTGACTTTGGGCCAATCACCAGGAGACGGTGAGTTCTAGTTCCGCCTTAAGCATGAAAGCCGGCTGAGTGACTTTGGGCCAATAGCCAGGAGACGGTGAGTTCTAGTCCCGCCTTAGGCATGAAAGCGGGCTGGGTGACTTTGGGCCAATCACCAGGAGACGGTGAGTTCTAGTCCCGCCTTAGGCATGAAAGCGGGCTGGGTGACTTTGGGCCAATCACCAGGAGACGGTGAGTTCTAGTCCCGCCTTAGGCATGAAAGCGGGCTGGGTGACTTTGGGCCAATCACCAGGAGACGGTGAGTTCTAGTCCCGCCTTAGGCATGAAAGCGGGCTGGGTGACTTTGGGCCAATCACCAGGAGACGGTGAGTTCTAGTCCCGCCTTAGGCATGAAAGCGGGCTGGGTGACTTTGGGCCAATCACCAGGAGACGGTGAGTTCTAGTCCCGCCTTAGGCATGAAAGCGGGCTGGGTGACTTTGGGCCAATCACCAGGAGACGGTGAGTTCTAGTCCCGCCTTAGGCATGAAAGCGGGCTGGGTGACTTTGGGCCAATCACCAGGAGACGGTGAGTTCTAGTCCCGCCTTAGGCATGAAAGCGGGCTGGGTGACTTTGGGCCAATCACCAGGAGACGGTGAGTTCTAGTCCTGCCTTAGGCATGAAAGCGGGCTGGGTGACTTTGGGCCAATCACCAGGAGACGGTGAGTTCTAGTCCCGCCTTAGGCATGAAAGTGGGCTGGGTGACTTTGGGCCAATCAATCTCTCTCAGCCCAGCCCACCTCACAGGGTTGCTGTTGTGGGGAAAATCAAAGGAGGAAGGTGTGCTTGAATATGTTGTCACTTGGATTGTTTGTAAAAATAATAAAGGTGGGATATAGGTAGTCCTCAACTTACAACAGTTCATTTAGTGACCAAGGTTCCAACAGCACTGAAAAGAATGAGTTTTGACTGTTTTTCATACTTACAACCGTTGCAGCATTCTACCCCCCCCCCCCAGTCACATGATCAAAATTCAGACGCTTCGCAACCGGCTCACACTTATGACGGTTTCAGTCTCTTGGGGGTCACGCGATCCCCATTTGCGACCTTCTGACAAGCGAAGTCAACGGGGGAAGCCGGATTCACTTAACGACCGTGTC
>CM044356.1:220784160-220891660 GCA_024294585.1 Vipera latastei
ACTGACTTATGAACTGCGGTGACCGACTTAAGAAGTGTGGCAAGAAAGGTGCAGAAATGGGGCAAAACCACTGATTCACTTAGCAGTGGACCTTCTGGGCTCAGTTGTGGTCGAGGACTAGCTGCATAGGGTTTCTCCCGCCTGAGCAGGGGGCTGGACTAGAAGACCTCCAGAGTCCCCTCCAACTCTGTTATTCTGCAAGGGTCTCCCGCCTGAGCTGGGGGCTGGACTGGATGACCTCCAGGGTCCCTTCCAACTCTGTTATTCTGCAAGGCTCTCCTGCCTGAGCAGGGGGCTAGACTAGATGACCTCCAGGGTCCCCTCCAACTCTGTTATTCTGCAAGGGTCTCCTGCTTGGGCAGGGGGCTAGACTAGATGACCTCCAAGGTCCCTTCCAACTCTGTTATTCTGCAAGGGTCTCCTGCCTGAGCAGGGGGCTGGACTGGATGACCTCCAGGGTCCCTTCCAACTCTGTTATTCTGCAAGGGTCTCCTGCCTGAGCAGGGGGCTAGACTAGATGACCTCCAAGGTCCCTTCCAACTCTGTTATTCTGCAAGGGTCTCCTGCCTGAGCAGGGGGCTGGACTAGAGGACCTCCAGGGTCCCTTCCAACTCTGTTACTCTGCAAGGGTCTCCTGCTTGGGCAGGGGGCTAGACTAGATGACCTCCAGGGTCCCTTCCAGCTCTGTTATTCTGCAAGGGTCTCCTGCCTGAGCAGGGGGCTGGACTAGAAGACCTCCAGGGTCCCTTCCAGCTCTGTTATTCTGCAAGGGTCTCCTGCCTGAGCAGGGGGCTGGACTAGAGGACCTCCGAGGTCCCTTCCAACTCTGTTATTCTGCAAGGGTCTCCTGCCTGAGCAGGGGGCTGGACTGGATGACCTCCAGGGTCCCTTCCAGCTCTGTTATTCTGTAAGGGTCTCCTGCCTGAGCAGGGGGCTGGACTGGATGACCTCCAGGGTCCCTTCCAGCTCTGTTATTCTGCAAGGGTCTCCCGCCTGAGCAGGGGGCTGGACTGGATGACCTCCAGGGTCCCTTCCAACTCTGTGATTCCGTACTCTGTAAGGAAACCAAGCAGAAGATGCTTCATTCTTTTCTTTGGCTGAGAAGGAGATGCTCCCGAAAGGCCGCCGGTCCCTTTAAATATTCTCTTGCAAAAATGGAGTTGCAGCTTCCCCTGGGAGCTTAGCTTGCAGATGCTTTCCCCCCCAACCACCACCTTTCCCCCACACACACACACACGCGTCTACCCAGCAGGCAACTAGAAACCCCCACCCCCTTTGGGGGGTCTGCGTGGGGTCTGTGTGTGGGGGGAAACGGAGATCCCTGCCGACCAGATTTCTCCCATAATTCCACCACCGGCTTTTCAAGCTAAAGGTCGCACTGGATATTTTCCCCCCGTGACCGAGTTTTCCTAATGACCCGTCAGGCTTGATCCACTGTAATCTCAGGGGAATATTCTTTATTACGAGCTCCTGGGATTAAGAGGCGGGTTGTTTCTCACGTCATCCCTGCCCTCTCCGTGGAGGATCAGAGTGGATCACAAATCTGGCGTCTCTCCTTTTGCAAGGGCGACCAAGTGCCCTGCTTGCCGTTTGGTCTTTAGAGCCTCTGAACTCCACGGGAAGTCCTTCGGGAAGCCTCGTGTTCCTCGAGCTTTAAAGTGGGGAAACTGAGGCAGAGGGAGCCCAGGTCGGTGCCCGTAGGGCAGTAAATGAAAGTATTGTTTTTCTTGGTGCTTGTGGAGTCCTTAGTAGTCTCTGAGCTTGGTGGGGGGTTTTTTTTGCTTGCAGACGTTTCATGACCCAACTAGGGAACATCATCCATGCTAGATGGGAGGGGGTGTTTCTAGTGGAGGAGGAGGAGGAGGAGGAGGACTTTAAGGTACTTGTTGCTCTCTAATCTTGGTGGTTTTCTTGCAAATGTTTCATGACCCAACTAGGGAACCCCATCTGTGCTAGGAGGGAGGGGGGTTTGTGGAGAGGAGGAGGAGGAGGAGGAGGATTGTCCTGCGTAGTCTATAGATGTTGTTGGGGGGGGGTTGTACAAGTTTTATTAATTTTTTAATTTTACATTTAGGTATTTATGAAGCAATACGGTGGTTGGGTAATCAAGTTACGTCAACAAAGATTCCCTCTTCGATTCTCTTAGTTAGAACATAATCAAATTAACATTTCTAATTGTGACATAATCAATTAGAAGAAATTTTCAATACATTTTCACTTAGGCATATCCATGTCCTGTTTCTAAGTTTTACCTAATTGCAATAGAATATTCTAGAATAGCCTGTAATATATAAAAGAAAACTTAATTTTTGGGTAACCCACATTTCCCTATTTCATTAAAAAATAATTATCCTGTCTACAGTGCTTACATTGTTCATTTCAATACATTCTTATTTTTTACAAGTAAATTCTATCCATCACCATAATAATAATAATAATAATAATAATAATAATAATAATAATAATAATAATAATAATAATAATAATAATAATAAGTTGGAAGGGACCTTGGAGGTCATCTAGTCCAACCCCCCTGCTCAGGCAGGAAACCCTATACCATTTCAGGCAAATGGCTGTCCAGCCTCTTCTTAAAAACTTCCAGTGTTGGAGCATTCACAGCTTCTAGAGGCAGGTTGTTCCACTGGTTAATTGTTCTAACTGTCAGGAAGTTTCTCCTTAGTTCTAGGTTGCTTCTCTCCTTGACTAGTTTCCATCCATTGCTTTTTATTCTGCCTTCAGCTGCTTTGGAGAATAGCTTGACTCCCTCTTCTTTGGGGGCAGCCCCTGAGATACTGGAACACTGCTATCGTGTCTCCCCTAGTCCTTCTCTTCGTTAAACTACACATACCCAATTCCAGCAGCCGTTCCCTATATGTTTTAGCCTCCAGTCCCCGAATCATCTTTGTTGCTCTTCTCTGCACTCATTCTAGAGTCTCAACATCTTTTTTACATCGTGGTGACCAAAACTGGATGTAGTATTCCAGGTGTGGCCTTACCAAGGCCTTGTAAAGTGGTATTAACACTTCACGTGATCTTGATTCTATCCCTCTGTTAATGCAGCCTAGCACTGTGTTGGCTTTTTTGGCAGCCGCAGCACACGGCTGGCTCATATTGAAGTGATTGTCTACTAGGACTCCGAGGTTCTAGTTATTAGAAAAATATGTTATATTCTTCCAAATTCTATAATATACCGGTAAATAGATGTTGTTAATGTCTATGTATCCATTGATGGCTGATGAGCTGGGCTTGTATAAATTCCCTACTGCCCCCCCCCCCCGCCAGACAGGCAAATATATGCACCACTATATAAACTGACAGGGACGCGGTGGCTCAGTGGGTTAGGACGCTGAGTTTGTCGATCAGAAGGTCGGCAGTTTGGCGGGTCGAATCCCGAGTGCCGCGTAACAGAGTGAGCGCCTGTTACTCGTCCCAGCTTCTGCCCACCTAGCAGTTCGAAAGCACGTAAAAATGCAAGTAGAAAAATAGGGACCACTCCGGTGGGAAGGTAACGGCGTTCCGTGCGCCTTTGGCGTCTAGTCATGCCGGCCACATGACCACGGAGACGGCTTTGAAAGGGAGATGAGCACCGGCCCCTAGAGCTGACAGCAAAGAGCACTCCATTGTAGCACTGATGATGCTACCTAGTTGGGTCATGAAATGCCTGCAAAAAAAAAAAAAACAAGCCAGCTCAGAGAGCACCCAGGACTCCTGAGTCCAACATTTCCATGGCTACACCAGGCAGCTGTTTGTTCCCAGTTGCGACCTTTTTGCCACAGTTGTCAAGCGAAACACTTAAGTTATTAAGTGAATCATACGGTCGTCAAGCGAATCCGGCTTCCCCCGTTAACTTGGCTTGTTGGAAGCCGGCTTGGAAGGTTACAAGTGGTGGATCACGTGATCCCAGAGTGCCGCAACAGTCCTTAGCACCTGCCAGTTGCACAAGTCCACGAGGGTGCTGTGACGGCCGTTAAGTGTGAAAAACAGTCCTAGGTCCCTTTTTTCAGTGCTGTTGTAATTTCAAATGGTCACTAAAAAAATGGTCGTAAGTCGAGGACTACCTGTGCAGGTAGTCCTTGACTTACAATAATTCGCTTAGTGACAATTCAAAGTGACTTATGACCATGTTTCACACTTATGACCATTATATCATCCTCGTGGTGGTGTGATCAAAATTCAGACAATTGGCAAATGACTCGTATTTATGACGGTCGCAGTGTCATATGATCCCCCTTTTGGCACCTGCTGACAAAGTCCACAGGGAAGCTGGGTTCACTGAAGAACTATTGTTACTAACTTAACAACTGCAGTGATTCACTTAACGACTGCAAGAAAAGTCATAAAACGGGACAAAACTCGTTTAACAACTGTCTCGCTTAGCAACATAAACGTTGGGCTCAATTGTGGTTGAACGTTGAGGGCTACCTGTACACGACAGGATGGGGCTGAAATCAAAGACTAGCTGTAGAAAGTGCCCAGTTGGGCACTCTTGAGATCATGTTAATGATCCTCGTCATCACCAGACTGCCAAAGGGTCCCATCCGGCCATCTTGGGGTGACCTGCCTCAATCTCTCCAGTGTTGGGAGCCCTTTTGCAATTCTCTCTCTCTCTCTCCCCCTCCCTCTCTCCTCCCTCCCTCCCTCTCCCCCTCTTTCTCTCCCTCTTTCTCTCCCTCCCCCTCCCTCTCTTTCTCTCCCTCCCTCTCTTTCTCTTCCTCCCTCTCTCTCCCTCTCCCTCTCCTCCCTCTCTCCCTCCCTCTTTCTCTCCCTTCCTCGTCTCCCTCCCTCTCCCCCCTCCCTCCCTCTTTCTCTCCCTCCCTCTTTCTCTCCCTCTCCCTCTCTCCCTCCCTCTCTTTCTCTCCCTCCCTCTTTCTCTTCCTCCCTCTCCCTCTCCCTCTCTCCCTCCCTCTTTCTCTCCCCTTCCTCCTCTCCCTCCCTCTCCCCCCTCCCTCCCTCTCCCCTCTTTCTCTCCCGTCCCTCTCTCTCCCCTCTCCCTCTCCCTCCCTCTCTCCCTCCTCTTTCTCTCCCTTCCTCGTCTCCCTCCCTCTCCCCCCCTCCCTCCCTCTCCCCCTCTTTCTCTCCCTCCCTCTTTCTCTCCCTTCCTCGTCTCCCTCCCTCTCCCCCCTCCCTCCCTCTCCCCCTCTTTCTCTCCCTCCCCTCTTTCTCTCCCTCTCCCTCTCTCCCTCCCTCTCTTTCTCTCCCTCCCTCTTTCTCTTCCTCCCTCTCCCTCTCCCTCTCTCCCTCCCTCTTTCTCTCCCTTCCTCCTCTCCCTCCCTCTCCCCCCTCCCTCCCTCTCCCCTCTTTCTCTCCCTCCCTCTCTCTCCCCTCTCCCTCTCCCTCCCTCTCTCCCTCCCTCTTTCTCTCCCTTCCTCGTCTCCCTCCCTCTCCCCCCTCCCTCCCTTTCCCCCTCTTTCTCTCCCTCCCTCTTTCTCTCCCTCTCCCTCTCTCCCTCCCCTCTCTTTCTCTCCCTCCCTCTTCTCTCTTCCTCCCTCTCCCCTCTCCCTCTCTCCCTCCCTCTCTCTCTCTCCTCTCCTCTCCTCCCTTCCCTCTCCCCTCCTCCCTCTCCCCTCCCTCTCCCTCCTCTCCCCCTCCCTCTTCTCCCTCCCTCTCCCTCCCTCTTCTCTCCCTCCCTCTCCCTCTCCCTCCCTCCCTCTTTCTCTCTCCTCCCTCTCCCTCTCCCTCCCTCCCTCTTTCTCTCCCTTCCTCCTCTCCCTCCCTCTCCCCCTCCCTCTCTCTCCCCCTCTTTCTCTCCCTCCCTCTTTCTCTCCCTCTCCCTCTTTCTCTCCCTCCCTATCTTTCTCTCCCTCCCTCTTTCTCTTCCTCCCTCTCCCTCTCTCCCTCCCTCTTTCTTTCCCTTCCTCCTCTCCCTCCCTCTCCCCCCTCCCTCCCTCTCCCCCTCTTTCTCTCCTCCCCTCTTTCTCTCCCTCTCCCTCTCCCTCTCCCTCTCTTTCTCTTCCTCCCTCTCTCCTCTCTCCCTCCCTCTTTCTCTCCCTTCCTCCTCTCCCTCCCTCTCCCTCTCCCCCTTCCCTCCCTCCCTCCCCCCCCCCCCCGGTCTCTCCCTCTCTCTTTCCTGCAGCTGGTCTAGGATGGCCCCGGCGAAGGCCCCACTGGTCTGCCTCCTGCTGCTCGGGCTCCTGGTGTTCCAGGCGCACGTCTGCCCCGCGCCTTGCCGCTGCTACAGCCTGACGGTGGAGTGTGGCTCTTTGGGGCTGAAGGACATTCCAGGGGGCATCTCCCCCGCCACCCAGGTGAGGCCACCAGCGCCCCCCTCCTCTTCCCCCACCGGCAGGGCCAGGTTCTTCAGTCCCTCCCGAAGCGGCTTTTCCAAGGCGGCTTCTCACCCAAGAGGCTTCCTGACCAAATGGTGGAGAAGGGAAGGACTGATATTCTTGGCAGTCGTCTGGTCGTTAGTACCCTGAAGGCCGGTCCTTAGCGCGCTCGGTGTGGCAGAGGCCACTTGGATGGTTCCGCACCCAGAGGGCAAATGAGTGTAGAGCTTCAATGACTCTCAAGACAGCTAAGGAGCCGCCCAAGATGAGAAGGCCCTTAGCACGGGGAGAAGGACCCCACAGCTCTCCTCCTCCTCCTCCTCTCCCAAAACCCCCTCCCTTATAGCACTGAGGATGCTACCTGGCTGCCTCATGAAATCTCTGCAAGGAAACCACCCAGCTCAGAGAGCACCAGGGACCCCACAGTTCTCCTCCTCTGCAAACCCCCCTCCCTTCTGGCCCTGATAATGTTACCTAGTTGGGTCATGAAATGTCTGCAAGAAAACCACCCAGCACCGAGGACCCCACAGTCCTTTCCTCCTCTTCCTCCTCCTCCTCCTCCTCCTCCTCCTCCTCTTCCTCCTCCTCCTCCTCCTCCTCCTCCTCCCTTTCTCCTCCTCCCCAACCCCCCTCCCCTTCTAGTACTGATTATGTTATCTAGTTGGGTCATGAAACGTCTGCAAGAAAACAACCAAGCTCAGAGAGCACCCGGGACACCCCTTGTCCTTTCCTCCTCCTCCTCCTCCTCCTCTTCCTCCTCCTCCTCCTCCTCCTCCTCCTCTTCCTCCTCCTCCCTTTCTCCTCCTCCCTTTCTCCTCCTCCCCAACCCCCGTCCCTTCTAGCACTGATGATGTTATGTTATCTAGTTGGGTCTTGAAATGTCTGCAAGAAAACAACCAAGCTCAGAGAGCACCAAGGACCCCCACAGTCCTCCTTCCTCCTCCTCCCTGCAAGCCCCCCTCCCTTCTTCCACTGATGATGTTCCCTAGTTAGGTAATGAAAACGCCTGCAAGAAAACCACCCAGCTCAGAGGGCACCAGGCACCCCAGGCTGTAATTTGTGTAACGAAGGACCTGTGTCCCACCCTTTTACTGAATCTGGGCTTTGTCTCCCCCCTTCCCCCCCACCCCGGCTTGGCAGACCATTTTCCTGCAGGGACAACAGCATCACCCAGATCCGGCAACAAGAGCTGGCCTCTCTCCTGGATCTCCAGTACCTCTACATGCAGAACAACCACCATTTCCGCCCTGGAGCCCGCGCCTTCCACCACCAGAACCGGCTTGCTGGAGCTGGCGCTGAACGGCAACCGCATCCATCTGATCAACAGCAGCATCTTCAAGGGTCTGGAGCACCTACGGGTCCTTTACCTCTCGGGCAACCAGATCACCCGCCTGCCGGATTTCACCTTTTGTGACTTGGAGGTGAGGCTCCCTGGGGGTCCTGGGGGCGGGGGGGGGGGAAGAGGCTGGAGATTCTCCAGCCTCCACTAAAGGCAGCACGTGGCAATTATAATTGGAATTAGAATTAGAATTGGAATCAGAATTGGAATTGGAATTAGAATCAGGGTTAGAATTAGAATTAGATTAATTAGAATTAGAATTAGGGTTAGTATTAGTATTAGAATTATTAGAATCAGAATTAGAATTATTAGAATTAGAATTATTAGAATTAGAATTAGAATTATTAGAATTAGAATTGGAATTAGAATTAAAATTAAAATTATAATCAGAATTAGGGTTAGAATTAGAATTAGAATTATTAGAATTGGAATTATTAGAATTAGAATTACTAGAATTAGAATTAGAATTAGAATTAATTAGAGTTAGAATTATAAGGAACGGCTGCTGGAATTGGGTATGTCCAGTTTAACGAAGAGAAGGACGAGGGGGGACATGATAGCCCTGTTCCAGTATCTCAGGGGCTGCCTCAAAGAAGAGGGAGTCAAGCTATTCTCCAAAGCACCAGAAGGCAGGACAAGAAGCAACAGAGGGAAACTCATCAAGGAGAGAAGCAACCTGGAAATAAGGAGAAATTTCCTGACAGTTAGAAGAATTAACCAGTGGAACCACCTGCCTCCAGAAGTGGTGAATGATCCAACCCTGGAAGTTTTTAAGAAGAGACTGGACAGCCATTTGTCTGAAATGGTATAGGGTTTTCTGCCTGAGCAGGGGGTTGGACTAGATGACCTCCATGGTCCCTTCCAACTTTATTTTTATTTTTATTTTTTTATTTTTTATTATTATTATTATTATTATTATTATTATTATTATTATTATTATTATTATTATTGTTGTTATTATTGTTATTATTGTTATTATTGTTATTATTATTATTATTGAATCACAGAGTTGGAAGGGATCTTGGAGGTCATCTAGTCCAACCCCCACCCAAGCGGGAGACCCTACACCATTTCTGACAGAAGGCAGCCCAGTCACTTCTTGAAAGCCTCCAGGGATGAAGCTTCTTCTGAAGGCAACTTCTGTTCCATTGGTTGACACTGCCAGGAAATTTCTCCTTATTTCCAGGTTGAATCTCTCCTTGATCAATTTATAATCCCTGTTTTGGGGAACTGAGGCCAAGCTTAGGTTTATGCATTGAACTAAGCCTTCTATTGTATAAATCAACATTCAATAGACCCTAATGGGCTACGTTCCTTTATGCTGTTTTATACTGGGCTGGTGAAGCCACACGTGGAATATTGCATCCCATTTTGATTGCCACAATATAATAAAAGATGTTGAGATGCTAGAAAAAGGGCAGAGAAGAGCCACAAAGATGATGAGGGGAATGGACGCTAAAACAGATGAAGAACGGTTGCAGGAACTGGGCACGGCTAGTCTAGAGAGGAGAAGGACCAGGGGTGACATGATAGCAATGCTCCAGTATCTCAGGGGCTGCCACAAAGGTGGGGGGGTTTCCACCTATTCTCCAAAGCACCTGAAGGCAGGACAAGAAGCAACGGATGGAAACGTATCAAGGAGAGAACAAGCCTAGAAATAAAGAGAACTTTCCCTGACAATTAGAACAATCAATCAGTGGAACAATTTGCCTTCAGACGTTATGGGTGCTCTGACACTGGAGGCTTTTAAGAAGGGAATGGAGAACCGTTTACCCAGAATGGTCTAGTAGGGCAGGGATAGGCCACCTTGGTTCTTTTATGACTCATGGACTTCAACTCCCAGAATTCCTCAGCCAGCCGTGCTGAGGGGAAAGGGAGAGGTTTCCAAGCTGAGCCAGGCTGGCTCAGGAATTCTGGGAGTTAAAGTCCACCAGTCATAAAAGAGCCAAGGTGGCCTACCCCTGGCCTAGGCCGCTTTATGACTTGTGGACTTCAACTCCCAGAATTCCTGAGCCAGCCGTGCTGAGGGGAAAGGGAGAGGTTTCCAAGCTGAGCCAGGCTGGCTCAGGAATTCTGGGAGTTGAAGTCCACAGTCATAAAAGAGCCAAAGTTGCCTACCCCTGGTCTAGGGTCTCCTGCTTCAGCAGGGGGTTGGACTAGAAGACCTCAAAGGTCCTTTCCAGCCCTATAGTTCTATGTTCTAAGACAGGGCTCTCCAAACTTGGCCACTTTTAAGATAATTGTGGACTTCAACTCCCAGAACGCTGTCTGGGGAATTCTGGGGGAGTTGACGTCCACAAGGCCCAGAGTGGTCAGGCTTGGAGAGCCCTGTTTGAAGACACACAGTGTCAGGACTGGGACAGCTGGAGGTTTTTCTGCTCAGTCTGAAGCACTGCTCCTGTTTTCCCTCTGCAGAGGCTGCAGGAACTTCACCTGCAAGAGAATAGCATTGAGATCCTGGAGGAGCAGGCGCTGACCGGGCTGACCTCGCTAGCCCTGCTGGACCTCAGCAAGAACAACCTGCGCACCATCAGCCGGGTGACTTTGAGGCCCCTCATCAGTCTGCAAGTGCTGAGGCTGACAGGTGTGTCCAAGGGGACCTTGGGAAGTCCTTCCTTTCTCCTGCGTGAAAGAAAAGCTGGGGCAAAGAGAAGTCCTTGAGTCAGGCGTGGAGATCGTCAGTAGAAAGAAGTCCGGAACCTCTGAGAACTTGGACCCAGTCAATGTTCCGTCACGGCAGGGACCATACAGGGTGGGAAGACCTGACTTCATGGATTTTGGGGAGCGGGGCCCGGCATGATAGTGTTCGGGTCTAACCCAGCAATCGGACTCAGCTTTAGCAAGACAATCGAGCTGGACCGAAAGCCTAGGAGGCTGATCAAGAACTCTTGGTAGCTCCCCAGAATTGTAGTTGTCAGGCTTTCAGGGGTAGGGTTAGGGTTAATGTCACAACGGCTTTCAGTTGTGTAAGAGATGGGACTGAACTGCCAGTGAGAGAATCAGTGTCAATGATGACGTTATCTAGTTGGGTAATGAAACGTCTGCAAGAAAACCACCAAGCTCAGAGATCACAAGGATGGATGGATAGGGAAGGGAAGGGGAGGGAGGGAGGGAGGAAGACCACTGATGGTGTTACCTAGTTGGCTAATGAAACATCTGCAAGCAAACAACTAAGGTCAGAGAGCACCAAGGACAAAGAAGGGAGGGGAGGGAGGGAGAAAGGAAGGAAACAAGCAAGCTTAGAGAGCAACTCCATAGCTCAGGGCTAGGCCACCTCGGCTCCTTTATGACTCGTGGACTTCAACTCCCAGAATTCCTGAGCCAGCCGTGCTGAGGGAAAAAGAAGAGGTTTCCTAGCTGAGCCATGCTGGCTCAGGAATTCTGGGAGTTGAAGTCCACAAGTCATGAAGGGACCATAGTTTCCCCCATGCTGGCTGAGGAATTCTGGGAATTGAAGTCCGCAAGTCATGAAGGAGCCATAGTTTCCCCATGCTGGCTGAGGAATTCTGGGAGTTGAAGTCCACGAGTCATAAAAGAGCCGAGGTTGCCTACCCCTGCCTTATACCGTTCCAGACAAGTGGCGGCCCAGCCTTCTCTTGAAAGACCTGCAGTGAACTATGATTGACAGGATCCTGGTTTTTTTCCCCCCGGCAGAGAATCCATGGCGGTGCGACTGCGCTCTGCACTGGCTCAGCAGCTGGATCCGCGAGGAAGGCCAGAGGCTCTTGAGCCCCCTGGACAAGAAGATCGAGTGTTCGGAGCCACCACGCCTGGCCTACCAAAGCCTAGCAGAGGTTTCCGGCAACAGCTTGATCTGCATCCCTCCGGTCGTACAAGTGCAGCCGCTCGAAGTCATGGCCCGGCTGGGCGACGACCTGCGCATCTCCTGTCAGGCCTCGGGCTACCCACAGCCACTCGTGACCTGGCGTAAACTGGCCCACTGGCGGGCCGGGGGCTCCAGGGGAAGCCGGACCCGGCTGCCCAGTGGAAGCTTTGAGCTGAGAGAGCGCAGCGTCGGGGAGCGCTTTGAGCAGTCGGACACCGGCAGCGGGATGCTGTTCCTTAACAACGTGACGGTGTCCCATGCCGGGAAATACGAATGCGAGGCCTCCAATCCTGGCGGGATGGCCCGCGTGGTCTTCCACCTCATGGTCAACCTCTCGCAGCACCAGCAGCAATCGCAGGGCTACCCGGCGTCGGTAGACATCAGCCAGGAGCCCCTGTACGACATGGAGAGCATGGACTTCCACGCCCTGGGCATGGCCACGCAGACGGCCATTGCTGTGGCCATCTCCCTGCTGGCCCTGGTGGCCCTTCTGTTGGTGATCATGATCTACCGGAAACACCGCAAGCGGAAAAAGGCAAAGAAGGAGGAGAACATTTTGTACGTCAACGACTACTCCGACGGGCCCACCACTTTCGCGCAGCTGGAGGAGTACCGAGACGAGAGGGGCCACGAAATGTTTGTGATCGACCGCAACAAGCCCCTCTTTGCCACCTATAAGGACCCCGAAGGCCTGGCAGGGGTCTTCCCGGAGCAGCTGCAAGACCAAGCGACTCAGACTCTGGAAGGAGAAGAGGAGGGTCCCCAAGAAGGCAGCGAGGTCTTCTCCAACCAGGGAGTAATGCTCCAGCCTCAGATAGCGTATGAAATCCACTGCTGAGTGGAGCTATGGAAGTTGGGGTGAATGGACACCCTCCCCCTCCCCAATGGAGCTGTTTTCTTGACCTCCTCCTACCATTGTCTGCTTAAGTTTGGGGCCTTCAGTGGAGGAACCTGTGGGGGTGGACCATCCCACAGGTTGCAGAGAGGACTCGTGTATGTTCAATGAGAGCCATCACCCTGTGGTTACTCCTGGGTCATGTTCGGCCCTCACCGTGTTGATCATCCCCATCCCGCTGTCCAATGTTCTCTGGAAATGCCGTGGAGCAATTCACGGGGGTCCTTCAAGTTCACCTTCAAATCTGAAAGCGTAGGACACCAGAATAGCTTTGCTAGAAAAGTCACCTTAGGCCAGCATTTTGCTTCTCACTGTGATCCATCAGATTCCTCCAGGACACTCACAAGCAAAAGAGGAATCCACACCACCTCTTCCTCCTCTTCCTCCCGAGGTTGTTCCTCAAGACATAAGACTTGGAGGCACCTTACCCACCAGGCTGGACATCTTCAAATGATAGACCTGTCAAAAGCGTGATAGGACGGCTGATGGACAGCAATGGGTTTTGACCCCTGAACTTTCCCCAGCCATCAGTTGTGACCCTCCCCGGGCATTCTGCAACTGGACGTAAGGACCTTGCGCACAAAGCTTTTGGTCACAGTCAGCAGAGAAAGTGCAGCTCGGGAAAAAAACTCACCGAAGGCTGAATAAGAGGTTCACTGTGCAAATTTGACCAAAACTGAGCAAATTTGACCAAGACTTCAGTGACGATGGAATGACGTTTACAGTCCCTCATGCAGGCTGAGTGGGACGCTCAGGTTTTTTGGAGGGGGCTTGCCTGTCATTTTGCTTTAAAAGGATAAAAATAATGTCACAATCCTGAGCTGCACAGCGGCATTTGTAGAATGAACGGGGAAAAACCCTCCTTACCTCCACCTTACAGGCGTTCGGTCCTTGACTTATGACCACAGTTGAGCCCAAAATTTCTGTGGCTAAGCAGGACAGTTCTTAAGTAGTTTTTGCCCCCATTTTGTAACCTTGCTTGCCACCGTTGTTAATGACTCACTGGCTTCCCCATTGACTTTAGCTTGTCAGAAGGTCACAAAATGTGATCACTTGAGCCCGGGACACGATGACCGTCATAAATGTGACTCCGTTGCCATGTGTCAGAATTTTGATCACCTGACCGGGGCAAAGCTGCAACGGTGGTTAGTGTGAAAACCCCTCATAAGTCACTTTTTCAGTGCTATTGTAACCTTGAATGGCTACTAAATGAATGGTTGTTAGGTCAAGGATTACTTGTACGCTGCTCTGCCAGTGTTAATGTGACGGCTCCTTCTCCCCACCTAACCCCAAACCATGAAATCAGCTGTGCCCCCAAAGCACAGACAACAGCATAGCAGTGTAGTTGCGCCAGGAACAAAATGGCTGCGTGCGAGGTTTTTTCCCCAAGCAAAGAAGTCAATAAAATATAACCAGCGTCTCCTTGGTGTTGAGGCTGTGTTGTCTTCTTTTAGGGAACAGGGGCAGGGGATAATGGGGAAGAGAATCTTGATTTTGCTGAAGGATTCCTGCTGACTGAAACGTTTTCTTGCCGTTGGGCTGCACGGGCATGGATGCTGGGAAGGTGCCTACTTATGTGGTGTCATCTCTCTAACCAACATAGTTTATTCATTTTCTTACATTTATACGTCACTCGTCTCACTGTCAAATGACTCTGGCTGGCTTACATATACGCTAAAAACAGGTACAAACATTGGAGCATGAAATTTTAAATCATTAAACAAATTGCAGCCCAAATGATTTTGCTGCTCAACATGTTTCTCTCTTTTTTTGGGGTAATCGTATTGTTGTATTTCTCGTTTATTCTCTTTCATTGTTTATTTTATCGTTCCGCTACCTTTTTGTTCTTTCCTATGGCTAAGCGAGAGAGTCGTTCAGTCAGTTTTGCCCCATTTTGCAACCTTTCTTGCCACAGTTGTTAAGTGAGTAACAGGATTCCCCATGGACTTTGCTTGCCGGAACGCCGTAAAAAAGGGATGACCCAGGGACACTGCAACCTGTCGTAAGTGCACATCAGTTGCCAAGCGTCCAAATTTTGAACACGGTGACCACACGGATGCGGCAACGGCTGTAGGTGTGAAAAGCAGCCCTAAGCCATTGTGTTAGTGCCATTTTAACTTCAGGTGGTCATTAAACAAAGTGAAGGACTTCCTATAAGGACTTCCTATAAGCCCTGTGAACCGCCCTGAGTCCTCAGGGAGAAGGGCGGTATAGAAATATTATTAAATTAAATTAAATTAAATTAAATTAAATTAAAACTTGAGAAGCATTCATAATTAGGCTCAATTTATTAAAATGCAAGCATCCTTGTTCGAGGAGGCCGGGAGACAGAGGCTGAAATGGGTGTTCTCCTTTGAGCCGCCTCTTCCCCCCCCCTCCCAGTTCCAAGAGGACCAGTCCCCTGAGCATGTTTTAATCCGTATCCCCTTCACTGAGGATTCCCACCTCCATCAGGTAAGCTCTGGTTCGGTAACCCCGATAGGCGGATTGGATCTTGATCGCCGCTTCTTCCTGGAGACGCAACGTTTGCCTGACCCTCCAGCCCCGCCAGAAGGCCTGGATCAGAGTGGCTGCGCGCACCACATGCCACATCTGCTTCCTGGTCTTGAACACACGCCTCTGGCCTTCGCCCATCCGGCGGGCACCGTAGTTTTCGTACAACCAGTCGGAGGTGCCCTGGGAAGGCACGCCTTGCTGTTGCAGCTGCTGCCGCTGGACACTGGTGGAGGAGAGACTCCGGCTGCTGCCGCGCTCCCGTGTCAGCCGTAGGGAGGTTTGTGTGCTGGGGGCCACACGCTGGCTGATGACTATGCTGGGTTCCCGACTCTGCCTCCGTGGCTGCTCATCGGCAGCTGCCTGGTAGCTTTTTGAAGGCCCCTGATAGGAGAAGCGTGGCCCGTAATGGCGTGGCTGCCTGTACGCTGGTCCCTCCTGCCTGGAGGTGTAGGACATCCTTCGGGCATTCCTGGGCGGGGAAATACTTGCGTGCCCTTCGCATTCACTGTCCTCCACTTCCGATTCTGATGGCGGCCCTTTGCCCACGCCCACAAGCACACGGATGCTGGTGCACCTCCCGCAGCGCGGACAGGTCTTGGGCTGGGAGGGCTTGGGGTCCTCTTGTTGGACCAGGAAGGATGGGGATCGCGGCACCTTGCTTTTCCACTCCTCAGGGTCTCCCACAAGGCACTTGCGCCAGTGTTTCCTGGGGTACGGGCCCACCCAGGAGGAGCTTCCAGGCATGTAGCTGGGATGGCCATAGTAGGTCCCTGTTGGAAACCTTGGGGGACTGTAGTAGGTCCTCTGTGGACGTCCAGGGTGGTAAGTGTGGCTTCCTGCTTGGGCCATGTCCCGTCGGGTACGGTATCCCCGCCAGTGAGCTTGGATGGTGGTGGCTGCCTGCTGGCATTCGGCGAGGGCCTGGCGAGTCATGTAGCCCCGATAGTGCGCCTGAATGATCTGGGCAGCTCTCTCCCTGTCCATCCTGGGGTACCCCCAGGATTCTCTTCCCCTCCCAAAGGAGGAAATGGAGGATGTTCTTCGGTGCCTGTAGACTTGCGCCGAAGGCTCCTGCTGCCGTTGCAGAGCGTGGTACTCGCGAGTGATGTATCGCCTCCAAGCGGCCTGGATGGTGGTGGCCGCAGCCTGCTCCGTCATGAGCTGCTTGCGGGTCAGGTGGCCTCGCCACGTGGCCTGAATGGTGGTGGCCGCCTTGTCCATCAGCATGTCAAGCTCATCCACCAGGAAGGAGGATCGGTGGCGGGATCGGCTGTTACTCCGAGCTCTGATCTTGGCCAGCTGCCCGTCACGGCGGTGGATTTCTTCATCGGTCATCTCCTCTTCCCCACTTGTATGGCTGTAGGAGCACCAGGGGTGATCCTCGTACGTCTCCATCTGGGGAGGGGGGAGGCGAAACAGCAGGCGTCAGCAACGAGGTACTGATGTCTATGGGTCAAATGTGGCTTCTAGATAAGCCCCTTGGCCTGCTAGATCCCAATTCTGACACCAAGACAAGGAAGATCATTTGATTTACGGTTTAATTTGAAGTGCTTCAGTGACAAAGCAGTCTCTCTTTTATTCATTTCACTGGAGAAAAAACAAAAACAAAGGGAGAAATCACACCTTCCCCTTTATAGATTGCCCTGTTACTCATCCCAGCTTCTGCCAACCTAGCAGTTCGAAAGCACGTAAAAATGCAAGTAGAAAAATAGGGACCACTCTGGTGGGAAGGTAACAGCGTTCCGTGCGCCTTTGGCGTCTAGTCATGCCGGCCACATGACCACGGAGACGTCCTCGGACAAGCGCTGGCTCTTCGGCTTTGAAACGGAGATGAGCACCGGCCCCTAGAGTCGGAAACGACTAGCACGCGTGTGCGGGGGAACCTTTACCTTTAATAAGAAGGAGGAATGTTCTGAATTGTTCCCCTTATTAAAGGGAAAGGTAACAAAAGCGAATGCAAAAAAAAGAAAGAAAAAACCCAGAGAATTTGTTAAAAAGGGGTCTAGGACAGCTTGTCACAGCCATCTCGCCAGAGTCAATTCGCCGTGGTCAATTTGCCTGAGCCAACTAGCTGCGGGACAAAATGTACACTAATATCAAAGAAAGGATGCCGAAGGAGGGACAAAATCAAATGTGAATTGCAAAACTTAAAATATTTTTAGAAACTATTTTAAATTATTAAACTGAATCGTCGAGTTGTCCCGCAGAGAGTTGTCAAGTTATACCAAGGGTCCCCAATCCCCGCTCCATGGACCAGTAACAGGACGCAGCACGCCCGCAACCGGTCTGCACAAACAAGCAAAGTCCCATCCGTAGGATGCAGCCAGTACACAAAACCACACACCCTCCGGTCTGCAAAAAAAAACCTTTCTCCACAGAACCAGTCCCTGGTGGCCAAAAGGTTGGGGACCTCTTAAGTTATCCACTTCTAGTTGGAGGGCTTTGGCACCTGGCTGGCTGAAATTGGGAGCCTGTGCAGAGGAGGGGATCAAAGAAATCACAACGGCACCACGACTTTGCGATGGAGTGAGCTTCGGGACATGCCTTGATCCTGTAGTTGTCAGTGACACCTTGAGTTTTTTGACACATTCAAACAACCAGCTGAGTTAGGGATGTGGGGTTGACACAGATTCATAGATTCTCAGTCGCCCTCTGTAAGTGGGACAAAATACCCCCATCAAATTGTGACTGTGGGACTGAAAAACAAACTATCCAACATGGTGGCAGGGTGACAAAACAGCCTATGCAAGCGGTCCTCGACTTACAGTGTTAGAAGTTACGACAACACTGAAAAAGGTGACCTAGGACTGATTTTCACTTACGACCTTGGCAGCGTCCCCAGGGTCCCCTGATCAAAGTTCAGATGGTTGCAGACTGACTCATATTTACAACGGCCGCAGCATCCCAGGGTCACATGATCCCCTTTTGCGAACCTTGTGACAGGCGAAGGCCACGAGGAAGCCAGATTCACTTAAGAACAGTGTGACTAATTTAACAATTGTGGTGGTTCACGTAACTTCATTCTGGCGAGGGCCAAGCTCACTGAACAAACGTCTCACTTAGCGACAGGAAACTGGGGCTCAGTTGTGGCCGTACGTCGAGGACTACCTGTAATGGAGATCCCTCTGATTTCCCGATTGCAACAAATGAAGTAAATACTGTATATATATATATATTTGAAAGTTAGAT
Source organism: Vipera latastei (assembly GCA_024294585.1). Classification (NCBI taxonomy): domain Eukaryota; kingdom Metazoa; phylum Chordata; class Lepidosauria; order Squamata; family Viperidae; genus Vipera; species Vipera latastei. The sequence goes on from CM044356.1 coordinate 220,802,172, forward strand.
GTACGTTTGTAATCTTCCTCTTAAGATTACAGATCTTATAGTCTATGTTTTGTATTTTGTTGCTGCGTACCTTTTTACTGAAGTATGATGTCAATGTGCCATACGTAGATAAATATAAGTAAATAAACCAACAGAATCCGAGGGCTGAAAGGGACCTTGGAGGTCTTCTAGTCCAACCCCCTGCTCAGGTCGGGAGACCTTATAGTACCCTCCCAAATGGCTGTCCATTCTATTTTGGAACCAGGTTTGGGTTGTAGGGTAAGTTTTGGAAAGCAGCCACCTTAAAGAAGCTGAGACTTCTTTCAATGCGGGTTTAACCCTGGTTAGTCTAAGATCCGAACCCCTTGTCTTCAGCCAAACCTACTGGAAACGTCACAAGCAAAGCCGCGCCGACTGATGGGAAGCGCAAAACAGCAGGACGGGCTACCTGGATGTTTTTCTCCGTGGCCAATATCTGAAAGGTTGGTCTGCGTTGCTACGTGTTGGTCTGTGACCTGGCGAAGAGAAAAGAAGAGGGTGAGTGGGCAGAGGACGGTGCTCCTGCCCTCCGGAAGTTTCCTGCATTATTGGCAAAGCCAACTTAGCACCGTTATCTGTCCCAGGAGGGCACGCTCACACCCACCCTGTTTTTATTTCTGCCTGTAAGGCCTTCCAGCCAATTCTTTCTTAGGCCGAGAATTCTGGCCAGCCCATGACCTCAAGGGGTGATGTCACCGCCATTGTGGCATCATGGCCTATGCGCAGCCAAGCCTGAGTTGCTGGGGGAACGTTGCGACAGCTGGTATTTGGAAGAGAGCACCCATCTTCAACGTAGGCTTCACAGGTAGGATGTCACAGGGTGCGATACAATGTAGGACAGGGGTAGGCAACCTTGGCTCTTTTATGACTGGTGGACTTCAACTCCCAGAATTCCTGAGCCAGCATGGCTCAATATGGAAACCTCTCCCTTTCCCCTCAGCATGGCTGGCTCAGGAATTCTGGGAGTTGAAGTCCACAAGTCATAAAAGAGCCAAAGTTGCCTACCCCTGGCATAGGATCAGACCTTGGAGGTCTTCTAGTCCCGAGGTCCCCAACCTTTTGGGCACCAGGGACTGATTACATGGAGAGAGGATTTTTCGTGGACCAGAGGGTGCGTGGTTTTGTGTGCTGCCTGCATCCCGTGGATGGGGTTTTGCTTGTTTGTGCGGTCTGATTGCTGGCATGCTGCGGTCTGGTGCTGGTCCACAGACCGGGGGTTGGGGACCCCTGTTCTAGTCCAATGGTTCTCAAACTTTTCTTCACCGTGAGTTCCCTTTAAATACCTTTTGTGGCCACAGACCAAGACTTAACTCAAGATTTAAATCAATAATAATAATAATAATAATAATAATAATAATAATAATAATAATAATAATAATAATAATTTGGAAGGGACCTTGGAGGTCATCTAGTCCAACCCCCTGCTCAAGCCAGGAGACCGTGTACCATTTCAGACAAATGGTTGTCTAGTCTCTTCTTAAAAACTTCCAGTGTTAGAGCATTCACAAATTCTGGAGGCAGGTTGTTCCACTGGTTAATTGTTCTGTCAGGAAATTTCTCCTTATTTCCAGGTTGCTCCTCTCCTTGATTAGTTTCCATCCGTTGCTTCTTGTCCTGCCTTCAGGGCCTTTGGAGAATAGCTTGACTCCCTCTTCTTTGTGGCAGCGACCTTCGCTCATTTCGCCGGGACCTGAAAACTTGGCTCTTCGATCTATTTGGTCCAGACTGTGGGGTTGTTAATTTAACTGGGTTTTAGATTTACTCTTGGGGCTTGAATTTAATTTGTTTTAATTGTTTTTATTTTTTGTATTCATGGTTTTAACTGCCCTGTAAACCGCCCTGAGTCCTATGGGAATCCAATAAAATAAATAAATAAATAAATAAATAGTGGAAGACTGCTATCATGTCCCACCTCGTACTTCTCTTCATTAAACTGGACATACCCAATTCCAGCAACCGTTCCCTATGTTTTAGCCTCCGCTCCCCTGATCATCTTTGTTGCTCTTCTCTGCACTCTTTCTAGAGTCTCAACATCTTTTTTACATCGTGGTGACCAAAACTGGATGCAGTATTCCAGGTGTGGCCTTACCAAGGCATTGTAAAGTGGTATTAGTACTTCACGTGATCTTGATTCTATCCCTCTGTTAATGCAGCCTAGCACTGTGTTGGCCTTTTTGGCGGCTGCAGCACACGACTGGCTCATATTGAAGTGATTGTCTACTAAGACTCCGAGATCTCTCTCACAGTTACTACTATCGAGCAAGGTACCACCTATACTATACCTGTGCATTTGATTTTTCCTGCCTAAATGCAGAACCTTACTTTTTTCACCGTTGAATTTCATTTTGTTAGATAGTGCCCAGTGTTCGAGTCTGTCCAGATCCTGTATCTTAAGCCTGTCCTCTGGAGTGTTGGCTATTCCTGGCAGCTTGGTGTCGTCTGCAGATTTGATGTGTTCTTTGTGAACCCTGTGTGTCATCACATTCCCCCCCCAGGAGTCTGCAGACCACAGGTTGAAAACCACTGTTCTACTCCAACCTTTAACCCCCTAAAGTCTCTTTAAAAACTTCCAGTGTTGGAGCATTCACCGCTTCTGGAGGCGGGTTGTTCCACTGGTTAATTGTTCTAACTGTCAGGAAGTTTCTCCTTAATTCCAGGTTGCTTCTCTCCTTGATGAGTTTCCATCCGTTGCTTCTCGTCCTGCCTTCGGGTGCTTTGGAGAATAGCTTGACCCCCTCTTCTTTGTGGCAGCCCCTGAGATATTGGAACACTGCTATCATGTTACCCCTCACCCTTCTCTTCATTAAACTAGACCTACCCAATTCCTGCAACTGTTCTTCGTATGTTTTAGCCTCTAACACCCCAATTATCTTTGATGCTCTTCTCTGCACCCTTTCCAGATTCTCAACATCTTTTTTGTATCATGACGACCAGAACTGGATGCCGTATTCCAAGTGCGGCCTCACTAGTGCAGGATAGAGCGGTACTATCACTTCACGTGATAATCTCCATTCCAGGGCTGTTGCCGGGATAAAAATAGAGATCCTTTTGCACGTCACCTTGAGCTTCTGGCAGGAAAGCAAGATATAAATGCAACAAATACAGGTCTGTATTTCCCCCAAAATTGCAATCCGTTGTAGCCGCCAGCAAAACATTCTCAATGTTCCTGCTGGACTTTCTTGAACAAAACTAGGGATGTTTGTATCTTAGTGGTAACAGCTCATGATAAACAAATTATATTGCATCAGTCTTTGGGGCGGCATAACGCAAAAAAGCTGTTCACATTATTCAGTGTTTTGGTTCTAAAAACTGCCTCATTCTGAAAGCCAGTTTCATCTAATGGTGAAGGCAACAGGCTAGAGACTGGGAGACTGGGAGTTCTAGTCCCAGCTTAGGCATGAAAGCTGGCTGGGTGACTTTGGGCCAATCACCAGGAGACAGTGAGTTCTAGTCCCGCCTTAGGCCTGAAAGCCGGCTCAGTGACTGTAGTGTATGCTGCTAGCATACACAGGAAATGCTAGCGCAGCAGGGGGCTGGTCAGCTCCAGGCGATAACCGCTGAGGCGGGAAAAGCCGGACGGAGCAAGTTTGACAGCCCCCGGCATGGTCAGCTCTGGCGGGAAGCCAGGGTTTAAACCTATTGGCCACATGCACTGGCGGGAAGCCCAGGTTCAATTCTATTGGCCATCATTCACCTGGGCAGGTATAAGAAACACCAGGTAAACCCCTTTGTCTCAGATTCATTCCTGATCTGAATAAAAGAAATACTACCCAGCTCAAGTATCCGTCTCTCTGTGCAACCACGCGACTTTGCACTGGCGACGAGGATGGGATCCTGCATCGGACAACGCTAGCCGCGGACAGAATCCAATCGGCAGCCCCGGATCCAGACGCAGGACAGCCGAGACGACAAGATGACACAACTGGTTCAGTATCCCCTTTTCAATAGCGGCCGCCCCGAGGAGTGGGAAGCCTTCGTGGGGCAGATAGAATGCTACCTGAGGGCGAACGGGGTGAAGGAGGACCGGCAGAGAGCGGCGGTACTGCTCTGCAGCTGTGGCACAGAAACCTACCAGCTGGCGGTTGGTCTCTGCGCACCCGATGACATCCACTCCGTCGGCTACAACGAATTGCTGGCGAAGCTGTCTGAACACTTCAAGCCCGAGACGTTCGAGGTCGCCTGGCGGTATCGTTTTGAAAAACGGGATCAGCGACCAGGTGAGTCTGCCAAACAGTATATGGCAGCTCTGAGGCTGGCAGCTCGCCTCTGCAATTTCAAAAATCTAGAAATTAGGCTGCGGGATCGGCTCGTTTGTGGGGTGAGGGACAGGAAGCTGCGCCAGAAACTTTTTGCTAAGCAGAAACTGACCCTGAGGGATGTCCAAGACGAACTCTTAGCCTGGGATGCAGCCGAGGAGCCCGAGACGAGGGAAGGCGGATCCATCCACCAGGTGAGAAGAAGCACCGACGCAGACGGGGCAGAGCTGGAGGTGGATGCCATCAACCGACCTCAGCGATCCTTCAACCCCGACCGAGACAACAGAAAAGAATCGAGACCAACCACGGCAGGCGAGAGAGACCAGGAGTGCAGATGCGGAGCAAGCGGACCCCGGTCTACCCAGCCTCACGGTCACAGTGCGAATCGCCCCCGGTCTACCCAGCATTGCGGCTGCAACTCCCGGTCTACCCAGAACAGCGGTTACGGACAGCCCCGGTCTACCCAGTGCTCCGGCTGTGGCGCGAGCGGCTCCCGGTCTACCCGCTGTGCAAGCTGCGGAGGACAGCATCCCCGGTCTACCTGCCGTTTCAAGTCGGTGAAGTGTCGGTCGTGCGGAAAAACGGGGCACATCGCGGCGGTCTGCAAAGGCAAGCAGCGGGACAGCCTACACGAGGTGGAAGCTGAGTTCCAGTATGCCACAGGTACTGGGAAGCGGTCGTTGGGTCTGACTGTGAGTCACACGTCGGGACGGCCGGGCGTTTTTAAAACGGGCTCCTGCGGCGCTAGCCCGAAAAATAAAACTGAGGGTGAAGCTGCAAGGGGTCCCCTGCTTGATGGAGCTGGACTCAGGGTCAGCCGTATCCATCATCTCCGCCAGAACGTTTTTAGACATTTGCAAGCGGAGCAGCCAACGGGTTCCCTTGAGAACATCCAGACTGACCCTCTCTGACTTTCAAAATTCACCGATCAAAATCCGGGGGGAGGCGTTGTTGTGGGTGCAGTACAAGGGATTCAAGGGTAAATTAAGTGTGTTGGTCGTCGAGGGCCAGCGGACTAGCCTTGTGGGGTTAGGGTGGTTTAACGCCTTGGGCATCAAAATCACAGGGATTAATCAAACACGGAGCCGTGTGTCCCTAGAAGCAGTCTGCGAGGAATTCGCGGACGTGTTCGATGGGCAGTTGGGAAAGTACACGGGTCCCCCAATCTCATTTAGACTAGATCCCCAGGTACAACCCATAAGGATGAAGGCGAGGCGTGTTCCATTCGCGTTAAAGCAAAAGATAGAGCGGGAATTGGATAAGCTGGTAGACCAGGGGGTGTTAACACCAGTGGATGGAGCGGATTGGGAAACTCCCATCGTAACGCCAATTAAAGCAAATGGGGAAATTCGTATCTGCGCTGATTATAAAGGGACGATAAACCGAGCTTTAAGTGCCCATTCCTATCCGGTCCCTGCAGTCAGTAGCATCTTAGCGTCCCTACAAGGCGGGTCGGTGTTCGCTAAATTGGACCTCGCCCAAGCTTATCAGCAATTGCCGGTAGACCCAGGGGCTGCCAGAGCACAAACGATCATCACTCACAAGGGAGCATTCCGGGTAGACCGGTTGCAGTTTGGGGTTAGCGTAGCGCCGGGGATTTTTCAGGAGGTGATGGAAAGGACGCTTAAGGGAATACCAGGGGTTTGCCCTTATTTTGATGACGTCCTGATCGCAGCCAGCTCCCCGGACGTGCTGGCGACCCGTTTAAGGACGGTCCTTGAGAGGTTCAGGGGGGCAGGTATCAAACTCAAAAGGGAAAAGTGCAGGATTGGGGTCCCAGAGACAGAATTCCTGAGGTTCAGGATAGATGCTCAAGGCATCCACCCATCTGCATCAAAGGTGAGGGCAATCAAAGAAGCCCCTGCTCCCAAAAACAAGCCTGAATTGCAGGCATTCTTGGGGCTCCTCAATTTCTACCACACATTCCTGCCTCACAAAGCCTCAATTGCAGAACCCCTTCATAGGCTACTTGACAAGCAAGCGCCTTGGGAATGGACTGACAAACATGCAAAAGCATTCCAAACACTAAAAAACATGTTAGCAAGCGATGCCACTGTCACCCATTTCAGGGAAGATCAGCCAATCTGTCTTGCGTGCGATGCATCCCCTTATGGGATTGGAGCAGTGCTCAGCCATCTCAAGGAGGATGGAACTCAGGCTCCCATCGCCTACTACTCCAGAACCCTGTCAGCTGCAGAGCGGAACTACGCCCAGATAGACAAGGAGGCTCTGGCAGTGGTTGCTGGAGTAAAGAAATTTCATGATTACCTGTATGGCAGAGATTTCATAATCTTCACAGACCATAAACCTTTATTAGGACTATTCACAACTGAGAAACAAACACCACAGATTTTGTCACCTAGAATGCTAAGATGGTCAATATTTCTCTCTGCATATTCTTGTAAATTGATACACAGACCAGGGAAGGAGATGGGGCATGCTGATGGTCTCAGCAGACTGCCCCTAATGGACAGGGAGCCGGACCCAGCACCGGCTGCCCAAATCCTGGCAATCCAAGACCTGCCAGAATGCCCCCTCAACGCGAAGGACATAGCCACAGAGACACCAAAAGACAAGGTTCTGAGCAGGGTTCATTCGTGGGTGAGTAGTGGGTGGCAAGACAAATCACCTGGGCAAGAGTTCACTGCTTACTTCTCAAGAAGGTTTGAACTGTCCACACACAAAGGGTGCCTTTTGTGGGGAAACAGAGTCATAATTCCCACAAGGCTCAGGGAAAGAGTTCTCCAATCACTACATGAAGGACACCCAGGGATAGTAAGAATGAAGGCTCTAGCAAGGAGTTACCTGTGGTGGCCAGAGTTGGACAAGGAGATAGAAGCACAGGTAGCGGGGTGTTACACATGCCAGAGGACACGGCCAGAACAACCACACGCACCAGTCCATAAGTGGGAGGAAACACACTCACCCTGGTCCAGGGTGCACATAGACTACGCTGGCCCATTCCAAGGTCACACATTTCTGGTAGTTGTGGATAGTCATTCAAAATGGCTTGAGGTGGTACCTGTAAGCAGCATGACATCAGCAGGGACCATCCAAGCATTGAGGGGGATATTCGCTACACATGGGTTGCCTGATGTAATTGTGTCAGATAATGGAACGCAATTTACTTCCTCGGATTTCCAGGTGTTCCTGAGGACCTTGGGGATTAGACACGTCACCTCGGCCCCCTTCCACCCTGCCAGTAATGGATTGGCAGAACGATTCGTGAGAACAACAAAAGATGCACTCAAGCGCATAGTACAGGGAGATTGGAAGCAAAGACTAGCCACATTCCTCCTTCACCAACACGCAACACCTTGCACTGCCACAGGCAAAAGCCCAGCGGAACTCAGATGGGGGAGACGCCTCATTACAACTTTAGACAGGCTCCATCCAGACAGAGTAGCCGCAGACACGGGGAACCCCAACATCAAGACACATTTTACCTCAGGGGACCTCATTTGGGCCAGGAACTACAGTACGGGTTATCCATGGGTGCCAGGGGAAATCATAGAGCAAACAGGGCCCCTTTCCTACAGAGTAAGGGTGGAGGGGGGACTCCTGTGGAAAAGGCATCTGGATCAGCTGAGGAAAAGGACTCCTGAAAGGGGGGCAGAGGACACACTGGGGGGTGAGGAGGAAGATCCAACACAAGAGCCAATACAAACACATTCACCAAGGAGGATGGTTGGGGGGGAGCAATGGCAACCCCTGTACAGGCAGGAGTCTGATAGAGAAACCAGACAGTCACCAGGAATCAGCAATTCACACACACAGACACACAGCAACCTTCCTCAACAGGAGCTGCAGGAAGGAATGAATAGCCACGCCACCATACCTCCGGAAGAACATGTACCAAGAAGGTCAAGTAGGCCACACAAAGCGCCAAGCTACCTCGCTGACTATGTACGTTCATAAGGGGGCAACAGATCAACAAGTGTATCCATTGTAACCGTGTTTTGTAAATATGTGTATATAGTTGGAGATGGTATGACAGAGGAAAATCCTCACTATGGGGGAAGGGGTGTAGTGTATGCTGCTAGCATACACAGGAAATGCCAGCGCAACAGGGGGCTGGTCAGCTCCAGGCGATAACCGCTGAGGCGGGAAAAGCCGGACGGAGCACGTTTGACAGCCCCCGGCATGGTCAGCTCTGGCGGGAAGCCAGGGTTTAAACCTATTGGCCACATGCACTGGCGGGAAGCCCAGGTTCAATTCTATTGGCCATCATTCACCTGGGCAGGTATAAGAAACACCAGGTAAACCCCTTTGTCTCAGATTCATTCCTGATCCGAATAAAAGAAATACTACCCAGCTCAAGTGTCCGTCTCTCTGTGCGACCACGCGACTTTGCAGTGACTTTGGGCCAATCACCAGGAGACAGTGAGTTCTAGTCCTGCCTTAGGCCTGAAAGCCAGTTGGGTACCTTTGGGCCAATCACCAGGAGACAGTGAGTTCTAGTCCCGCCTTAGGCCTGAAAGCCGGCTGGGCGACTGTGGGCCAATCACCAGGAGACGGTGAGTTCTAGTCCTGCCTTAGGCCTGAAAGCCAGTTGGGTAACTTTGGGCCAATCACCAGGAGACAGTGAGTTCTAGTCCCGCCTTAGGCCTGAAAGCCGGCTGGGCGACTGTGGGCCAATCACCAGGAGACGGTGAGTTCTAGTCCTGCCTTAGGCCTGAAAGCCAGTTGGGTAACGTTGGGCCAATCACCAGGAGACAGTGAGTTCTAGTCCCGCCTTAGGCCTGAAAGCTAGCTGGGCGACTTTGGGCCAATCACCAGGAGACGGTGAGTTCTAGTCCTGCCTTAGGCCTGAAAGCCAGTTGGGTAACTTTGGGCCAATCACCAGGAGACAGTGAGTTCTAGTCCCGCCTTTGGCATGAAAGCCGGCTGGGTGACTTTGGGCCAATCGCCAGGAGACGGTGAGTTCTAGTCCCGCCTTAGGCCTGAAAGCCTAAGGCTACCTAGATAAGCAAGGGAGTTGTACAAAGGGGGCAGATTCCGGCTTTGGAGGCTACCGGAATTGGCAACTTGTACAAAGTTCTGTCTTTTGCTTGCCTTTTTTTTTCTTTGTCTTTCACTTTGGAAAGTTTTCACCTTCTCTCGAAACCAAAACGCTCATCCATTATTATTATTATTTTTCGTACAAATGATTTCCTTTTCCCCCCACCCCCTGAAAAGCGGCTGGAGTTTGATTCCTATGATTCTACACCAGGGGTCTCCAAACTTGGCAACTTGAAAGACTCGTGGCCTTCAACTCCCAGAATTCCCCAGCCAGGCACGTGTGCCTGGCTGGGGAATTCTGGGAGTTGAAGGCCACGAGTCTTTCAAGTTGCCAAGTTTGGAGACCCCTGTCGTGTACAGTTTGGGTGCTATCCAGCTGAGAAGGGAACCGTCACCCCTGCTACAGGACGGCCTAGGACGGCTGCAAAGGATTGGGGTCCCTGTGCTGAGATCCCTCTCCTGCCCTTCTCCGCGGACTGCGCGGAAGATCACGCTCAATTTCGTGCCGTCCTCACGGCCGCCTTTAATTTTGATCAACCTCGGCTCCCTCACGCCGAGATTGCTGCTCTGCAAGGACAGGGGAAAACTATCCTGGGACAGGCAACATTTCCGTTGCTAAGTGATACGTCCGATAAGTGAGATTTGCCCCAGGTGACCCACTTTTCTTGCCAGACGGATTCAGGGAATCCCCGCAGCTGTTCCGTTAGCAACACCATTGTTCAGGGGTTCTGGTCCCACGTTGACTTTGCTCGTCGGAAGGCGACTCCGGGATATTGTAAAAATCATAAATACGAGATATAATAATAATAATAATAATAATAATAATAATAATAATAATAATAATAATAATAATAATAATAATAATAATAATAATAATAATAATAATAATAATAATAATAGATGATGATGGAAGGGACCTTGGAGGTCATGTAGTCCAACCCCCTGCTCAGGCAGGAAACCCTACACCATTTCAGACAAATGGCTGTCCAGTCTCTTCTTAAAAACTTCCAGTGTCGGAGCACCCACAGCTTCTGGAGGCAGGTTGTTCCACTGGTTAATTGTTCCGACTGTCAGGAAGTTTCTCCTTAGTTCTAGGTTGCTTCTCTCCTTGACCAGTTTCCATCCGTTGCTTCTTGTCCTGCTTTGAGGTGCTTTGGAGAATAGCTTGACTGCCTCTTCTTTGGGGCAGCCCCTGAGATACTGGAAGATGGCTATCATGTCCCCCTCGTCCCTCTCTTCATTAGACTAGACATACCCAATTCCAGCAACCGTTCCTTCTATGTTTTAGCCTCCAGTCCCCTGATCCTCTTTGTTGCTCTTCTCTGAACTCTTTCTAGAGTCTCAACCTCGTGGTGACCAAAACTGGATGCCGTATTCCAAGTGTGGCCTTACCAAGGCCTTGTAAAGTGGTATTAACACTTCACGTGATCTTGATTCTATCCCTTTGTTAATGCAGCCTAGCAGTGTGTTGGCTTTTTTGGCAGCTGATGTGAGTCCAAATGTTGATTATGCGACCACAGGGTGGTTACAAAGGTCGTAAGTATGAAAAACAGTCAAGAGTCACTTTTTCCAGTCTCATTGTAACTTTGAAGAGTCACTAAATGAATTGTCGAGGACCAACTGTATAGCGTTTGGCACTGAAAACTGCGGCGTGTCTACACTGCCACGGTGCAAAGAGCACACAAGTCAAACCACCCACGTTCAATTGTCTTCTCCCCATTCTTTCTATGGGTTAGACCAGGGCTTTTCAACCAGTGGTACGGGTACCACCTGTGGTACCTTGGCACCTGGCAGGTGGTACGCGGCCATCCTAGAAAAGTGGTAGCGGGGGAGGGGAATGAGCTGAACCGGTGGCAGCACCACACAAGCCTGAGCGAGAGACGGATGGAGCTGCAGGGCTGTCGGGGCTCAGCGGAAGCGCCAGGATCAGCGCCAGGATCCAGCTGATTTCCATTCAGATGCTCGGCAACTGATTCATATTTATGACAGTCAGAGTGTCCCAGGGTCCTGTGAAGTGACAAAAACCTGCTGCAACCACCCAGCAGATGGGGGGGATAAAAATCAAACACCTCCACCCCACCCCCTTCCCCGGACAGGAGGAGGAGCGCCGCCGGGCAGGCAGGCATCTTGCTTGGCTGTGACTTGGGGGGCACCTTTTTCAGTGCCATTGTAACTTTGAACAGTCACTAAGCGAACTGTTGTAAGTCGAGGACTACCTGTACTTCATCTTTTTTTTTTTTTGGTCATCTGGTTTTTGACACCTTGCTAGGCGACTGGTGGTACTTGGATGTTGCCGTATCCTAAAAGTGGTACAATGGGTGAAAAGGTTGAAAAGCCCTGGGTTAGACCAGGGGTGTCAAACTGGTGGCCCCCGGGGGTGGAGGCGTCACGCGCAGGCCACGCCACCCCAGCTCCACAAAGGCAAAAAACACTGCAATACGTCGCCTGACGCGATCGAGTTTGACACCTGTGGGTCAGACAGACATCCGACAGGGACCAACGCTCGGAGCACTGTATCCTGTTTGACAACCTATGAAGCCACAAATTTTTTGGGACTTGGGAGAACACTGGCATAAGCAATGGCAGCTGAGAACTTGGCAGAGCAAAAGAGCAGCTACCAAGTCATCAGGATGTAGTACGATGTAAAAAAATGCTGAGACTCTGGAAAGAGGGCAGAGAACTGGGTTGGTGTAGTAGTCTAATGAAGAGAAGGACTAGGGGGGACCTGATAGCAGCCTTCCAGCATCTCAGGGGCTGCCACAAAGAAGAGGGAGCCAAGCTATTCTCCAAAGCCCCTGAAAGCAGGACAAGAAGCAATGGATGGAAAACTAATCAAGGAGAGAAGCAACCTGGAACTAAGGAGGAATTTCCTAACAGTTGGAACAATTAAGCAGTGGAACCACCTGCCTCCAGAAGCTGTGAGTGCTTCATCACTGGAGGTTTTAAAGAGAAGACTGGACAGCCATTTGTCTGAAGTGGTGTAGGGTCTTCCACTTGAGCAGGGGGTTGGACTAGATGACCTCCAAGGTCCCTTCCAACTTTATTATTATAAAACTTTTATTCATAAAACATGAACCTCAGTCAACTGAACACTCAAACTGACTGGCACTAATTAATGGTTGACACGGGTTGCTGCCAGCATCCTAGGTATCAACCAGGTATCTCCTTAAAAAATATTATTATTATTTATTATTATTTCTTTCACTATGTTTTTTCTTTCCCTCTTACCATCCCGTTGTCTACGGAGATTCTCAACCATCCAGGTTATGGTTGTTCCAAAAGGCAGCTAGACTGCCTTGCCTTTTTTCCTTTGGAAACATTTATTTGGCTTCTCATCGTTTCTCTTTGAGTCCTTCGGGAGAAGGGCGGTATAGAAATTCAATAAAATAAATAAATAAAATAAAAATAAACGTTTCGAAAGGGGGGGAAAAAACTTAAGGAAGTCCAGTTGCCCTTTGGAAAAAGCACCTTTGGGACGACCATCCCTTTAATAGCCACAGTAACAGCATCTAGACTTACACACTACTCCGTGGTGCTTTACAACCCTGTCTGAGTGGTGTACAAATGTCAGCACGTGTAGCCCAACAATCTGGGTCCTCATTTGACTGATCTTGGAAGGACGGGTCAGCCTGGAGCCGGTCAGCATCGAACTGCTGGCAGTCGCGAGAGTTCTGCCTTCTAACCACTGCACCACTATGGCTGTAAGTTTCAAATTTTGTCTACTCATCCGTAATTCAGCTTCAGCTCGATCAGAACTTTAATTCAAGGCGGAAACAGCTGGCGCTGCAGGCAGAACCCTAACCCTTCCCGCAAGTAAATGACAGATTCCAGCATTTTTGCTCGGAGAGCCATCGTCTTTTATTTCAAAGATAAAAGCCGTCGTGTCGTCTTCCCCGTCCCCGCCGCCTGTCATAAAACAAGGCTTCCCTCCAAACCCGAGACCCACAAGCCTGCCTGCTCCCACCTTATCCGACCAACACGAGAGGGCAAACGACCAAAGGCGAAAAACGCCCAACTGCACCCTCCCGTCTCGGACCCCCCCACACACACAGCAACAGAACGCTACATTCTCATGTACAGAATTTTTAAAAAAAAGAAAGAAAAAGAAAAAAAACAACCAATCAACCAACCAGGAAAATGACTGTTCCACCCCCCCACCCCCACCCCCCACATTGCTACATGCATTGGAATTGCAATGGAAAAGAAGAATAACGCTGGAACTGGCCCTCCGGGCTGGCATCCATCTTCAGCAGAGATGGAAAGAGGGCAGAGTGCCCCCCCCCTTGCCCCCCCTCCCTGCGTGGGGGCTCCCCTTCGCTGGCTCCTTTCCCATGTGGCTTCTGGGAAGGGGGGGGCTGAGATCAGCGACAAGAGAGGGGAGAGGAGGGGGTTTATTCCCTCTTTTGGAGGGGAAGAGTACGGAGGTCCAAGTGGGGGCGAAGGGGGGGGCGGGCGGGCTATAAACTGAAATAGTCGAGGCTGTTGTGGCGACAAAGGTTCGTGGTCCAGATGGCGTCCGCCCGGTTGGCGCTCAGCAGCATCTGCTGGAGCTCGTTGCTGACCCGGGAGAATTTCTCCTCGTCCACGGAGCCGTTGAGCAGGTTGGAGGAGGTGGGGGGCCAGGGCAGGTCGTCCCCGTAGCAGTCCACGGGGTAGGGGTAGATGACCAGCCGCAGGTCCGAGAGGCCCACCGTCTTGTGGAGCAGGTTCTTCACCCCTTTGGCCGAGATGGGGTTGCCGAAGACCCCCAGGTAGCGGAGGCGGGAGCAGCGGCAGAGGGCGGGCAGGAGCAGGTTGAGGTGGGTGTCCATCAGCCGGCATTCCATGATGTCCAAGTGGAGCAAGGAGGCGGCGGCCTCGGTCAGCAGGCCCTGCAGGGGCTGGAGAAGGCTGTCGGACAGGTTGTTGCCGCTCAGGTCCAGCTTCTTCAGGAACGAGGTGTGCAGGCTTTGCGACAGGTAGGCGAAGTCGTTGGGCAGCAGGCAGCAAAAGGCCAGCTCCAGGCTCTCCAGCGGGCTTCGCAGGTCCCTGCAGACACAGCGAGACAGAAGGCCGCTTAAGGACTGGCAGGCCCCCCCCGTCCCCCCCATGCTATGCTCTACAGCCCCCCCACCCCACCCAGGCTGGGAACACAACGAGCTCTGTGGCCGTTTCTGGAGGGAAAGCACCCTTGGGCCCGGCCTGCCGGGCGCCAAGGACGCGTGGCCAAGAGTCACAGCCAAGGCTGGTTGTTTTACCGATGAAATTTACTGACCGCCCATCTCGCCGCAGGTTAAGTCTGGGGGGGCTTAGCCTAATTTTAAAAACAACAACAACAAAACCTTACACGCGGTATGATCTAAGAGTAACGCAAAAAGATATTCAACCCCAACTAATAAAATGAAAATGGGGGGGGGGGGGAGGAGAGAAAAAAGGATGCCAAATCAAATGTGTTTCATTTGCCCAAGGATATGCGCTTAAGCGGTTATAAGTAATGAATCCAACCGTGAATATATATATATATCTTTTCTTTTTGTTTTTTTTCCCAATCTCCCTTTTGGGCGCCCTGAAAATTACAATTCAAAAACGTGCCCTGAAGCTCTCTGGGGCTTCATTAAAGGTTTCAAGGCCCACATCCATGCCAAGGCTTGAGATTACAGAATAACAGAGTCGGCTGCTCAGGCAGAAAACCCTATACCAGGGTTGCCTACCCCTGCCCTAGACCAGGGGTAGGCAACCTCGGCTCTTTTATGACTCGTGGACTTCAACTCCCAGAATTCCTGAGCCAGCCATGCTGGCTCAGGAATTCTGGGAGTTGAAGTCCACGAGTCATAAAAGAGCCGAGGTTGCCTACCCCTGCCCTAGACCATTCCAGACCAATGGTTGTCCAGTCTCTTCTTCAAAACTTCCAGTGCTGGAGCGTTCCACTGGTCAAATGTTCAGCCTGCGCGCCACCAATTTAGTGGGTCTTTTAAGAAGTGAAAGGCAGCACAGGAGAGATTTAAACAAATAAAAAGCAACGCAAAAGTACACATTAAGCCCACAAACGCACGGCATCCTACAAACTTTAACCCTTTCCCCTCTCCGCGTCACCCTACACTTTTTCCTCGTCCTCTTCTCCTTCCCTATTTTGCCGTGTTTCTCGTTTTTTGTATTTTACATTTTGACAAATGAATCATAAAAAATAAAAATAAAAATTATCGGAGGGAGGGGGTGGTGGAAGAGACAGGCGGCAAATGAAAATGAAATTTCTGAATGGGAGCGTGGCCACTTTGCTCGGAGGAGGAACTCGGCCTTCCCCTCCTCTGCCCCGTGGGCAGAGCTGCTCCGCCTGGATCTCTTACCCCAGGAGTTGCCGCAACTTTCCCGAAAGCCGGGAGGAGCCCAGGTTCAGCTCTTTCAGGCAGCTCATGCGGCTGAGCTGGTTGGCGAAGTACTGCAGGCTCCCTTCCATGCCCACCGTCAGACGCCGGACGTCGATGTTGCTGTAGGGCAGCTTCAGGCTGGCCAGGTTGGTGAACTTGGTCAAGTACGGGAGGACCACCCTGAGGCCGGAGAGGCCGAGGTTGTTGAAACGCAGGTCCACCTGCCGGACCCCGGCCGGGTCCAGGAACTCCAGGAGCCCCACGGTGCTGGCGATGGAGAGCTCTTCCGCCCGGAAGTCCCGGCAGCGCAGGCGCAGGGCGTTGCCACTGTTGATCTGCAGGGCGTCCTTCAGCACCACGTAGGAGGTGCTGTTGACAAAGAGGTCCACCCAGACGTCCACGGAAACGGGCTGGGGCGCCGGCTGGGCCACCGAGCTGCTGTAGGGGCCCTTCCTCCGCTTGGAAGACCGCTTCAAGCACTTGCTCTGCTGCTTGGAGACGTCCAGGCAGGCCTTGGCCAGCGTGACCGTCCTGGACCACAGGCTCATGCTCTCCGGCCCGTGCCCTTCGTCCTGCAGGCCCGTCATGTCCAGGATCTGCAAGCGCTGACCCTTGCTGCAAAAAGGAAAGCTGTTAAAGAAGGAGGATAGTGGGGTCCTTGGTGCTCTCTCGTTTCATGACCCAACTAGGTAACATCATCAGTGCTAGAAGATAGTTTGCAGGGAGGAGGAGGGGGAGGGGGAGGGGGAGGAGGAGGAGGAGGAGGAGGAGGAGAAGGAGGAGGAGGAGGAGAAGAAGAAGAAGAAGAAGAAGAAGAAGGAGGAGGAGGAGGAGGAGGAGGAGGAGGAGGAGGAGGAGGAGGAGGAGGAGGAGGAGGAGGACGACGACTGTGGGGTCCCATGTGCCCTCTGAGCTGGGTGGTTTTCTTCCAGACGTTTCATTACCCAACTAGGTAACATCATCAGTGCTAGAAGGGAGTGCAGTTTGCAGGGAGGAGGAGGAGGAGGAGGACTGTGGGGCCTTGGCGGTGTCTGAGCTTGGTCATTTGCTTGGGGACATTTCATGAAAACTAGCTGACCGCATCTGTGCTATCATGATGAAACCTCACTCCCTTCTAACACTGATGGTGTTATCTAGTTGGGTCATGAAACGTCTTCCGAGAAAACAAACCACGCTCGGGGACCCCAAAGTAACTTTTGCTTATCTGGGACCTGTCCTCCGTGCAAAGCCAAAATCTCTCATTTTAGTTTGTGAATAAGATATACTTCATTTGGCTTTCCAAAAGCGGCATTATAGTTTTAAGACGAAGGACGCCTTGCTTAAAAGTTTTTAGGAGTTGAATTTGCTGGCCTGGCTTGGTGCGAGCTGCCTGCCACGTGAATCGCTAGAGCTGGGAAGCTGCCCGGCTTCTCCCGTTGACTTTGCTCATCAGAGATTCACAAAAGGGGATCACGTGATCCCAGGCGACACAGCAACCCTCGTGGATGTGAGCCAGTGGCCGAGCCTCTGAATTTGGATCATGTGATCCTGGGGATGCTGCAACAGTTGTTAAGTGTGAAAAACGGTCATAAGTCTCTTTTTTCAGGGCCGTGGTGATGTTGGTCGCTAAATGAACTGTGGTAAGTTGAGGACTGCCGTGTTTACCCAAAAATGAGACCGGGTCTCATATTAATTTTGTTCCAAAAGATGCACTAACTAAGGCTTATTTTCCAGTTTGGTCTTATTTTCAGGGAAATACGGTCCTAAATGTGATTGTGATTAATATTTATATGTTACTTCAATGTAAGGGTGTAGGTCTATACCTATGTTGTGTAGAGTATGTTTTAAATGTGTGCTACGTATGTGTACACTTGAGAGCAAGCAACTATTCCATTTTTAATGTGTGCCGTTGCGCCCACAGTATAAAATGGCAATAAAGGTTATCTAATCTAGGAAAAAAAATCTAATCTAATCTAAATGTGTCCGCCTGGCTGACAATCTTAACGGTGGCTTGTTTGGGGGCCTACGGCTTATATTACGAGCGTCCTGAAAAAAATCACACTAGGGATTATTTTCCTGGTTGGGTCTTATTTTCGGGGAAACATGGCATCTGTAATTACTCCAGCTGATCACCGAGTGGGCTGGTCTGCCTTCCTAGAGGTCACCCTTTGCACAAGCCTAAATAATATGGACCATAAGAAAGGCTGAGCGCCAAAGAATTGAGGCCTTTGAACTCAGGTGCTGGAGAAGACTCCTGCGAGTCCCTTGGACCTCAAGGCGATCAAACCGGTCAGTCCTAGAGGAGATCAACCCTGGCTGCTTTTTAGAAGGCCAGATCCTGAAGCTAAAACTCAAATACTTTGGCCACCTAATGAGAAGGAAGGACTCCCTGGAGAAGAGCCTAATGCTGGGAAAGGTGGAGGGCAAGAGAAGAAGGGGATGACAGAGAAGGAGGTGGCTGGATGGAGTCACTGAAGCAGGAGGCGTGAGCTTAAATGGACTCCAGAAGATGGTAGAGGACAGGAAGGCCTGGAGGAACATTGTCCATGGGGTCGCGATGGGTCAGACACGACTTCGCAGCTAACAACAACAACAACAAAATAATAAGTGGACCAGGAAGGAAATAGGATTCTGTTGTGTCTACCGTGATCCTTTGCTAAAATTATTCCGGTGTCCCTGGAAGAAATTGCTTTACTACTGGATTGCCTCATTGGGTACACTTTGGTATACTCAGCGTTTTTCGGGCAAAGGGTCCAGGATGGGCACTGGGCAAATAAAATGAACATCAGGCACGGGAACCCAACCTTTCTCTTCACAAGCAAAGGTTTTAACAACGTGTGTAGGAATCACAAGCTATGAGAAATGGATTTCCAGATAAGATAAGAGGGCCAGGGTCTTAAAAATGCTGGGGAGAAGTTTAAGGGTGTGATAGAACGACAACTGGAAATGAAAGAGCCAGGTGAGAGGCACCCCAAATTAGAAATTTTAGGGAAGCCTGGTTTTAACACCACAACACTGTTTCTGTTTCTAAGCAAGACAGTGAAGTGAGCTTTGCCCCGCTTTGTGACCTTCCCTGCCACAGTTGTTAAGTGAATCTGTTGTTGTTAACTTTGTACAGGCAGTCCTCGACTTACATCAGTTTAGTGACTGTTCGAAGTTACAACGGCACTGAAAAAAGTGACTGATGACCGTTTTTCACACTTACGACCTTTGCAACATCCCCAGGATCACATGATTTAAATCGAGGAGCTTGGCAACTGCCTCCTCCTACGAACGACACCCACAGTGTGTCGTGTGCTTTTGTGTGTGTGTGTGTGTGTGTGTGTGTGTGTGTGTGTGTGTGTGGTGTGTGGTCACGTGATCCCCTTTTGCGACCGCATGACAAGCACAGTCAATGGGGAAGCCAGATTCACTTAAAAACCGTGTTATTAACAACTGCAACGATTCACTTAACAACTGTGGCAACAAAGGTCGTAAAACGGGGCAAAATTCAATTAACAAAAGTCTCACCAAGCATCAGAAATTTGGGGCTGCATTGTGGCAGTTAAGTCACCGGCCGTAAATACGAATCGTTTGCCAAGTGTCCAAATTTTGATCGCCTGACCATGAGGAGGCCGCAACGGTTGCAAGTGCGAAAAACGGTCGCTAGTGGCTTTTTTTGGTGCCTTTGCGCCTAACTGAGCTGTTGCAAGCCGAGGACCACCTGTATTTTTCTGGCCTCGCTGGAGAAGCACATTCTGCTATCCACCAACCCTAACCCTCGCGGGGACAAAAGAACAAAGGCGTACGCGTACCTCTTGGTACGAGTTCGATCCTCCAGCATCTTCATGAGATACGTCACCACCCCCAAGATGATGGCCTGGATGCACAGCTTGTTCGGCTTCTCCCGGATCAGGGCCCGTTCGCAATGCTGACACTTGCACAGGAGCTTCTGGAAACTGAGGACGTGGAAGGGCCAGTTCTGCACTAAATGCTGGAGCGAGGGCGTCCTCTTATCCATGAAGGCGGCCTTGAACAGGACGGGATACAGCTCCTTCGGCAGGAAGCCCAGGGCATCTTTCAGAGTTGTGTAGTGGGAGACAACTTTCTGGGCACAGAGGAAGACCAGGGAATACATGGCAGCAACTGGCCAGAGGGACGCTGTGGAAAAGATGAATATTACCAGATATTTTCTCTCCAGTCTACCTCAAAAAGCCTCCACTTACGTTTTCAAACCTTCGTAGTGACTTCAGTTTCAAAAAACATTTAATGAGAAACTGAGATACAAAATGCACATTATAAACAAACTAACAAAAACAACAACACAACATTCCTGCAAAGAATTCACAGAGAAGGGGTGACCCTATTGTCCAAATCACCTGAGAGCAGGACAAGAAATAATGGAGGGAAAGTAATCAAGGAGAGAAGCAACTAAGGAGGAATTTCCTGACAGGGAGAACAATTAACCAGTGGAACTCCTTGCCTCCAGAAGTGGTGAATGCTCCAACACTGGGAGTTTTTAAGAAGAGACTGGACAGCCATTTGGCCGAAATGGTATAGGGTCTCCTGCCTAAGCAGAGGGTTGGACTAGAAGACCTCCAAGGTCCCTTCCAGCCCTGGTATTCTATGTTCTAGGGAAGGGGTCTTCAAACTTGGGCCTTTGATGACTCATGGACTTCAACTCCCAGAATTCCCCGGCCAGGCACGCTGGCCGAGGAATTCTGGGAGTTGAAGTCCACGAGTCACCAAAGGGCCAAGTTTGAAGACCCCTCTTCTAAGGTGACAACTATTATTTGTCAATTCCAGCCAAAAACCCACAACAACTTACGGTACCTTAAAAACTAGTAGCAAATGGGTTATTACGTCAGTTTTTAGGATTGCTCTTTACTCCATCAAATACGTGGGATCCAATCCAACGTTCTGCAGCCTGCGAAAGTCTAGATTGAAGGACCAGATTAATGTCAGGCATGAAAGACCAAGTCCACAGTGAAGGTCCAATTAAAGCGATGTATTGCTAAACAGCACACAGGAATCTTGTCAACTAATGGGGGGAGGGGGGTACCTGCTGAAGTGAGATAATGGTCAATGGCACTGAAGGAAGGTGGGATCTAGTCTGCTGGCGGCTAGGGAGGGATTCCAGGCTGATTCCTCTTTAGACTCCGCCTCCAGGTTCTGCCACTCCTTCTCCTAGTTAGGGACAGATTGTCATGGAGAATATCTATGTGCACACTAAGAGTTGACAGTGATTTGACAGCACCTAATCAATCAATCAATCTTGAAAGGGCCACAAGCCTCACTCTTGTTAAAAGTTAAGAAAGGCCTTCAACCTGGCACTTCAATCACCTCCCCCTGACTGCAACAGAAGTAAAGCTCATGAAATCACCGCCTAGTTAATTTTCGACTGGATACTTTTTTTGGTCCTCCAAGAGATGAAACTCTTATGATCGATGATCCCCTTTTGCAGACTTACAGGTCCTGGAGGTTTCCTGATGTCTTAGGACGAGAGATGGATTTTTTTTATCTCCACGGACAGCTGCTCTGATGACACGCTAATCTCTCTTTGGGGAGAGGGGACCTCCGGGACTCCCACTGTATCCAAAAAAGCAGATTCAGCACTTCCAACTCTTTTAAGGATCGCTGCTGCTGCTGCTGCTTCTTCTGATTTGGTCCACAGAGCTAAACCAAAATGAGTTGGCTCTCTCAGGAAATGTGGCTTTGCATATACTGTATCCTCTTCAAAACTCTTCCCCTTAGGATTCCTCCATGACTAAATCTGAGACAGAAAGGCAAGAGCATCGTTAACTTATTAATGGAGCTTTCAATGGAGCAGGCATATAGGTAAAACAACAGGTCTGTCTTATGTCGTGAGAATCTCCACATACAGTCCATCCTCTACTCACGATTGCAATTGATTGCATTTCTGTTGCTAAATAACACGGTTGTTAAATGAGTTTGCCCCCATTTTATGACCTTTCTTGCCATATTTGTTAAGTGAGTCACTGCAGTTGTTAAGCTAGCAACAAAATCTGGCTTCCCCACGGACTCTTGTCAGAAGGTCACAAAAGTTGATCACGTGACCCGGGGATGCCCCAACCGTCGTAGATACGAGGGGGGTTGCCAAATGTCCAGATTTTGATCACCCGACCCTGGGGATGCTGCGACGGTCGTTAAGTGTGAAAAACGGTCGTAAGCCACTTCTTTTAGTGCCGTTGTAACTTGGAACGGTCACTAGATCAACGGTTGTAAATCAAGGACTACCTGTATTTCGTAGATACTTGCCTGACCAGACCTACGGCTTTAAGGGGGGGGGGAAGGATACCAGGAGCTATTTTAAATGATTCAGGAGGGAAAAAGCATTTCTTTGGCTTACAATGCAGTGCATGGTTTCAAGAGGACAATCTGTACACCATGATAGCAATGTTCCAACTAGGCTTTGTTCCTGCAAAGTAGTAGATGATTGCTAGCCTTCTTAAAAGCCCCTATAAAACCATTTTGATCTTCCTAAAGCGTTGTTGCAGCATTAAGCTGCGTCTGAATGACTGCTACTGAAGTGACTAATGTTAACGTTTAAGGTCTTTGTAGCTGTGTGAAAGAGTATCTTGATCCACAAGAGTTTTTGCTTCTTCTTCATCTTAATGACATGCACTTTGTGCCTGGAACCGCCAAAGAAGTTTAGTCTTAAAAGAGGAGCAACCTTATCTGAAACGAATTTGACTGACCTCCATAATTTGTTCAGGTCATGGCTGGATACCCCATGGCAGGGGTAGGCAACCTTGGCTCTTTGATGACTCGTGGACTTCAACTCCCAGAATTCCTGAGCCAGCCACGCTGAGGGGAAAGGGAGACGCTTCCAAGCTGAGCCATGCTGGCTCAGGAATTCTGGGAGTTGAAGTCCACGAGTCATAAAAGAGCCAAGATTGGCTACCCCTGGCTTAGGCCTAGGCCACTTTATGACTCATGGACTTCAACTCCCAGAATTCCTGAGCCAGCCACGCTGAGGGGAAAGGGAGAGGCTTCCAAGCTGAGCCATGCTGACTTAGTAATTCTGGGAGTTGAAGTCCACAAGTCACGAAAGGGCCATAGATTCCCCCATGCTGGCTCAGGAATTCTGGGAGTTGAAGTCCACGAGTCATGAAGCAGCCATTGTTCCCCATGCTGGCTGAGGAATTCTGGGAGTTGAAGTCCACCAGTCATAAAAGAGCCAAGGTTGCCTACCCCCTCCTGCCCTACAGAGCAACAACTAGCTTCTTTGTTCTGGGGCCTAAAAAGACCCTGGTCTGGTCAAAAGGGGAGGGGTAGACAAGCGCAGCTAGCCGGGTCAGAGGCACCTGCAACCTCACCCAGCATTTTGCAGCTTGCTATCCCATAAATAGGTAGTTTTGAGAAGAGGCAGAATATAAATCTACCCACCCATCCTCAGTTATCATAAAGAATATTCTGGGTAGGGGTGGGAAATGTGGATTTGATTATTAAGACTAGTTATTCTCATCATTCTCTTGCCTGGAGGAAGAAGGTGCAATGTACTGAACTAAGAGGATGCTCCTTCTGGGAGAGGGCAGGTTGGGCAATATACTGGAGATCTTTTAAGAAAAGACTAGAGCAGGGGTAGGCAACCTTGGCTCTTTTATGACTCCTGGACTTCAACTCCCAGAATTCCTGAGCCAGCGTGGCTCACCTTGGAAACCTCTCCCTTTCCCCTCAGCGTAGCTGACTCAGGAATTCTGGGAGTTGAAGTCCATGAGTCCTAAAAGAGCCGAGGTTGCCTACCCCTGGACTAGACAATCACCTGTCTGAAGTGGTGTAGGTTCTCCTGCTTAAGCGGAGGGCTGGACTAGAAGACCTCCAAGGTCCCTTCCAGCTCTATTCTATTCTACCTCTTCTTCTTACCTAGGAGAAAGCTCTATTCACCCAACGGAGCTTACTTCGGAATGCACAGGTTTAATATATAAAACGTATTAAGTTTTACCAAAGAGTCTTCCAACAAGCCGAAACGCAACCTGACCGTCAGAAAACAAGGACGCTAATTTTATAAAGCGCTGTCGCTGCTTGAACTGCTAGTCTTAATTGGGAAGAACAAAAAAGGCCTCTACTCCATTCTTCTCTTTCCTTTTTATTTCTACCTCTTTTGCCCCGGTCAAATGGACTCCAACTACCAGTCGGAAGACACAAGGGGAAAAAAACTCTTTAATTTCACAACGTTATGTACAGATTTAGCCATCGTTTCAGCTGGGAGACTGTGACCATCCTAGACTAGGCCGAGTTCAAACAGGCTACGGAATTTCTAGAAGCCTGGCGCTCTGATAAATTAACCCTCAATAGATACGCAGACGCCAACAATATCGACGTGCTGTGTGAAAGAGACTACAGACAAGCCAAACAGAATGGGAAAGACCAAAACACCAGCAACCAGCATTTATAGGAGCACCAAGATTAACACTAGGTCAACAATATACCCCAGTCAAGGAACTACCAAGGCCGACAAACAAGCTAATCATAAAACAGCCTAATCAAGGAAATACCAACACTGACAGGGCAAGCCAGTAGCATATAAACCTAGCTGGGTCATGAAACCTCCGGAGGAGAGCAACCAAGCTCAGAGAGCACCAAGAATCCTACAGTTCTCCTCCTTTTTCATTCCCTCTTCTCCTCCGCTTCCACTTCCTCTTCCTCCTCCCTCCCTCCATTCTGCAAACCCAGCCACTCCGCATTCTAGCATTGATGACCAAAACACCAGCAACCAGCATTTATAGGAGCACCAAGATTAACACTAGGTCAACAATATACACCAGTCAAGGAACTACCGCTATCGGACCGGCCTGTACTCTGACTGGGCAGAGTCTGATGTGGAGGAATCAGGCGGTCTTGAGCACGTTATCTGGACTGAGTTCGACCCTGTTTCCCCTGATGATGTGGACAGGATCATGGGGAGACTGAGCACCACCACCTGTTTGTTGGATCCGTGCCCCTCCTGGCTAGCTTATGCGGCTCGGGAGGGGACACGAGGCTGGTTCCACGCAGTAATAACTGCTTCGTTGAAGGAGGGTGTCTTCCCTGCCGCCTTGAAGGAGGCGGTGGTGAGACCCCTTCTCAAGAAGCCTGCCCTGGACCCGGCTGTTTTAAATAACTATCGTCCGGTCTCCAACCTCCGCTTTTTGGCGAAGGTTGTTGAGAGTGTGGTGGCGCATCAGCTTCCTCTGTTCCTGGAGGAAACTGATTATCTGGACCCGTACCAATCGGGTTTCAGGCCCGGATACAGCACGGAGACGGCATTGGTCGCGCTGGTGAATGATCTCTGGAGGGCAAGGGACAGGGGTTGCTCCTCTGTCCTGGTCCTATTAGATCTCTCAGCGGCTTTCGATACCATCGACCATGGTATCCTGCTGCGGCGTCTCAGGGGGCTGGGAGTGGGAGGCACCGTTTTACGGTGGTTCTCCTCCTACCTCCAGGGCCGCTCGCAGTCGGTGTTGACGGGAGGGCAGAGATCCGCCCCGAGGCCTCTCATTTGTGGAGTCCCTCAGGGGTCGGTTCTCTCGCCTCTCCTGTTCAACATCTATATGAAGCCGCTGGGCGAGATCATTCATGGTTTCGGGGTGGGGTATCACCAGTACGCTGATGATACCCAACTTTTTCTTTCCACCCCGAACCAACCCAGTGATGCCCTCTCCGTGATGTCCCGGTGCCTGGAGGCGGTTCAGGTCTGGATGGGGAGAAACAGGCTTCGTCTCAATCCCGCCAAGACTGAGTGGCTGTGCATATCGGCATCTCGGGTTAACCAAGTTATTCCACCTCTAACGATGGGGGGTGAGGTGTTACCCCCCCGTTGATAGGGCTCGCAACTTGGGCGTCCTCCTGGATTCACGGCTCAATTTTGAAGATCACATAGGAGCCGTGACCAGGGGGGCTTTTGCACAGGATCGCCTGGTGCGCCAGTTGCGTCCCTATCTGGACCGAGACGCCCTACGCACAGTTACTCATGCGCTTGTGACCTCCCGTTTGGACTACTGCAACGCTCTCTACATGGGGCTGCCCTTGAAGACCACTCGGAGGCTTCAACTGGTGCAGAATGCGGCCGCGCGAGTTGTAATGGGGGTTTCCCGATACTCCCATGTAACACCTCTACTCCGCGAGCTGCATTGGCTTCCGGTTGCCCTCCGGGTGAAATTCAAGGTGCTGGTTATTACCTATAAAGCCCTACATGGCCTGGGTCCGGGGTATTTGAGGGAACACCTGCTGCCGGCATCAAACGCCCTTCGCCCAGTGCGCTCCCACAGGGAGGGTCTGCTCAGGGTCCTGCCGGTAAGAGACTGCCGGCGGGTGACACCCAGGGATAGGGCCTTCTCAGTGGGGGCGCCTGCCCTCTGGAACCAGCTGCCGGTGGAGCTGAGGACTGCTCCCGACCTCCGATCATTCCGCCGGGGCCTGAAGACCTGGCTCTTTGAGCTCTCGGGCCCAGGCTGAGGAGACATTCATTTTAATTGGGGTTTTTAATAGTACAGGGTTGATTTAATATTTTTTTTAAAATTGGGTTTTAACTTTTGTATGGTTGATTTTTAACTCCCTGTAAACGGCCCTGAGTCCTCAGGGAAAGGGCGGTATATAAATGCAATAAAATAAAATAAAATAAAATAATAAATAAATGATGCTACCTAGTTGGGTCATGAAATGTCTGCAAGAAAACCACCCAGCTCAGAGAGCACCAGGAGAGAGAGCCCTCATTCCTATTCCTCCTCTTCAAGCCCCACTGCCTTCTAGCACTGATGATGTTACCTAGTTGGGTCACGCAACGTCCGGAGGAAGGCAACCAAGCTCGGAGAGCCTCCAGGGATACCTCACGGAAGAGCTGTTTATATTTCCCTACCCTGATTATTTTAGCTGGAATCTCTTCTTAGTTTAAACTTGTAGCTGGAGAACACTCTGTGGGCGAAAGAAAGGAAGCAGTCCAGGTTTCTACATGCATTCCCTGGCCACAACTGAGGGCTCTATGGACCCAGCCCACCCAACTACAGACCCCACCAAGCTGAAGGGTCTGTTTCTGGATGATGCTTTCCTCTCTCTCCCCCTTCCCAACCCACAAAAATATATATATATATGCAAGGTTCTGGGGATCTGGAAACCGGAGACTTAAGGAATACTTTTAACCAAAGAAACATTCAGAGATACAGCCGTATCCCCGTGAAACCGCACAGCAGCAGATCAGATCAA
Source organism: Vipera latastei (assembly GCA_024294585.1). Classification (NCBI taxonomy): domain Eukaryota; kingdom Metazoa; phylum Chordata; class Lepidosauria; order Squamata; family Viperidae; genus Vipera; species Vipera latastei. The sequence goes on from CM044356.1 coordinate 220,828,951, forward strand.
ATCCTACAAAACCGTGGATTCTGAGACTGAATGCTTTTGCCAGCAGTTCCAAGACACAATCATCAACGGAAAAATAATCCTTACGAAACCATCTCAGCAGAGCAGAAACAAATGCCATCCAAGGACTCAAGAGACTAACAATGACATCACAATCAAGCAAGCTGAGGGCAAGCAACTGTGTGTGCCCAGATCTCAGGCCATCACACTCCTATAAGAGGCACCACAGACTTCTTAAAGCTCAAAATCTACCGACGACTCCTATGAGAACATCATTTAGCTACCACAAATGTGCCATGCAATAACTTGGGGTGACGTGATAGTAGTCTTTTTTTATTTTATTTTTTTTATTTTAATTCCATTTATATCCCGCCCTTCTCCGAAGACTCAGGGCGGCTTACAAGCTTAGCAGTAGCCTTCATTCTATGTATATGGCTGCTTATTAGGGCTTTCACACACACCCCAAGCGGCATTATTACAAAGTCAGCTTATTGCCCCCAACAATCTGGGTCCTCATTTTACCTACCTCGGAAGGATGGAAGGCTGAGTCAACCTTGAGCCTGGTGGGACTTGAACCTGCACTAATTGCAGGCAGCTGGTGTTAGTTAAGGAGGCATTAGCCCACTGCTCCACCAAGGCTCTTCCAGTATTTGAGTCTTCCAGTATTTGAGGGGCTTCTGCAAAGAGGAGGGGGACAAAACACCAGAAGGCAGGACAAGAAGCAACAGATGGAAGCTAGTCAAGGAGAGAAGCAATCTAGAACTAAGGAGAAGTTTCCTGACAGTGACAACAATTAACCAGTGGAACCACCTGCCTCCAGAAGTTGTGAATGCTCCAACAGTGGAAGTTTTTAAGAAGAGACTGGACAGCCGTTTGTCTGAAATGGTATAGGGTTTCCTGCCTGAGCAGGGGGTTGGACTAGGAGACCTCCAAGGTCCCTTCCAACTCTGTTATTCTGTTAATATTCTCACACATATGGGCTTCAAGCTGTCAGGATCATCATTAATGTCAACACAGCATGCCTTCTGTGAGTTTGTACTCACCAATATGAGCTTGTACTGTGACTGAGTTTCTACTTGCTGATGAGGACTACTTCATTGTTGTTCAGAATTTTGATTCTAACAGTAACATCTAATTCAAAGTAAACTTGAAGGAAGAAAAAAATAAAAGTAAACAAGTGCAAGAACAGAAAAAGAGAAAGGATATAATAAGGAAAAAGATACAGAATGACTTCTAATTATCATAAGTATAGACAAAGTTAGTGTTTATACTCTCTAATGTTACATTTATCTATAAACAAATCCGTAAAACATCTTCTTAGTCCAGGTGCCAGCAGAAAGTTTAAAAAGTGTAACCAGAAGTAATAACATATTTTATCTTGATCAAATAAACTAGCTTTACATTCCTCCCTTTTGCTTCTTTTATTCTTAATATTTTATTTGTTGACAAATATTGCCATAGGATTTTATTTCTCTTCATTTCTTCTTTGTCCCATCACACAGAACATTCCAAGGTCTCAACAAGCTTCGGTTGAAAATCCACGGGGAAAAAATTACTTAGGCAACCTTGGCTCTTTTATGACTCGTGGACTTCAATACCCAGAATTCCTGAACCACTCATGCTTACTCAGGAACTCTGGGAGTTGAAGTCCACAAGTCATAAAAGAGCCAAGGTTGCCTACCCCTGGTCTGGTCCAAGCCCATCCCAATGTTTGGTACAAAGGAACAGCTCTACAGTAAACAGCAAATGCCCACTGAATAGGCTGGATTCGCTTAACAACCATCTGATTCACTTAACAACTGCATTGACTTATAAAAGTAAAAACTATAGGTAGTCCTCAATTTTTGACAATGACAATTCAGTCCAAAACGTATGTTGCTAAGTGAGAAATTTGTTGAGTTTTGCCCCCTTTTACAATTTTTCTTGCCACGGTTTATTAAGTCAGGGCTTTTCAACCTTTTCACCCATTGTACCGCTTTTAGGATATAGCATCATCCGAGCACCACCAGTCGCCTAGCAGTGTCAAAAATGTGAGGACAAAAAAAAAAAAAGGAAAAAAGTGATTTAAGTACAGGTAGTCCTTGACTTACAACAGTTCGCTCAGTGACTGTTTGAAGTTACAATGGCACTGAAAAAAGTGCCCCCCAAGCCACAGCCGAGCAAGACACCTGCCTGCCTGCCTGGCAGCGTTCTTCCTCCTGTCCAAGGTTTTCGTTGTTGTGAGCATTTCTGTTGAGGATTGGCAGCGGGGGTGGGGTGGGGGTGTGTGGTTTTTATTTCCCCCCCCTCTGCTGGGTGGTTGCAGCAGGTTTTGGTCACTTCACATGACCCTGGGACACTGTGACCGTCATAAATAGGAATCAGTTGCCAAGCATCTGAATGTAAGTCACAAGACCCTGGAGATGCTGCAACATTCCAGCTGATCGGCGCTTCTTCTGGGCTCAGTAGAAGCACCAGGATCAGCACTGAGCTCCAGCTGGAGTCTGGCGCTGATCCTGGCGCTTCCGCTGAGCCCTGACAGCCCTGCAGCTCCAGCCGTCTCTCGCTCCAGCTTGTGCGGTGCTGCCACCAGTTCAGCTCATTCCCCTTCTCCACTGCCACTTTTCTAGGATGGTCGCGTACCACCTGCCAGGTGCCAATGTACCACAGGAGGTGCCCATACCACTGGTTGAAAAGCCCGGTATTAAGTGAATCACTGCAGCTGTTCAGTCACACGGTTGTTAAGTGAATCTGGCTTCCCCCACTGACTTTCCTTGTCAGAAGGTCACAAATGATCACATGACCCCAGGGCTCTATGAACGTCATAAATATGAGTCAGCTGCCAAGGATCCGAAGTTTGATCACGTGACCATGGGGATGCTGCAGCGGGCCTAAGTGTGAAAAACGATCACATGTCACATTTTTTCAGTGATGTTGTAACTTCCAATCGTCACTAAACAAACGGTTTACAACATTTCATTTAAGTGACTGAAGTTACAACAGCACTGGAAAAGGTTTTCACAACGGTTACAGCATTCCCATGGTTACGTGATTAAAATTCATATGCTTGGCAACTGGCATGGACTTACTATGGTTGCAGTGTCCCGGGGTCATGTTTGCAGCCTTCTGACAAGCCAAGTCAATGGGGAAGCCAGATTCGCTTAACGACACTGTTAAGGAGTTCGAGGACTCTCTATATACGCTTCAGTTTTCTGCCAAACTTAGTGTGAAGGAGCATTTAAACAAAGGACAATGTGGTGGTAAAATAAAGCACAACCAACGGACCAGTTATGATGCTTCTCGCTCTATGAGGGAGATGGGCAGTTTTTTAAAAAAGTTAATAAAATAATAATAATAATAATAATAATAATAATAATAATAATAATACCACCACCCTAGAAATAAACTTGCAAGGAACCAAATCCTGCAGATGAGGAGGAAAAAGCCAGAAAGGCTTTTGTGCTCCTTCCCCAACTTGCAATGAAATATTTATGTGCGAGTAGGCGGCAATATAAACTTTATAAATAAATAAATAAGTTTAATAAACAAACAAACCATATAAATTTTATAAATAAGCCACATAAATTTTATAAACCATATAAACTTTATAAACAAACCATATCGATTTTATAAAGAAACCATATAAATTTGATAAGCCGTATAGACTTTATAAACAAACCACATACATTTTATAAACAATACGCATTTCATCAACCATATCAACTTTATAAATACACATCTTATAAACCAGATAAACTTTATAAACAATATACATTTTATAAACAAAGAATATACGTCTTAGAAATAAATATACATTTTATAAACCATGTAAACTTTTATCAATAAAATGAATTTTATAAATAAATCTAGGTGGGGTGGTTTTCTTTTTTTAAATGGCCTCTCCTGATGACCCGCCCATCGCCCCCCCTCCAAGAGGACCCCCTGAGGGACCCTCATTTTCCCTCAGCGCCCCTCCCCAATTATTGAGCGCCCCCCAACCGGAAGGCCCCCGAAGATGCGAGGGGGCGCCTGGGGGGGGTCTCCAGAGGCCTAGATTCCCGCCCACAGATGGACCCGGACTAACGGCCTCCTTCCCCCCCCATCCGCCCTCGGGCAGGGCCCGAGAAAAGCCCCTCCGCAGCTACCGGGGATCGGGGCCCTGCCCGCTCCGGGCCTCCCTTCGCCAAGCTCCTCAGATCCCGAAGGGGGTCTCCATGGCAACGGCACCCGCCGTGGCCCGCGAAACGCCCCTCCGCCCTTACCCGCGCCTCGCTCCGTCTGGCCCGCGCTTTTCCCGGAAGCCCGCCTTCCCACCCACCCCACCCCCAACTCCGACCGGACGGGCGGTCCCGTGGCGGCCTCCGTACTTGGCCGCGCACGCGCAGACGGCGCCCCCGCCTCCCGGGCCCCGTTTCCAGGGGGCGCCCAGGCGGCAGGAGAGCGCTGATTGGCTGAGCGAGGGCCATCCTCTTTCCTATTGGTCGGCGCTTCGGGAGCGCGCGGGAGCGGAAAATCCTGTCAGGTTGTGGGCGCCGGAGATCCGCGGCGGCTTCGGACGGCGGGCTTTCCTGTAGGTTTATCCGGCGGAGAAGGCGGGAACCCGGTTTCTCCGTCCTCCTCCTCGCGGGTCACCCTCCTTGGGGAGGCCCTGGCCCACTCAAGCCAGGGACAGGCAGAATTTCGCGGGGAGCGGTGGGGGGAGAGTCGCATCGTCCCAATCCTGGAATAACAGAGATTTGGGAGCCGGTTTTTGCACAATTCTTCCGTACGGGGGGTGGGTGGGTGGGCAGCGCCCGGGACCCCCCTCCAGCCCTCTCACAGCTGCCTTCCCTGAGGTGGCGCCCCCCTACCCCCGTCCCATTGGGTGGCCTTTGGGAGCCCAAGAAGCAACGGATGGAAACTAGTCAAGGAGAGAAGCAACCTGGAACTAAGGAGAAACTTCCTGACGGTGAGAACAATCAATCAGTGGAACTACCTGCCTCCAGAGGTGGTGAATGCTCCAACACTGGAGGTTTTTAAGAAGAGATTGGACAGCCATTTGCCTGAAATGGTATAAGGTTTCCTGCCTGAGCAGGGGGTTGCACTAGATGACCTCCAAGGTCCCTTCCAACTTATTATTATTATTAAGTCCACTGCTAAAAAGCAATGGGGGCCCCCCCTCACATTTATATATTTTTATATACACACACACACTATATAGATAGATAGATTTTGCCCATATTTGGGTTGACGAGGTGCTCGAAAAGCTATATATATATGTATATAAAGGACGCGGTGGCTCAGTGGGTTAGGACGCTGAGCTTGTCGATCCGAAGGTTGGCAGTTTGGCGGGTCGAATCCCGAGTGCCGCGGAACAGAGTGAGCGCCTGTTACTCGTCCCAGCTTCTGCCAACCTAGCAGTTTGAAAGCACGTAAAAATGCAAGTAGAAAAATAGGGACCACTCCGGTGGGAAGGGAACAGCGTTCCGTGCGCCTTTGGCGTCTAGTCATGCCGGCCACATGACCACGGAGACGTCCTCGGACAAGCGCTGGCTCTTCGGCTTTGAAACGGAGATGAGCCGGCCCCTAGAGTCGGAAATGACTAGCACGCATGTGCAGGGGAAACTTTACCTTTTATGTATATGTATACACATACATATATGCATACATATATATATATACATACACACATATACACATGCATACACATATACACACGCATATACAACCTGGCCATTGACCGTGTCATCAGTCCACCTGCCTTCCCGTAATTGGTTGAGTTGATCCTGATTCGGCTGCGCTGGCTGACATCTGCTTCATTTTTGCCGCCCCGCTCGCCGGTCCTGTCAGTCCTGCAACATGCGGCTGTCCAGCGTTGTTGACGGATCACTCTCCCCGCTGCCGTGTCTGGACGCTGTCAGCGTGCAATGCAGCCGTCTCAGACGGCAACCCTTCTGCCACGCTCGTCGCCCTGATCATGCTGGTCAGCTGTTTCCTGCTCAATGGCCATGTGGTTAACATCCAAAGGGCTATAAGGATGAGCGTTCCTAGAGCCTAGCTCACACACTGACAACGTCAACAGCTGTTGATGAAAGCTTAGTACTGGATAAGGTTTTTTTCGTCCCAGAGATCAGCGTTTTTAGCAGTCTTTTAAATGGATATACCTGGGTCTCGAATTTTTAGGATAATTGCAGATATATTAAGTTTTAAGAATTCCATCGGGCAGCATGTAGCAGGGCTTCTCATTAACCACGGGCGATGTTGTGTCCTGTCAACAGCAGGAAAAGGGGCCTTGGAGGAGCTACGGAAGGACAATTTGATTACCAACCTGCCAGCTGATAAAGGCAGAGCAACCGTGGTTATGGACAAGCCTGAATATGATCGCAAGATTCATGCCTTGCTCAGTGACGAGAGTGCGTACGAACTGTTGATAAAGGTCGAATGACGTCACTTAGGAACCAGCTCAGTAAGACAGCAGATAGACTCAGAAGACAAAGGAAAATTAATGAAGAAGACTTGAAAGCAATCCGACCCAGAGACTCAGCCGTGGCATGATTTTATGGGTTACCTAAGATTCACAAAGAAGGGCTCCCGTTAATTGTGTCATTTCAGGACACCCCAACTTTTGGTCTAATTAAATGGCTGAGTGGACAGTTCCAACGTCTAGTGGTGGACAAAGCAATCACGATAAAATCCTCAGAGGATTTTCTGGAAAGAATGCAACCATTGAGGGTGGAGGATGATGAAATTTTGATGTGACGTCTTTATTCACCTCCACCCCACAAAACTTGGCTGTCTTCATGATGAGGGGTTTGTTACAGCATGAAGAACCACGACACCCCAACTCACCTAGTACAGAAGATTTCATCCAGCTGCTGAACCTTTGCCTCAAAATGTATTTCACATTTCAGGGTACCATATACGTATGAACAAACAAAGGCACGCCTATGGGCCCCCCTATCTCAATGGTCATTGCGGAAGCCGTTTTACAGGAACTGGAACGCAAAGCAATGGTCGACTACCGCTCCAAATTCTGGATCAGGTTTGTCAATGATACATTTGCTATTATTAAACACCACGATAGCACCAAGTTCATGGAGAGGTTGAATTCGATTTACCCAGACATTCAATTCACGGTGGAGGAAGAAATCAATGGCACCCTGGTATTCCTGGACGTGCTGGTCAGTCGTCAAATCAATGGTACCCTTTCCACGGCTGTTCATCGTAAAACAACACATAGATCGGATTTTACATCATGAGAGTAATCACCCAGTTGTGCACAAGTTCAGCTGCATTTGAACGCTGTTCAAAAGAGTAGATACCCATTGCAGCACAATGGCAGCAAAAATTAAAGAGCAGACGTATTTCCACCACATATGCAGGCAAAATGGGTACTCGACAGGCTTCATTCGACGATGCTGCAAGCGTCAGGAACCACGATCAATCCACGACGGACCAACAACCATGACTTGGGGAATGCTCCCATACATTAATAGTGTATCCGAAGCCACCGCACGGATACTTGCGTCCCACAATATTGTTGTTGTTGTTAGTTGCGAAGTCGTGTCCGACCCATCGCGACCCCATGGACAATGTTCCTCCAGGCCTTCCTGTCCTCTACCATCTTCTGGAGTCCATTTAAGCTCACGCCTACTGCTTCAGTGACTCCATCCAGCCACCTCATTCTCTGTCGTCCCCTTCTTCTATTGCCCTCAATCTTTCCCAGCATTAGGCTCTTCTCCAGTGAATCCTTCCTTCTCATTGGGTGGCCAAAGTATTTGAGCTTTAGCTTCAGGATCTGGCCTTCCAAAGAGCAGTCAGGGTTGATCTCTAGGACTGACCGGTTTGATCGCCTTGCAGTCCAAGGGACTCGCAGGAGTCTTCTCCAGCACCACAGTTCAAAGGCTTCAATTCTTTGGCGCTCAGCCTTTCTTATGGTCCAGCTTTCACTGCCATACATTGCAACTGGGAAGACCATCGCCTTGACTATACGCACTTTTGTTGACAGGGTGATATCTCTGCTTTTTAGTGTGCTGTCTAGATTTGACATGGCTTTCCTCCCAAGGAGCAAGCGTCTTTTAATTTCTTGGCTACAGTCCCCATCTGCAGTGATCTTGGAGCCCAGGAAAATAAAATCTGTCACTACCTCCATTTCTTCCCCGTCTATTTGCCAGGAATTGAGAGGGCCGGATGCCATGATCTTGGTTTTCTTAATGTTTAGTTTCAACCCAACTTTTGCACTCTCCTTCTTCACTCGCAACAAGAGGCTCTTTAGTTCTTCTTCACTTTCTGCCATTAGAGTGGTATCATCTGCATATCTTAGGTTGTTGATATTTCTTCCGGCAATCTTAATTCCAACTTTTGATTCATCTAGCCCTGCCTTTCTCATGATGTGCTCTGCATATAAGTTAAATAGGCAAGGCAACAGTATACAGCCTTGCCGGACTCCTTTCCCAATTTTGAACCAATCAGTGGTTCCGTGTCCAGTTCACAATATTAATGTAGCACATAAGCCAAGCCAGATATTGCGCGCAAGAATAATGCACCCAAAAGAACCGCTGTCCAAAGACGATAGGTCATCTGTAGTCTACAAGATCAATTGCAACAATTGTCGTTTGTAATTATGTTGGAGAAACGGTGAAATGTCTCCGGACTAGAGTCCACGAGCACGAGTTAGCGGTTAGACGACATGAATAGTGTTCTCAAGTATGGGCGCATGTAGCTGAGAGTGATCACACATTTAATTTTGCGGGGGCTGAGGTCGTTGCCCAGGACCCCACGAAAGGTGGCCGCTTATTAAAATAAGCTTGGTTATCAGATCAATATTCACTGAACCGACATGTAGAATTACTACCAGCATATCCAACGCTGAGAAGGCACGAACAGCTGCGCAAGGCATCAGAGCGGGCGAATCTTTTACCACCACTATACTGGATGAATAAAAGTACGAAAGATCCAGGACGCTTCCCCATGGAATGGCGGGAGGTCACAGTGAGTGGGGGGATGGAGACAACAGCATGGCCCATTGCAGGATCGGGGGAGAGACTGCCCCCAGTGCGATCGGGACGCACATGGCGGGGGGTTGCCACCGGATGTGACTGACAGCTTGATGCTACCGGACAGGACAGTGGGAGGGATGATCTGGCAATGACTTGAGCATCCGCGTGCGGCAGGACGGACGTGGCCAGTGGGCGGAACAGGCGGGGGGAGGGAAAATGTTAAAATTGAGGCTGACACTGGCCAATACGGCACAATCAGGAGCAACACAGCCAACTATGGGAGAGCGGGGAGGCAGGTAGACCGGTTACGTGATCCATGACGATCACTAGCTATATAAGCGAGTTTTCCAACTACCAGCTTTTACTCTGATGATGTCAACAGAGGATTGATGAAAGCTAAGAAAGGGGGATCTTGTTTATCCATTCATTCATTTATTTGATTTTTGGAAAGTGAGGGGGGTTTAAATTGATTTAATTTGATTGGATTTTTTTTATACTTGCCTTGATTATTTTATAAATTGTTATTTTGGGATTCTCAAGATTTGCAGCCACAGTTCTTGGCTTCCCTTCTTCCATTTGTCACCTTCCTTGTCTTCTCCTCCTGCTTCTACCTTCTGTGCTTTCCTTTCTGGAATCTAAAGGCAGAAATGGTGCAGAGGGTCTGTGGGTTCATATAACTCCGGACTGCCCCTGACCTGTGCTCGTTTTGCTGGGACCTGAAAACCTGGCTTTTCGATCTATCTGGCCTTGACTGAGGGGGTTTTTAGTTTCAAGTTTTTTAACATTGTTTTATTGTTGGGCTATTAATTAATTTAATACTTTTTAATTCTATTTTTTATCTTAATTTTATATTGTCTTTTAAATATTGCCCTGTAAACCGCCCTGAGTCCTTTGGGAATAGGGCGGTATAGAAAACTAATTAATTAATTAAATAAATAAATAAATATAAACCCCCTATTCTTATGTCTTGTGCCTTCGTAAGAGAGGAAATAAAGGTGCACCCAAGCCAATCCAATAGTGAAAGGATTGGATTGCCTTGGATGCAGTCCCAAAACATCTGGAGCATCCCTTGAACACCATTGGTGCTGACAAATTCACTATCAGTTAATTGCAGAAGGCAGCTTCACTCGGAGCAGTTTACGTCCTGCGACGGTACCTCTAATCGCATCAGACATCAACATCTGCCTGTCCTAGGCCTTTGGGAAGAATTTGAGGTGGATAAAAATGCCAGATCCCATCTGAACATCTGGCTGACTGTGCTAGGAACCCTAATTCATTAAATAATGTTAGCATGTTGAAAAAAAAGAAATGGTAATTCTGTTGTGATAGCTTTGATAGGACAAACTCAAATAATAATGCCATCTCAGCCATGATATGTGTCCTCTGTAAAGGATCTCCAGTTCCACATTAAGAGTGTGTGTGTGTACACTGTGTGTACACTGTGTGTGTGTTATTATTCATATTCTGTATACTTAAACTACAGGACAATAAAAGTGGAATTTTAAAGTTGCTGACGTATCAAAATCTGAATGAGAATATTGTGCAGTGATTGATGTTTGGGTCAAGGACTTGGATATTGCCCAGTTCGTATTGGTATCTTTGTTGTATCTTGGTATTTCTTGCTAAATCTTCTGATGGAGTTTCCTTGGGGCTAATTCACCTGACGTTCTGCCTTTTCATACAGTTTTCTGGAAATTGACAAACGGAACTATGGAGCCTTCGGACAAAATTAAGATCCAACTGAAAAAATGGGAGACTTCTTTTTTTCAGGAGCACCAGAGGAAGCCCAACAAGGTACTTCGAAAGTGATTTAATATCTCATTAGCATAGGTTTCATTGTTATAGGTAGACTAATTAAACCATTTGCAACACAACTGAAATCGAGCGGTTTTCCGAAATTATTTGTCTTTGTTTTCCAGGCAGATGTTCTGGATGCTCCTGAAAAAATAAAAAGTAAGCATGATTCTTCTCTACAGCTCATTACAGTCCTGGGTCTGGAGGTTCACTAGTGCAGGGGTGGGCAACCTTGGCTCTCTTATGAGCCAGCCACGCTGAGGGAAAAGGGAGAGGTTTCCAAGCTGAGCCATGCTGGCTCAGGAATTCTGGGAGTTGAAGTCCACGAGTCATAAAAGAGCCAGGGTTGCCTACCCCTGCACTAGTCAAATGTGATAGAACATCAGTTTTGATCAGTGGAAAGTGATAGTTATTTGCAAACATTTCAAGTGCTATGTTTTGATCGTTTTCTTATCAGAATGGAAGGAAGACTAGAAAGCTGCATCTAAAACTTTTTAACTAGATGCTAATTGCAGTGATTTTATAACAAAAATAAATGGATCCTCATTTTGATTGCATTGCTATATGCAGGGCTTTTTTTGTCATAGAATGTTCAGAACGGAGTTCCGGCACCTTTTTTGGGTGGAACCTTGTAGGGTAAGCAAGGCAGGTTGTATGACGTGTGAGTTCTGGCACCTTTTTCTTTTACAAAAAAAAGCACTGGCTATATGTTTTGTCAAAAGTGACTTCTTACTGAAGAAGACTTATTGAGCGATTAACTAACACATTGTTTATGATAATTACTATTCATTGTTTTTTAAATACATGAACCCAGACAACATGCTGTTTGCTAAATATTAAGAATGTTATTTAAAAAAAGCCCTAATCCCAACCCCACCCTATTCCTAATCCTATAAAAAAATAATAAAATATACCGTATTTTCCGGCGTATAAGACGACTTTTTAACCCATGAAAATCTTCTCAAAAGTCAGGGGTCGTCTTATATGCCGGGTGCTGAAACTTTAGGGACAGGGCTGGCTGGAAAACCTGGAGCGGATCTCCCATTTAGTCTGCGCAGGGAAAGCGGGACCAATTGGAGTAGAAGCTGCAGTCTGTGATTTTTTACAGGCTGGGGTCTGGGCGTCTTTCCTTCTAAAGTTGAAAACCAGCTGTAGTCTACCCCAACTTGAAAGGCAGGTGGGGAATGCCGCAGCCAGAGCAGCTGCTTAGCTCTAAGGACACATTTGACTCAGGAACTGGGCGGGCTGGCTGGAAAACCTGGAGCGGATCTCCCATTTGGTCTTTTTTTTTAATCCCATTTATATCCTACCCTTCTCCGAAGACTCAGGGCGGCTTACAATTTAAAGCACAAATCAATGTGCTTAGCAATAGCCTTCATTCTATGTATATGCCTGCTTATTAGGGCTTCCCCCCCCAGCAGCATTATTACAAAGTCAGCTTATTGCCCCCAACAATCTGGGTCCTCATTTTACCTACCTCGGAAGGATGGAAGGCTGAGTCAACCTTGAGCCTGGTGGGATGTAAACCTGCACTAATTGCAGGCAGCTGGTGTTACTTAAGGCTCTGCGCAGGGAAAGCTTTAGAGTGAATTAGGAAAAGTTTAATCCACTTGCACTGTTTTATGTTTACATGTTTGATGACAAACAGCCTTATGTTTATAAGTGACAGTTTTCCTACTAAGTACCTGCATGTATAATAATAATATAATAATAATAATAAGTTGGAAGGGACCTTGGAGGTCATCTAGTCCAACCCCCTGCTCAGGCAGGAAACCTTATACCATTTCAGACAAATGGCTGTCCAGTCTCTTCTTAAAAACTTCCAGTGTTGGAGCATTCAGAGCTTCTGGAGGCAGTTTGTTCCACTGATTAATTGTTCTAACTGTCAGGAAATTTCTCCTTAGTTCTAGGTTGCTTCTCTCCTTGACTAGTTTCCATCCGTTGCTTCTTGTCCTGCTTTCAGGTGCTTTGGAGAATAGCTTGGCTCCCTCTTCTTTGTGGCAGCCCCTGAGATATTGGAACACTGCTATCATGTCACCCCTCACCCTTCTCTTCATTAAACTACACATACCCAATTCCAGCAACCGTTCCCTATATGTTTTAGCCTCCAGTCCCCCAATCATCTTTGTTGGTAATTTGAATTAAAATTACCATATTAAAATCAAATCTGATTTTTTTAAATTTTTATTTGGTGTGCGTTGGAAGAGGGGTAGTCTTATACGGCGAGTATAGCCCAAACCCTATAATTTAACAGGAAATGTAGGGGGTCGTCTTATACGCCCAGTCATCTTATACGCTGGAAAATACGGTAAAAGTGACTTCTTACTCTTTAACTCTTGACTATTAAAAAAGCAAAATTTAATGGCATCATGAGTCATAATATAATATAATATATTATAATATATATTATATTATAATATTATAATATAATATGAGGACGTGGGTGACTAGCACCAAAGAAACTGCTGGGACATGGTGGCTCAGTGGGTTAAGACGCTGAGCTAGTCGATCAGAAGGTCGGCAGTTTGGCGGGTCGAATCCCGAGTGCCGCGTAGCAGAGTGAGCGCCTGTTACTCATCCCAGCTTCTGCCAACCTAGCAGTTCGAAAGCACGTAAAAATGCAAGTAGAAAAATAGGGACCACTCCGGTGGGAAGGTAACGGCGTTCAGGTCCACCTTCAGTCAATCCCCCTCAGCTCAAAGTTTGTCAAGAATTTGGAAATGTTTGTGTGTTTTTTTTCTATCCGGATCAAAGCTAAAGTTTTATTTAATGGAAGAACAATAGCTAAATTTTTCCTTCTCGGCTTTTAGTAACTGTAATTTCAGTGTCCCAAAGGTGTTTTTTCAAGAGGCAACGGAACTTACTTGATTTTTCTTTGAAGACATTTTGCTTCTCATCAAGAAGCTTCTTCAGTTCTTCTTGGATGACAAGCGAAACGCCTTCCAGGAATAATAATAAAAAAAGTCCAGTTGCCTCTTGAGAAAGAACCTTTGGGGCAACTGTGACCTGGATGTCTGAGAATCTCCATAGATGTCACTTCAGTGAGTTTTAACTGAACACTTCCGTGCTTTAGTGAAAAGAATTTTCACTGGGATGCACAGAACGTTTCATTCTGAGGGCAGCGTTACACAAACCTCTTCTTCTTTCTCTCTCCCCCCCCCATATTCTGAATTTGAAACTATTTTCTGTGCAAAGTGAATAGTTGGATACCCTGCTCCCTAAGAAAGATTGTGTATCTGATGGATTTCAGAATTAATTTAGCTACGTGATTCTTAGCTCAAAATTCTCATTCGTACCCAGCACTGTACAGAGAGTACAAAGCTCTAAAGGAATCCAAGGAGCATCATGATCGTGCTGAATCTGTCATGAGCTGCCACCAAGAAAATCAGCAACCCGGAGCACCGGAAAAGGTAATGAAGGAGTTACTAAGTATTGCAAATATGTTATTCTCTTTGAAGCCTGATCCTGCAGGGGAAAGATCATTTTGCCTTCTTCCTTTAAAGCAGGGGTCTTCAAACCTGGCCCTTTTGTGACTTGTGGACTTCAACTCCCAGAATTCCTCAGCCTGGGAATTCTGGGAGTTGAAGTCCACAAGTCACAAAAGGGCCAGGTTTGAAGACCCCTGCTTTAAAGCAAAACTTGCTTTAACAACACCTGCTTGAGTTTGTGCAATATGGTGGTGGCGAACCTATGGCACAGGTGGCACACAGAGCCCTCTCTGTGGGCACGCACGCTGTCGCCCCAGTCCTAGGCCTTCAGCTGGGTTTTATAAAACCTTTTCGCTTTAGGCCGCCGACACCGTGTGCAAAATAAAAAGGTTCAATCAATCAATATCAACTTCTCGCGGGGGAAAAAAAGATCTCACAAAGTGGGAATTGATTGTCCCACCCAGTCTGCCGTTACCACCACAGCCACGCCCACCCAATGGGCCGTGCCCACCCAGCACCCGACGATGCATAAGTGGGTTTTGGGTTGCAGTTTGGGCACTCAGTCTCTAAAAGGTTTGCCATCACTGGTGCAATATGCTAAATCTAGTTACTATAGCAGTCACATTCGTGGGTTCACGCAATACAATACACTGAACCACAAAAAATAAGCCAAGGTTCAAACTAACCAAGCTTACGTAGTTTGTAAATGCAGCCACTAGATGTTTAATTGCCTTGTTTAAGTGTGTTGTAGAACACATTATCAGCTTCCCTGAAATTTCCTATGGCTAGTTGACATTCCCTTCACTCCTTTTGTACACAGCATCCAAAACTCACTGCTGGTGTTTGCGCAGTTTGCAAACCCCAGTTCACCTAATCATAGTTTACCCATGTAACCCAACTATCTCAATTTGCATAGTGTAAGCTATTGATTAGTCACACCCACTGCCTTCACACAAGAGGGCAACCCCAAAAAAGATAGTCAAGTTTGTGGCTCTGTCCTGGTCTTTTTGAAAATATGAACAACTGAGTTGTCTTTCTCTCTGCTTGGGTCTATTTTTTAAGGCATCTGATTTCGGTTCCTGGGGAGCACACCTGAATCGAGGGCAGAAGATTCCTAAACTGACCCAGCAGAATCCAGAGTCCTTGCAGGCCTCCGCACAGCATTTTGGGATGAAGCTGAAATGCAACTTAGGTGCAAAAATTAAGGTCTGAAAAGTTGGTAATTGTTGAGGGCTGCGTAAAACATACTTAATTGCTACATTGTTGTATTTCCTGAATTCATACAATGCAGCATATATTGTGCAAAAGATCATAGTTGTGAATGTAGAAGTACTGTAGCTTGACTTCTGGAGAATGAAAGTCATTAATGAAGCAAAGGGGCCAATTTAATTTCTTTCTTACCCCTGCTCTATTGTCAACAACCATAAGACTATTGCATCTCATTTTGAGTTAGCTACTATAGATATCTCCCATAGCATTCTCTGGGCTCATAGCTAGAACTAATTCAGAACTGTTCAGCAACATTCGATCTGGAAGGAAAGTCTACGTTTGTTATTTTAATACATTAAAATAACAGTGCAATGTGACAATAAGAAAATCAAATGAAATGAAAATTAGAAAAATGGCCTTCTACAGTTATATATTAATCTAGTCCAGAAACAGAGAGAGAAATAAATCTCAAGAAAAAAAACAGAGAAATAGAGTGCAGAGAGGAAATTAAAAGGAATTGTTTCCCTCTGTTCCTTTACTTCTTCATAAACAGGTCAGGTTACCTAGTCCAGGGCTTTTCAATCTTTTCACCCATTGTACCACTTTTACCATATGGCAACATCCGAGCACCACCAGTCGCTTAGCAAAGTGTCAAAAACTTGATGACAAAAAAAGGGGAAAAAGTGATGAAGTACAGGTAGTCCTCGACTTACAACAGTTCGCTTAGTGACTGTTCAAAGTTACAATGGCACTGAAAAAAGTGCCCCCGAAGCCACAGCCGAGCAAGACACCTGCCTGCCCGCCCGGCAGCGTTCTTCCTCCTGTCCGAGGTTTTCGTTGTTGTGAGCATTTCTGTTGAGGATTGGCAGTGGGGGTGGGGTGGGGGTGTGTGGTTTTTATTCCGCCCCCCTCTGCTGGGTGGTTGCAGCAGGTTTTGGTCACTTCACATGACCCTGGGATACTGTGACCGTCATAAATATGAATCCGTTGCCAAGCATCTGAATGTAAATCACAAGACCCTGGAGATGCTGCAACATTCCAGCTGATCGGCGCTTCTTCTGGGCTCAGCAGACATGCCAGGATCAGCACCGAGGTTCAGCTGGATCCTGGCGCTTCCGCTGAGCCCTGACAGCCCTGCAGCTCCAGCCGTCTCTTGCTCAGGCTTGTGCGGTGCTGCCACCGGTTCAGCTCATTCCCCTCTACTGCTACCACTTTTCTAGGATGGTCGTGTACCACCTGCCAGGTGCCCATGTACCACAGGTGGTACCCGTACCACTGGTTGAAAAGCCTTGACCTAGTGACATGGTTTAGCTTTTATTTTAAATATAACTTTCTGATGTGAGTACATAAAAATAACTAAAGGCTGTCATACTTTATATGTAATTAACCCAATATGTGATCTTGATTGTTTGAATTCTGACCTTGTAAATCAGGGGTGTCAAATGCCAGCCCGCGGGCTCAATGTGTCATGCCAAAACGGCGTCCACCCCATTGCTGGCAACGGGGGGAAAAGTCACGATACGTCATGACACATCATGTGATGTTATGAGTTTGACACCCCTGTTGTAAATAGTGCAAGAGAGAAAAAGAGGGTTATCTTGTAAATTTAGGCCCAAACCTTCCAAAATGACTTAGTTCTTCTCCAGGCCTGTGGAGTGAAGAATGTATTCATTGTCTTAGAGTTTCTTCAACGGATGGCCATATAAATGGGGTAAATAAAATAATGGAAGGAATTTGCAGGTAGCAGCATAAAATGTAATAAATGCTAGATTTCAGGAGATATTTCAGTACCGATATCCATCTGATTCTACTAACTGATTTTTTACTTTTGATCCCAGGAATCTCCAATAACTTTAAGGAGATCTCTCACTCCCAAAAGGAAACCAGTTAAATTAGCACAGGATGGACCTCAAATTGAAAAGATTCTGCCTCTCCCGTCACCAGAAGCTCCTTCGTTAGAAGCTCATCCCAGGGATTTGCCTGGTTCTGATGCCAAGGAACTGACAGCTCTTCTTCCTTCTTCGCTTGCAGACGTGGCTGGTGCTCAGCTCTCTTTTCCTGGTCGGAAACCGAGACCGCCGTCATTGGATCGGTCTCGATGGCAAAAGCGGACAGTAACGAAACGATTGAGCAGTTTGGATGCCGGGTGGCTAGACAGGTGCCAAGGTACAAAACTGGAGAGTAGAGAGGAGCAAGACTGCAGTTTGGACCCAATTAACGGGACGGAGCCAGGCCAGACACAGACTCCATTTTTCCAACCTGGGGAAAGAAAATGGGAAAAGGACTGCCAATCTCTTCAGGAGAATCGTCGTCAGGGCGTGCCGGAGAGGCAGCCCGTGGTCCAAAGCGCTGGAGGCCTCAGTCCACCGAGCACACAGGATAATGATCCAGCTTCAGACAAAGAAAGGATGGGTGCAGCCTTCCGTGAAGCCAGTGCTGAAATTCCCACCACTGAGCAGATGCAGGACCTGACAACTGGCGGAAAAGATGGCAGCCGGAAAACGGAGGAGCGTCTCCTGCGAGGAGCTTCATCCAGGCTGAGGGGTGCTTTGTGTGATGGGGAGAGCGGGCAGCTTCCCCTTAGCAAGGCAGGGAAAAGGTCAAGCAAGAAGAGGCGTCTGGATCCTGCAGCTGACAACCAAGTTGCTCCGGGCAGGTCTGAAGACGGCGTTTGCGCAAAGCGCCAAAGGACTAAAGAGCCGGCTGAGGGCAGTCCTGTCAAAAAACTGCACCCTGTCAGTCAAAAGCCAGGAAAGGATGAATACGACTTTGACCAAGAGCCTGTCAAAGTGCAAGAGGGAAAAAAGAAGACGGTTCCACTTCTTTCTGAAAATATACTTGGGGACCTCATCGAGGAAAATGGTCCTAAGAGGAGCGGGACATCCGTCACTCCAAGCTTCAGGTATATACCTCACTTTTTCCCGGAGTCAGGAGCTGGCTGGGGAATTCTGGGAGTCTTTTAAGTCCTCAAGTCTTAAAGTTGCCAAGGTCGGATAGTGCTGCTTCGCATTGATTGTTGTTTTTGTTAGTTGCGAAGTTGTGTCCGACCCATCGCGACCCCATGGACAATGTTCCTCCAGGCCTTCCTGTCCTTCACCATCTTCTGGAGTCCATTTAAGCTCACGCCTCCTGCTTCAGTGACTCCATCCAGCCACCTCATTCTCTGTCGTCCCTTTCTTCTCTTGGCCTCGATCTTTCCCAGCATGAGGCTCTTCTCCAGTGAGTCCTTCCTTCTCATTAGGTGGCCAAAGGATTTGAGTTTCAACTTCAGGATCTGGCCTTCTAAAGAGCAGTCAGGGTTGATCTCCTCAGATAGATAGATAGATAGATAGATAGATAGATAGATAGATAGATAGATAGATTGTTGTTGTTAGTTGCGAAGTCGTGTCCGACCCATCGTGACCCCATGGACAACGTTCCTCCAGTCCTTCCTGTCCTCTACCATCTTCTGGAGTCCATTTAGGCTCACACCTCCTGCTTCAGTGACTCCATCCAGCCACCTCCTTCTCTGTCGTCCCCTTCTTCTCTTGCCCTCAACCTTTCCCAGCATGAGGCTCTTCTCCAGTGAGTCCTTCCTTCTCATGAGGTGGCCAAAGTATTTGAGTTTCACCTTCAGGATCTGGCCTTCTAAAGAGCAGTCAGGGTTGATCTCTAGGAGTGACCGGTTTGATCGCCTTGCGGTCCAAGGGACTCGCAGGACTCTTCTCCAGCACCAGAGTTCAAAGGCCTCCATTCTTTGGCGCTCAGCCTTTCTTATGGTCCAGCTTTGGTCCAACTTTTACAGCCATTTTGTATTGATAGGAGGGTTTTTTTTCTCCCCCTCCTCCCCCCCAGGCTGCCACCAAAGAAATGTGGCAATTTTGTCCGGCTCAATATGAAAACGAAATCCCACGTAAAGAGCTGCAGCTTGAAGGGAAAACAGCTCCGCAAGCAGGTAAGTTGCCTTATAACCAACCTCCATTTTAGAGCTTTTAATTGTTTCTCAGATTTCATGCATGATTGTTGTTGTTTTTTTTTCTTTCCCCCGTGCTGGAGAATTGACTACAGGTAAGTCTTTGACTTACGACCACGAGTGAGCCCAAAATTTCCATTGCCAAGCAAGGCCGTTGTTAAGTGAGTTTGGCTCCGTTTTACGACCTTGCAGTGCCACAGATATTTAAGTGAGTTGCTGCAACTGTTAAAGTTAGCAACACGGTTGTTAAGCTTCCCCGTGGACTTTGCTTGTCAGAAGGGGACAAAAGGGGGGGGGTTGCATCTGTCACAAATACAGGCTGGTTGCCAAGCGCCCAAATTTTGATCAGGTGGTCTTTGGGATGCTGCAGCGGTTGTGTGAAAGACGGTCCCAAGTCACTCTTTTCAGTGCGATGGTAACTTCGTACAGTCAGATGGTAACTTCGTACAGTCACTAAATGAATGGTTGTAAGCCGAGGACTACCTGTATTAGAAGTTAAAGCCACGGGTCTCCCTGAAAGAGCAAGCAAGGTTAGTCCGATTTCTTTTCTGCTTTATTTACTTATTTATTAAAGTTATATGCTGCTCCTTTTCACTGATAAGGACAAATTACAAGTCTTTAAAAAGATCAATATAAAAACAGTTACAACTATAATGCTATATAAAAACTAGAATTGAGGAAGGGGGGAATGAGGCCTTATCCATCAACTACTTCTTTTTTTGGTAGAGATTTTATTAGTTTTTATAGGGTTAGGAATAAGGTGGGGTTGGGATTTGGGTTAGGGTTAGGGTTTTTCCAAATAACATTCTCAATATTTAGCAAACAGCCTAATGTCTGGGTTCATGTGTTTAACAAACAATGATAGATAATAGTTAATTATCATAAACAATCCCCCATCAACCACTTCTTATCCCATCAACCACTTCCAGCAGGAGGTGCCCCTCTTGGGGCCCCAAACCATGTGGCGAAACCAGGTTTTGATACCCTTCTGGAGGGCCAAAAGAGCAGGAGCATTTCTCATTTCCAGTGGCAGGATGTTCCACAGGGCCGGCTCCACAACAGGAACAGTTCTTCTCCTTGAGTCCACCAGCCAGAATTCCTTGACCAACGGGGTCTGCAGCAGCCTCTTCTGCTGGAACAAGTCGGGTGGGCTATTCCCATGGGGGCGAGATGGCTGCTTGGATAATTCCCTGTAACCAGCTACATAGGGAAGGATGAAACAGGCCTCTTTGCCTCACCTGCATTTTGCTTTTCCCCCCCCCCCAGGTGTGGAAGCAGAAGTGGCAGAAAAAGGGGCAGCAGTTCGGCGGAGGTGGCAGGCTTGTGGACCGAAGTAATGACACTTGCTTCAAATGCGGGGGACGCGGCCACTGGTCTTCCCAGTGCAAAGGTGAAGGTGGCGGGTCTGGCTAACTGACATTGTCAGACTGGAAAGTTTGATTACAGAATCCAGGTTAGCCAAGGTTGCCTTGAAGCCACGGAGGGATGCACCGTATCTACCTGAAAAGACTTTTCTGATTTTGAGATAATGGTAAAGAAACAGTAAAAAAGGACAACACAAAAACCCCTTCCTTACCTTATTGATAGTGGAATATATTAATAGTAATATTAATAGTGGAATATAAACAACAACAGAAAGAGCACACTTGAGAATAGAATTGAATTGAACTGAATTGAATTTAACAAATATAACAGAATAGCAGACTTGGAAGGGACCTTGGAGGTCATCTTGTCCAACCCCCTGCTCAGACAAATGGCTGTCCAGTCTCCTCTTACAAACTTCCAGTGTTGGAGCATTCACAGCTTCTGGTGGCAGGTTGTTCCACTGGTTAATTGTTCTGACTGTCAGGAAGTTTCTCCTCAGTTCTAGGCTGCTTCTCTCCTTGATGAGTTTCCATGATCCACTGCTTCTTGTCCTGCCTTCGGGCGCTTTGGAGAAGAGCTTGACTGCCTCTTCTTTGGGGCAGCCCCTGAGATATTGGAAGGCTGCTATCATGTCCTCATCCTTCTCTTCATTAAATTACACATACCCAATTCCAGCAACCATTCCCTATATGTTTTAGCCTCCAGTCCTCTAATCATCTTTGTTGTTCGTCTCTCTATATATGTCTTGAGTGTTTTTTGATGCACCCTGTTGCTGGCTGATGAGAGCAAAGCAGCTTGAAATACGGTAGCTATACCAGTCTCCCTTTAATTCTTTGTTAGCAATCCAAATTTATATATCTCTATATCTATCTATCTATCTATCTATCTATCTATCTATCTATCTATCTATCTATCTATCTATCTAGGTGGTGATTACAATAAACATGAAAAAAGATAAAATTATTTTTTAAAAACCTGTATTCTGTCAACTCAGTAACAATTCAGAATTAAATCCCTAATACTTATTAAATCTAGACGACATGGAAATATTGTGCTTCATATTTAGAAGATACGGATTTTTCAAAACTCATATCTTGAATCCATTACTTGGTATGGTACCAGGTTTCTTTCTGTTTATTTAATATTTAATATTCTATTTTTTCTTGAGCTCCAGAATTGATAAAACCAAAGCTCTTCATAAAATGACAAATTATCTTATAAATATAATTTAGCATCCTATTTTCATCTTTTAACTATTATATTTTTTCCAATGTTGTATTAAAATATCTATGATTTGTAATCAAAACCAAACTATGGCTAGATAAGACCAAATCTGGGGACTTAAAAACGAATCTTTAGATTTCTACACCAGCACAAAGAATTTGATGTCCAGCTTTTTGAAAGCATAACTTGAGATGTTTGATACACAGAGGATAATTTTTCCTGTTTCCTGTTTTACATTTCCCAAAACCTGGATCCCCCTGATTTTTCATTTCTTTGTTTAACAGTTCAGATACATAACAGATAGCAGTTATCATTTCTGTTTTTTAATTGCTCAGTTTGCTTCAAACATTTGCACCTCTGAAGGATCCTCAGATTGCAAGAACCTCTGAGGCTGGTCTATAAACATATTGCTAAATATAATATAAATATCTTAACATAAATAAATCATAAACCACTCTAGGCTGCATTAACAGAGGGGTAAAATCAAGATCACCTGAAGTGTTAATAATGCTTTATATTGCACTGGTAAGGCCACACTTGGAATCCTGCATCCAGTTTTGGTCACCACGATGTAAAAAAGAGGTTGAGACTCTGGAAAGAGGGCAGAGAAGAGCAGCAAAGATGATTAGGGGACTGGAGGCTAAAACATAGGAAGAACGGTTGCATGGTATTGGGTGTGTCTAGTTTAATGAAAAGAAGGACGAGGGGGGACATAATAGCAGCCTTCCAGTATCTCAGGGGTGGCCCCAAAGACGAGGGAATCAAGCTATTCTCCAAAGTGCCTGAAGGCAGGACAAGAAGCAATGGATGGAAACTCATCAAGGAGAGAAGCAACCTGGAACTAAGGAGAAACTTCCTGACTGTTAGAACAATTAACCAGTGGAACAACCTGCCTCCAGAAGCTGTGGATGCTCCAACACTGGAAGTTTTTAAGAAGAGACTGCCCAGCCACTTGTCTGAAATGGTCTAGGGCAGGGGTAGGCAACCTCGGCTCTTTTATGACTCATGTAGTCATCAAAGAGCCGAGGTTGCCTACCCATGGTCTAGGGTTTCCTGCCTGAGCAGGGGGTTGGACTAGATGACCTCCAAGGTCCCTTCCAACTCTGATATTCTGTTCTGTTATTCACTTACATCCAAATTGTATATCATTCAACTGGGTTAGTGGGACCAGCGCTTTCACAATTTCCATAGATTGTATTGTTTATTGTTTTATTACTAAATTTCTACGGTTATTTCTTGTAGTATAATTGGTTCTGTCATGCTTTTTTAAATCTTCCTGAGAGATTTCTTCCAATTCAGCATTTCCCAATAAATTAATTATTTTGTATTCAGTTACACATGTCCTATCTTAATGTAACTGAGCATTAGAATAATTAAACTGGTAATTCATAACCTCTGCCTTATTACATAGCTGACTGTTGGCTTGAATTCCAGATGTAAAATGGTATTGCTTTTCTTCCTTTAGCGTGAGCCAATAATTTTCCATCTTTCTTTCCTGAACCCGCTGATTAATGAATTTCAAAGAATAATCAAAGTGTCCTGAACATATATTAGCTGAATAGAGGGCCATCCTTCTATACAGATCAAATATTTCTCAAAGGCAATTTCCCAGGTTTAATTAGGCTTAATCAGCAGCAGAGGCATAAAATAACCATTGGTAGAATTACAAAAACTAAAACATAATAGAAACATGCTGTCGGGCTTTTTCCCGACTTGGTCATTTGGAAAAAGAAGAGCCTTCAAGCGCCCTTGTACTGGAAGGTATATTTTTACTAAAGGTTATACAAAATAGAAAAAGCCAGATCTGAGGTTTCGTCGGCCAAAGCTACCTGCTTACTTTCCCACGTCCTTCCCCATTCTCTCCCTGGGGTCCAATAGAATCCGAAAGTATTGTTTTTGTGAAGCAGGTCTGACGAGAGATCGATGGGTCGTTAAGGTGCTTCCAAGTAAAAGAGGCAGGATGCAGAGATGCAATCATTATGAAGCTTTATTCATCGATAGGTTATATAAAAAGAGCTATATGGCATGGAGGCATCCATGCTTGTATGATAGAGAGAGAATGCATGCAAGAGAGAGAGAAAGATGAGAAGCTAAGAGCAGCCCCTGAGCAGAGGTATTTATGGGGGGTCTCGGCCCCTCCCTAACCATAAAACACTCTCTCCAATGGGGCTGCAGGGGTCTGAGACCCCTGGCTCATCAGTGGAAGCAAAGAAGCCTCTTTGCTTCCATCTGATGACCTTTTTGGGTAACTGCCAATGGCTGGCACAAAACATCTAACAGTTTTGGTACCTGTTCTGGGGTTTGGCAGATGGTCTGCATTCCATTCCCAGGCTTGTGGCCTTGGGGTCGGTCACCCAATGTCTCTGGCGGGAACTCTGTTTCTTCTCTTTCTCCCCCCCCCACCCCCCCACCCCCGACAGCTCCCTTAAACCCCCCCTCCCCCATGGTTCACGGCAGTCTGGCATCAGCAAAGCAGCCAGAAGGCGAAGCAGCATGGCAGCACTGACAACACGTGTGTTTAAGAAACAAAGATTAGGGGACTGGAGGCTAAAACATACAAGGAACAGTTGCTGGAATTGGTATGTCCAGTTTAATGAAGAGAAGGGCGAGGGGTGACATGATAGCAGTCTTCCAATATCTCAGGGGGCTGCCCCAAAGAAGAGGGAGTCAAGCACTTCTCCAAAGCACAAGAAGCAACTGAGGAAAACTCATCAAGGAGAGAAGCAACCTGGAACTGAGGAGAAACTTCCTGACAGTCAGAACAATTAACCAGTGGAACAACCTGCCTCCAGAGGTGGTGAATGCTCCAACACTGGAAGTTTTTAAGAAGAGACCGGACAGCCATTTGTCTGAAATGGTATAGGTTTTCCTACTTATTTGCATTCCTTTGGTGTCGTCCATACAGATCAACTCCCTGCTACTGAGACCCAGCAGGAAGAGAACAGCTGTGCTGCTGAAGAGGAAGTGCCCTTGTTAACTCTGGAGGAAGTGGCTCGGATGACCAACACGACTTACACAAGAATTGCAAGTAAGGGACGAGACCTACATCCGCCAGGCCAGAGCATCTGCTTCTGGATTGTTTCTGGGTTGTCTCAAGCCAGGCGATAAGGTTGGGTTGCTGTTAAGGCTATTAATTGCCCATGCCCCTTCTGACGAGAATTTCTACCTCATTTCTCCTTTCTCAGCAAAGAGTGAGAACAGCCAAGCAAGCCTGGAGCAGTCCGCTGAGGGAGAAAGTTACCTGCAAATAGGAAGGCCTGCATCTGAAACATCCCCTCCACCTGCCCCGATTGAGCCTTTCTACAAATTGGGGCCAGATAAGAAAGTGAGAGGTAAGAAATTCTTAGAGGAGTGGAGGAGGGCTAAAACATAAAGGAACAGTTGCAGGAACTGGGTATGTCCAGTTTAATGAAAAGAAGGACTAGGAGTGACAGGATAGCAGCATTCCAGTCTCTCAGGGGCTGCCCCAAAGAAGAGGGAGTCAAGCTATTCTCCAAAGCACCTGAAAGCAGGACAAGAAGCAACGGATGGAAACTAGTCAAGGAGAGAAGCAACCTAGAACTAAGGAGAAACTTCCTAACAGCGAGGACAATCAACCAGTGGAAAAGCTTGCCTCCAGAAATCGTGGGCGCTCCATCACTGGAGGTTTTTAAGAACAGACTGGACAGCCACTTGTCTGAGATGGTATAGGTTCTCCTACTTAAGCGGGGGGCTGGACTAGAAGATCTCCAAGGTCCCTCCCAGCTCTATTCTCTATTCTGTTCTAAAGGAGAGAAGAAGCCTGGAATTAAGGAGAAATTTCCTGACAGTTAGAACAAACAATTAATCAGTGGAACAACCTGCCTCCAGAAGCTGTGAATGATCCGACACTGGAGGTTTTTAAACACAGATTGGACAACCATATGTCTGAAATGGCAAAGGGCTTCCTGCCTGAGCAAAGGGTTGGACTAGAAGACCTCCAAGGCCCCTTCCAACTCTGTCATCCTATTATTATTCCGTTGTTATAGTTCTGAGAAACATAGAAGGATTGTGTGCTAATTGAGGCAGCTTCGAAGTCCTCAGTTCTGAGTTTCCCTGCCCTCCTAAGCCTCCAGTTCTCCAGAATCTGGAATCTTTTGTTCAGAGTCCATATCCTTAGAGATGAAATGGCAACAGGGTCAGTGGAAGATATCTTCGCTCAGCTCTTCCTGCTTAGGCTTCCCTGAGGACGGGCATTCCTAACTCTGGTTCTCCACTGTCTTGTCCAGATATGCCTCCTGAAGTCTTCCAAGCATTGGCTGAGCTGGGTTATACTTCCTTCCGGCCAGGACAGGAAACAGCAGTGATGAGAATACTGTCAGGTAAGGCGTAAAGAAACAAACTTTTAACTTACTTGGATCTTGGCGGATGTTTCTGGCAAGCCTAACTGCCGCAGGGCAAGCAGATGGCTCTTGGTCGGCTTCGGTTTGTCCTCGCCTCCTGACAGAACACTGTAACGTTGACATAAAAGTCATCTCCCGTTTTTTCCCTGGCATGCTGGTGCCACTGCGCATGGGAGATTAGGCCTGCCCCGTGGGGGACTCTCCCCTCTTACCTGAAGCTTCCTCCTGCCTGTTGAGCACACTCAACGGGGCCTAGAGAAAATGCGTGCTTTGCATTGTGAAGCGTGATTTCAGTGTTGCGAAATAAAGGGAAGGAGAAATATAATGTGGTGTGGGACCCCCTCTGTTTTTCTGAGCAAGACATGCCCCTGTTCGCCAATCCTCCATGTAGACATCAGGTGAAATTCCGCTGTGTCTGCTTTAATACGTGAGGGGGCAGTGTGCATCCTAGCTTGCTTGCTTGCTTGCTTGCTTGCTTGCTTGCTTGCTTGCTTGCTTGCTTGCTTCCTTCCTTCCTTCCTTCCTTCCTTCCTTCCTTCCTTCCTTCCTTCCTCCCTCCCTCCCTCCCTCCCTCCCTCCCTCCCTAAGCAAATAGCATTTAGACTTATATACTGCTTCCCAGTGCTTTACAGCCCTCTCTGAGCAGTTTACAGAGTCAGCATGTTGACACACACCCCCCAACAATCTGGGTCCTCATTTTTTGACCTTGAAAGGACAGAAGGCTGAGTCAATGTTGAACCTCATCAAGATTGAACTCCTGTGCTTCCTTCCTTCTCATTTTCCTTCCTTCCTTCCTTCCCATTTTCCTTCCTTCCTTCCTTCCTTCCTTCCTTCCTTCCTTCCTTCCTTCCTTCCTTCCTTCCTTCCTTCCTTCCTTCCTTCCTTCCTTCCTTCCCATTTTCCTTCCTTCCTTCCTTCCTTCCCATTTTCCTTCCTTCCTTCCCATTTTCCTTCCCTCCCTCCCTCCCTCCCTCCCTCCCTCCTTCTTTCCTTCCTTCCTTCCTTCCTTCCTTCCCATTTTCCTTCCTTCCTTCCTTCCTTCCTTCCCATTTTCCTTCCTTCCTTCCTTCCTTTCCATTTTCCTTCCTTCCTTCCTTCCTTCCTTCCTTCCTTCCTTCCTTCCCTCCCTCCCTCCCTCCCTCCCTCCCTCCTTCCTTCCTTCCTTCCTTCCTTCCTTCCTTCCTTCCTTCCTTCCTTCCTTCCCATTTTCCTTCCTTCCTTCCTTCTTTCCTTCCTTCCCATTGTCCTTCCTTCCTTCCTTCCTTCCTTCCTTCCTTCCTTCCTTCCTTCTCATTTTCCTTCCTTCCTTCCCATTTTCCTTCCTTCCTTCCTTCCTTCCTTCCTTCCTTCCTTCCTTCCTTCCTTCCCATTTTCCTTCCTTCCTTCCCATTTTCCTTCCCTCCCTCCCTCCCTCCCTCCTTCCTTCCTTCCTTCCTTCCTTCCTTCCTTCCTTCCTTCCTTCCTTCCCATTTTCCTTCCTTCCTTCCTTCCTTCCCATTTTCCTTCCTTCCTTCCTTCCTTCCTTCCTTCCTTCCTTCCTTCCTTCCTTCCCATTTTCCTTCCTTCCTTCCTTTCCATTTTCCTTCCTTCCTTCCTTCCTTCCTTCCTTCCTTCCTTCCTTCCTTCCTTCCTTCCTTCCTTCCTTCCCTCCCTCCCTCCCTCCCTCCCTCCCTCCCTCCCTCCTTCCTTCCTTCCTTCCTTCCTTCCTTCCTTCCTTCCTTCCTTCCCATTGTCCTTCCTTCCTTCCTTCCTTCCTTCCCATTTTCCTTCCTTCCTTCCCTCCCTCCCTCCCTTCTTCCTTCCTTCCTTCCTTCCTTCCTTCCTTCCTTCCTTCCTTCCTTCCTTCCTTCTTTCCTTCCCTCCCTCCCTCCCTCCTTCCTTCCTTCCTTCCTTCCTTCCTTCCTTCCCTCCCTCCCTCCCTCCCTCCCTCCCTCCCTCCTTCCTTCCTTCCTTCCTTCCTTCCTTCCTTCCCATTTTCCTTCCTTCCTTCCTTCCCTCCCTCCCTCCTTCCTTCCTTCCTTCCTTCCTTCCTTCCTTCCTTCCTTCCTTCCTTCCTTCCTTCCTTCCTTCCTTCCCTCTCTATAGCCACCCATCTCAATCAATGACTAGGTGGCTTATAATTCCAAAACTAAAAACATTTAAAACAAAAAAGCAATTTATAAACCGAAAAACATCCACAATCAATATACAGAGCAGCTGAGCTATTTAGCCAGTAAGCACTAAAGCCCGGAAGCGGAGCTCTTAACACATTCAGGGCCCCAGGCTCCGGAACACAGCCAGGTTTTGAAGGCCCACAGGATTGGGGCCACTCTGATCTCCGAGGGGAGGATACTCCACAGAGCAGGTGCCACTGCAGAAATAGCAGCTCTCCTAAGTCCCTGCCAGCCAACAATCTTTGGCCGATGGGATCTGCAGCTTGCCCGTTCTGCTAGAATGAATTGGATGGACAGAAATTCTTGGAAAATTCTTTAGACTAGAATTTCTTTGGGCGGTTCCCTACCAGTCACATTTGAACCGACAGGTGTCTTGGAGCTGTCAGAAAAGGACACCTAGCTTTATTTCTTTGTTTCTTTTCTTTCTTTTTTTTTTTGGATATTTGGAGAAATCGTTTTCCTCTTCATGCATTCACAAGACCTCTGGGAACGCGTTCTGATCTTAAGTGATGTAGATTCAGGTTAAATGTCAGGAACCTTTAAAAATATGACTGGTCAGTCAGTGAAACAGGCTGCCACGTGCACTGAGGAGATTTTCTCTGAAGGTTTTCCTACAGAAATTCAGTGAGCGTCCAAACAAGCTGTTGCCTATGGAGATTGTCAATCACCCTGGTCACCATTGTCCCAAAGATGCTTTTTTTTCCCCTCAAAAGGCAACTGGACTTTGTTGTTCCTTGAAGACGTCTCGCTTCTCATCCAAGAAGCTTCTTCAGTTCTGACGGCTCAGTCGGCTCAGTCAGAACTGAAGAAGCTTCTTGGATGAAAAGTGAAATGTTTTCAAGGAAAACAAAGCCCAGTTGCCTTTTGAAAATAGCACCTTTGGGACGTCCAAGCTGTGGTAGTGAATCTTGCACTGAGCAGGGGGTGGGATAGATGTCCTTTAAGTTGCAATTTCTACGCGAGTGCCAGCACAGGGAAAGATCATCATGGCTGTTGGTTCTGAGGCTGACCCTTCTGACTCTGCTCTCTTGAAGGGCTCTCCACCTTGGTGGTCTTGTCCACAGGAATGGGGAAATCTCTCTGCTACCAGCTCCCCGCCTATCTGTACGGCAAACGGTCCCCGTGTATCACGTTGGTGATCTCTCCCTTGGTGTCACTGATGGATGATCAAGTAAGCTGGAAGATGCCCTTGGACTGGGGGGGGGGCGTAGTGTGGGGGAGGTTCTAGGGTGGCAGGACAACTCGGCTGTGGCCAATTCACCGAGGGACAGGCTGCTGCGGGACAATTCAACAATTCAATTTAAGCATTTAAAATTATTAGAAAATTATTTTTATTTTTGCCATTCATTCTGTCCCTCCTTTCTTTAATGATTCTATTCCACCGTTTGTTCAATACAAAGCTTCCTCTTTCCATTATGTATTCAAGATGGACAGTGATTAATATTTACATGTTACTTTATGTGTAAGGGTGTAGGTCTATACATAGGGTGTGTCTAGTATGTTTTAGATGTATGTTATGTATGTGTACACTTGAGAGCAAGCAACTAAAGTTCATGTTTAATGTGTGCCATTGTGCCCACAGTAAAAAATGTCAATAAAGGTTATCTATCTATTTCTCTAATCTATCTCTATCTATCTATCTAGGTAGGTAGGTCTGTCTATCTATTATATCAATCTAGCTAGCTAGCTAGCTAGCTAGCTAGGTCTGTCTATCATATCAATATAAAAGGTAAAGTTTCCCACGCACATGCGTGCTAGTCGTTTCCAACTCTAGGGGCCGGTGCTCATCTCCCTTTCAAAGCTGAAGAGCCAGCGCTTGTCCAAGGACGTCTCCGTGGTCATGTGGCCGGCATGACTAGACGCCAAAGGCGCACAGAACGCTGTTACCTTCCCACCGTAGTGGTCCCTATTTTTCTACTTGCATTTTTACGTGCTTTTGAACTGCTAGGTTGGCAGAAGCTGGGATGAGTAACAGGTGCTCACTCTGTTACGCGGCACTCGGGATTCAACCCGCCAAACTGCCGACCATCTGATCGACAAGCTCAGCGTCCTAACCCACTGAGCCACCGCGTCCCTATCAATATATCATATATCAATCTATCATATCAATCTTATTATATATCAATCTATCATAGCTATCAATCTCATCTATCTTATCTATCTTTTCTATCTCTTCCATCTATCTTATCTGTCTATCAGTCTATCATCTATCATCTTATCTATCTTTCTTATCTGTCTATATAACATCTTATCTGTCTTATCTATATCATCTATCTTATCTATCTATATCAATCTATCTATCTTATCTATCTGTCTATATCAATCTATCTATTTTATCTATCATCTATCTATCTATCTACCTACCTACCTACCTATCTATCTATCTATCTATCTATCTATCTATCTATGTGTAACTCTTGTCCTGTGGTGAGTTGGGCGCGCTGAGTTGTCCTAGACACATACACACACCCCGCTCGCAGCCTGCCACCTGCCCTGGCACAGATAGGGTGGGCCAATGCCAAAATGCACAATTCAGCCTTTTTCCGGAGCAAAGCGTGCAGTGGTAGGGAAAGTGGCAGGGACGGGGCTGCTGTTCCTTGGCTGGGAACCGGCTGGGGAGGGGGCCGGTAGCTCCCGTGCCTGCCTAAGTCTGAGTGAGGGGTGGTCTGTGTTTCTTGCAGGTCTCCGGCCTGCCTCAGCGCCTGAAAGCAGCCTGCGTCCACTCCAGCATGTCGAAGGCTCAGAGGGAGGCTGCCATGGAGAGGGTGAGCCAGCTGCCTGGGTGGCGAAGCTGCCTCGGCTGTCTTAAACTAGGATCCTCCGGATAGTACTGCCCTGCAAAGCCCACAATTCCCATGCAGCCTAAGAATTGCGGGATTTGTGATCTTGGTGGGGGTTAGGCTTAGGTGTGTTTGGGTCCTGCCAGCCTCCAGTTTTGAACTTAACGCAGTAAATACAGGTAATCCTTGATTTACGACCACAAGCAAGTCCAAATTTTCTGTTGCTAAGCGAGACAGTTGTTATGTGCCCCATTTTACAGCTTTTCTTGCCAAAGTTGTTAAGTGAATCACTGCAGCTGAAAAGAATAGAATAGAATAGAATAGAATAGAATAGAATAGAATAGAATAGAATAGAATAGAATAGAATAGAATAGAATAGAATAGAATAGAATAGAATTATGGAAGGGAAGGGAATATGGAATGGAATGGAAAATGGAATAGAGTAGAATAGAATAATAGGATGGAATGGAATAGAATAGAATATAGGAATAGAATAGAATAGAATAGAATTTAGGAACAGAATAGGATAGGATAAGATAGGAATAGGAAAAGGAAAAGAAAATTAGAATAGAATAGAAAATATGGTGTGGAATGGAATAGGATATATGGAATGGAATGAAAGAGAAGAGAAGAGAAGAATTAGAATAGGAATAGGAATAGGTAGGATTGGACCAAACTCACTTAAGGGTCTTGCTTTGTGAGGGGAATTTTGGGCTCAGTTGTGGTCGCCAATCGAGTGCTCCCCATGCTCTGCCCTGCCCAGCAAGGTCGAATGCCCGGTGCTGAGCGGGGTGGCAGGGGAAGCCGCTGCCCCTGACCAACCCAGGTGCTCTGCTTGCAGGTAAAGGCCGGGAAAGTCCAGGTGCTCCTGCTGTCCCCCGAGGCCTTGGTTGGAGGGGGCCTCTCGAGTGGCAGCTGCCTCCCCCCCGCGGATCAGCTGCCCCCCGTGGCTTTTGCCTGCATCGACGAAGTGCACTGTCTGTCCGAGTGGTCGCACAACTTCCGCCCTTGCTACCTCCGGCTCTGTAAGGTACGGAAGACGAACGAGCGGACATGGGGGTTTGGGCTGCAGGGAGGAGGGGCTTCTGAGGGGCCTCTGGGCTCAAAGACCCTGAGCAATCGGCACCAGCATCCTGAAGAGTCCCCTCTTCAGCTCTGCCGGCTTTCCCCAACCCTTGGCAAATGGAAAGCGAGCGGACTGCAACTTCTAGAGTTCTCAGCCATGGCCATCCTGGCTGCGGAATTCTGGGAGTTGAAGTCCACTCTAAGGCTTCCTCCTTCCGCTGGGTGTTCAAGATGGACAGTGATTAATATTTATATGTTATTTATACGTAAGGGTGTAGGTTTATACATATTGTCAGGACCCACCCCAATCCACGTCTTAGGAAAACAAAAACTCTTGGGAGTCAGTTCTAGTCCCAAAGGAATTTTTACTAGGACATGCTTGGTTGTGGAAATACAAGACAGGACTTGGTATTGTTTTACAAATTGAAACTTTGTAAAGAGTTCCCGGTTCAACCCCCCCCTTCCCTCAACCCCATTTGGTCAGCCCCCCATCATTTTACTTCGTGTCATCCCTTTCTTGGGAAAAAGGGAACTTCGGATCTTTATGGTTATTGCCTTCTTCCTCTACAGCTTTAAATGGAGACACAGGCCAGATGCCTCCTTCCCTAACCCTCCCCTTTGTTCCCCCAGTTCAAAAGGTTTCCCTTGGTCTTTGAAATAACCTAAGGCAGGCTGAATCCACATCCGCTCCTCCTTCCTCGGGAGATGGCAGAATCCATAGGGGGGATAATGTTTTAAACATACATTTATGAATGTGATATAAATGGATTCTGACACATATGTTGTATATAGTATGTCTAAATGGGTGTTATGTATGCGTACGCTTTTGAGAGTAAGCAACAAAATTTCATTTTTAATGTGTGCCAATGTGCCTATAGTAAAAAATGACAATAATTCCATTATTCTATTCTATTCTATTCTATTCTATTCTATTCTATTCTATTCTATTCTATTCTATTCTATTCTATTCTATTTTCCATTCCATTCTATATTTTCTATTCTGTTCTGTTCCGTTCCGTTCTGTTCTGTACTACTCCACTCCATTCCATTCCATTCCATTCCATTCCATATATTCTATTCCATTCCATTCCATTCCATTCCATTCCATATATTCTATTCTATTCCATTCCATTCCATTCCATTCCATTCCATTCCATTCCATTCCATTCCATTCCATATATTCTATTCTATTCTATTCCATTCCATTCTATTCCATTCCATTCCATTCCATTCCATTCCATATTTTCTATTCTATTCTATTCTATTCTATTCTATTCTATTCTATTCTATTCTATTCTATTCTATTCTATTCTATTCTATTCCTACATTTTATTCTACTCTTTTATATTCTATTCTGTATATAGGTAGTCCTGGAGTTACAACAGCTCATTTAGTGAACATTCAAAGTTACAATGGCCCTGAAAAAAGCTACTTAGAACCATTTTTCACACTCATCACCATTGCGGCATCCCCCATGGTGACGTGATCAGAATTCAGACACTTGGCAGCCCATTTATGACTGCTGCAGTGTCCTGGGTTCACCTGATCCCCTTTTGTGGCCGTCTGACAATCAAAGACAATGGGGGAAGCCGGATTGCCTTGGCAACCTTGTTACTAATTCCCTTAACAACGTGATTCCCTTAACAACAGTGGCAAGAAACATCCTAAAATGCGGCAAAAATCCCTGAATAAATGTCTCACTTAGCAACAAAAATTGTGGTCGTAAGTCAAGGACTACCCGTACTTGGAAATTGGGGAGCCTTGTTGAAAGCTTCAGACAACCTCACCGTTCCTTCCCCGGCAGGTTCTTCGGGAACGCTTAGGTGTGCGGTGCTTCTTAGGCCTGACCGCCACTGCCACCGTTTCCACGGCAAGGGACGTGGCCCACCACTTGGGCATTCCGGAGGGTGAAGGGCTGGCTGTGCGTTCTGCTGCAGTTCCTCCGAACTTGTGTCTCTCTGTCTCCACAGACAGAGACAAGGATCAAGTAAGTCTGGAGCCCAGCCAGATGTTTCCATATAAGAGAGCCCTTGGGAGGGGGTGGGGGGAAGGGGGGGAGGGGGGAGGGGTTGTTCAGAAGTCTTCTTTAAGAACATTGGATGGAAGCAACGGATGGAAACTCATCAAGGAGAGAAGCAGGGCTTTTTTTCATCATAGAACACCCAGAATGGAGTTCCGGCACCTTTTTTTGGATGGAACCTCGTAGGGTAGGCAAGGCGGGTTGCGTGACGTGTGTGAGTTCCGGCACTTTTTTTTTTTTTTTTTTTTACAAAAAAAGCACTGCAGAGAAGCAACCTGGAACTAAGGAGAAACTTCCTGACAGTGAGAAAAATTAATCAGTGGAACAGAAGTTGCCTCCAGAAGCTGGGAAAAGAGGAAAAAGCGTAGGGTAACGTGAAAAAGGAAAAGGGTTAAAGTTTGTAGGATGCCGTGCGTTTGTGGGCTTAATGTGTACTTTTGCGTTGCTTTTTATTTGTTTAAATCTCTCCTGTGCTGCCTTTCACTTCTTAAAAGACCCACTAAATTGGTGGCACGCAGGCTGAACAGTTGACCAGTGGAACGCTCCAGCACTGGAAGTTTTTAAGAAGAGACTGGACAACCATTGGTCTGGAATGGTATAGGCTTTCCTGCCTGAGCAGGGGGTTGGACTAGATGATCTCCAAGGTCCCTTCCAACATTATTATTATTATTATTATTATTATTATTATTATTATTATTATTATTATTATTATTATTATTATTATTATTATTATTAGTCCGGCCTGGCCTGATAGCTCTAATTGGGGTCCCAGTTTGTATTTTACTATTGTTTGTTTTCACTATTGTTCATTCTGTATGCCTACCTTATTCTGTACACCGCCCCGAGTCCCTCGGGAGAAGGGCGGTTTATAAAAACAAACAAATAAATAAATAAATAAATAAATTATTAAACTTTTATTCATAAAACGTGAAACTCAGTCAACTGAACACTCAAATTGACTGGCACTAATGGTTGACACGGGTTGCTGCCAGCATCCTAGATATCAACCAGGATTATTATTATTATTATTATTATTATTATTATTATTATTATTATTATTATTATTATTATTATTGCCAGCTGTGTAGTGTTGAGCCTGCCTTCCAGAAACTCACAATAAGATGGAATTTTAAGGCTCCCCCAAAGGTGCTTTTTCAAGTGGCAACTGGACTTTCTTCTTATTCTTCGAAATCTTAAAAGTTTTTTCTAAGAAAAACGGGTCTTCTCTAACAACAGGCTCTGCTTTGCTTTGTACTTCCCAGCCAGAAGCTGCTACACCTTTTGAGTGTTTTTTTTCCAGCATTAGCAGCCAGAGATCTGGAATAGATCTATCTGGGTTCAGAAATCCACCGCTCTGGGAGAACTTGTTTGGGACCAGTCTCCTAGAATTGAGAGGAAAAATCGGGCTGAAATGGCAAGAAAAGGTCCCCTGGATAGGAAACGTTTCCCTGCTGGCTGTTATTCTTCTTTCCTCTCTTAACGACGCTAGCCCTTTTCTTCCTAAGGTAGCCAGGAAAACAGCTCTGACTCTCTGTTGAAAAGTTACCCATTCTTGCAGGCTCTTGTAAGTTTGCTGCAAGGCGAGAGGTTCGGAAGCCTGGACTCCATCATTGTGTATTGCACGCGCCGGGAAGAGACGACGCGGATTGCAGCCTTCATCCGCACGTGTCTGCAGGGGGTGAAGCTGAGGGCCCCACCCTGTGAAGAAGAGCAAGACGCACAAGACCATCTGCCTGGAAAAAGGCAAAAAGCCAAAGGTAGTTGTTGAGCGGGGACTATTGGCAGAACCGACCTGGGGAATAGCTGGGTAATAAGAATAAGAATGGTTCTTTTTGTCCTCAACTTTGGGCCACAATTGACTCCCAACATCTCCGTTGCTAAGCAAGACAATTGTTAAGTGAGTTTGGCCCCCTTTTGCCCCCTTTCTTGCCACAGTTGTTAAGTGGATCGCTGCCGTTGTTAAGTTAGTAACATGGTCGTGAAGTGAATCTGGTTTTCCCATTGGCTTTGCTTGTCAGAAGGTGGCAAAAGGGAGGGGGGCACATGTTCCCAGGACACTGCAACCGTCATAAGTACGGGTCAGTTTCCAAACATCTGAATTTTGACCAAGTATAACAGGGATGCTGCGACCATCGTCAATAGGAGTCAGTGGCCAGGCGTCTGAATTTTGATCACTTGTCCCTGGGGATGTTGCAATGGTTGTAAGTATGAAAAACGGTCCTAAGTGACTTTTTTCAGTGCCGTTGCAACTTTGAACAGTCACTAAACGAATTGTCGTTAAGTCGAGGACAGCCTTGGCCTAGTGCCAAAATGATGTCAGAGTACCAGCCCACTAAGCTTCTCTGAGAGAAGGTCCTTCCAGAATTAAAGCTTGTCAAGGTAACAATTTAATAGCTAAACATCTTGTGTAATGATGTAATGTAATGTAAGGTGGATGATGCAAAGATAGGAATGACTCAGCAGGGTCTGTGTCTCTTTAAGAATAAGCAGGGTTTGTATCCCTTTAAGAGCCTGAGTATAAAAGAGAAGGCTTTGCTGGAGTCTCTCTCATCCGTTTCCTGCTGTAACTGTTGTGTATTGGAGTTTGCTGTATTACCACGTGCATATATTTCGTTCCTAGTGTATATTGTAGATAGTGTAATATAAACCACCATTTAAAACAGACCATTGTTTACTGTATTTACTCCTGGGTTATCTCAGCGCGATAAGACTGCATGCTCTGACAAAGCACAGCAAAACAGGCATGGGACCTTTCCTTTCTGGAACAAACCGGCTTTTTTTTTCCAGCACTTTTGAATCCTTGAAACGAGTTGTGGTTTACCTGAGTGTGGTTTCTCCCAGGCTTGCAGTGAGCCTCACACTTTTGTCCTCTCATTTCCCCCTAGCTAAAAAGAGCCTCCGCCGCCCTCTGAAGTGGGTTGCCGATGCCTACCATGCAGGGCTGTCTGCCCACGAACGCCGCCGGGTGCAGAAAAGCTTCATGTCTGGCCAGCTGCGAGTGGTGGTGGCCACGGTGGCCTTTGGGATGGGCTTGGACAAGTCAGATGTGCGTGGGGTTGTGCATTACAACATGCCCAAGAACTTCGAGAGCTACGTGCAGGAGATCGGGCGGGCTGGGCGGGATGGCCAACCCGCCCAGTGTCATCTCTTCCTAAACCCGGAGGTAAAGTACGATCTGTTCTAGGGGATTTGTTCAGGGGACAACTTAAGCCTGAAAACCTGCCACAGGTGTGTGCATCACATATTTGAAGGGCTGTCACCAATAAGAGGGGTGTGTGTGTGTCAAGCTATTCTCCAAAGCACCAGAGGGAAGGACAAGAAGCAACGGATGGAAACTGACCAAAGAGAGAAGCAGCCTGGAATTAAAGAGAAACTTCCTGACAGTGAGGACAATTAACCAGTGGAACAGAAGTTGCCTCCAGAAATCGTGGGTGCTCCATCCCTGGAGGTTTTTAAGAAGTGACTGGACAGTCACTTGTCTGAGATGGTATAGGGTTTCCTGCTTGAGCAGAGGGCTGGACTAGAAGACCTCCAAGGTCCCTTCCACCTCTATTATTCTGTATTCTGTCAAAGTTCAGAAGAGAAGGACGAGGGGGGGACAAGATAGCAGCCTTCCAGTATCTCAGGGGCTGCCCCAAAGAAGAGGGAGTCAAGCTATTCTCCAAAGTGCCCGAAGGCAGGACAAGAAGCAACGGATGGAAACTGATCAAGGAGGGATTAAGGGGAAACTTCCTAAAAGTGAGGACAATCAACCAGTGGAAAAGCTTGCCTCCAGAAATCGTGGGCGCTCCATCACTGGAGGTTTTTAAGAAGAGACTGGGTAGACATTTGTCCAGAATTGTATAGTATCTCCCATCATGGGGATGGGGTTGGACTAGAAGACCTCCAAAGTCCCTTCCAACTCTTACCCTCTTTGTCCTTTAACTTGCTTGCGGAGGAACTTCCAATTCTACATCTTGTGGAATCGAACGCAGGACCCCAAAACCAATAACAGAGGCTCCCTGTAGCATTTATATTTTTAACAGTATGCCCCAGAAGATTTCCCTCCCAGAAATAATGCGAGGGATTCATGCAGATAAATGAGTGCACTTATATGTTTCCGGGAAGGAGGAGAAAATGATAGTCATTCATATGCCTGGGTAATAAACAATAATAATAATAATAATAATAATAATAATAATAATAATAATAATAATAATAATATGATGATGATGATGATGATGACTATTTTTCCACCATTCACAAAGTTGCTCTTCTCCTCGCCAGGGTGAGGATTTGCATGAATTGAGGCGCCATATTTACGCAGACACGGTTGACTTCTTCGCCATCAAAAGACTCGTGCAGATGGTTTTCCCACGCTGCAGGTGCCGAGAACTTCACCAGAAGCAGCAGGAACTCAACAAGGTGAGGAAAGAGGAGCCAGCAGGCGTAGGAGAGGACAACTGGTCAGAGACCTCTTTAAAAGCTGTTTCTTAGGAGTGCCAGCATGGTTGAATATCCAGGTAGCCCTCGGTTTACGATTGTAACTGCTGCAACTGGTCATGAAGCAGGGGCTAACTGATCTCGTGATTGTAAGAGCTGTGCAATGAAGGACCACGTTGTTTTCTTACATTGCTAAATCCCATCTTTTTTCCAAGCATCCCAAGAATTTCGTGCTTGTGTGTTCCTGAATCTCAGTGTGGATTTTAGCAGACTTTCCAAAACATGCGTGTGACCCAAAGGAAAAACGTGGAGAGCTCTGATCAGAACGAGACAGCATTGGCTTCTCCTGAGCCCACGTCAGAATAATTCCCCTTCTCCTCCTCCTCCCTCCCTCCTTCTTCACCTTTTTTCTCCTCCCCCCTCCTCTTCCTACTTTCTCCTCCTCTTCCTTCCCTTCCCCTTCCCTTCCTCCTTCACCTTTTTTCTTCTCCTTCCCCTCCTCCCTCTTTCCTCCTCCTCTTCCTCCTTCCCCTTCTCCTTCCCCTCTTCCTCCTTCCCCTTTTTCTCCTCCTCCCCCTCCTCCCTTTCCTTCTTCCTTCCTCCTTTTCACCTCTTCCTACTTCTTCCCCTTCTCCTCCTCCCTCCATCTTTTTTCTCCTCCTGCCCCCTCCTTTCCTCTTCCTCCCCTTCTCCCATTTCTTCCCCTCCCTGTTCCCCCTCTCTCTCCCCCTCCAAATTCCTAATCCAATCATATTGTGTCCCACCCACCCCCAAGCGCTCAGTCCCCAAGCAGGATTGAGGAAGCCAGCTGTGATACCAGGGGTCAGCTCTGAGCTTCTGTCCCCAGAGAAAGACATACAAGCCCTGCAGGACTGCCAGACTCTCCGGCCAGCCCCTCCCTCAGTGCTGAGGACTTGAGATGAAAACCTCTCTGCCCACCCCCCCCACCCCCCCACCCCCGGCTCTTGAACGTGACCAAACCTTCTGACTCCCCAGGGCTGTGAAGTGGAGGATGCAGAGATGCTGGCGGCCCTGGAAGGCAGTTCAGAAATGCCCCTTGAGCCAGAACAGGGACAGCCACGGATATGCTATAAACACGAGAGAGCTGTTCCCATCCAACAGACGGTGGAAGCCCTGGATCTCCGAGAAGAAGGTGAGGGGTGGTGGTGGTGATGATGATGATGATAATAACAATAATACTCAAGAACTGGTGGGATCATAAAATAGAGAAAGTCGTAGAAAATGATAAAGTTAAACTGCTCTGGGATTTCAGAATTCGAACTGACAAGCACCTGCCACATAACACCCTGGACTTAACAGTTGTCGATAAGAAAGGCAAAAAAGTCTGGATAGTGGACGTGGCAGTGCCTGGAGACAGCAGAATAGACGAGAAAGAACTGGAGAAGATAACAAAGACCTACAAATAGAAATAGAAATAGACTGTGGCAAAGGCAAGCAAGGGTAGTAGTACCAATAGTCATAGGCGCCTTGGGTGCAATCCCAAAACAACTGGAGCACCGCTTGAGCACCATCATCGGCACTGACAAATTCGCCATCAGTCAATTGCCAAAGGCGGCCTTACTAGGAACTGCTTCCATCCTGCGATGAGATCTGTAATACCATCAAACATCCACATCTGCCTATTGTAGGTCCTTGGTAAGGACTCGATAGGTAGACAAAAATGCCAAATCCAGTCTGAACATCTGGCTGACTGTGCGATGATGATGATGATGTTGGAAGGGACCTTGGAGGTCATCTAGTCCAACCCCCTGCTCAGGCAGGAAACCCTCTACCATTTCATACAAAAGGCTGTCCGGTCTCTCCTTAAAAACTTCCAGTGTTGGAGCATTCACAGCTTCGAGAGGCAAGTTGGTTAGTTGTTCTAACTGATAGGAAATTTCTCCTTAATTCCAGGTTGCTTCTCTCTTTGATCAGTTTCCGTCCGTTGCTTCCTGTCTTTGTCTTCAGGCGCTTTGGAGAACAGCTTGACTCCCTCTTCTTTGGGGCAGCCCCTGAGATACTGGAAGACTGCTATTGTGTCACCCCTGGTCCTTCTCTTCATTAAACTAGACCTACCCAATTCCAGCCGCCATTCCTTCTATGTTTTAGCCTCCAGTCCCCTGATCCTCTTTGCT
Organism: Vipera latastei; assembly: GCA_024294585.1. Taxonomy (NCBI): domain Eukaryota; kingdom Metazoa; phylum Chordata; class Lepidosauria; order Squamata; family Viperidae; genus Vipera; species Vipera latastei. Next base: position 220,869,813 of record CM044356.1, read on the forward strand.
GCTCTTCTCTGCCTTCTTTCTGGTGTCTCAACCTCTTTTTTACATTGTGGTGACCAAAACTGGATGCCGTTTTCCAAGTCTGGCCTTACCAAGGCCTTGTAAAGTGGTATTAAAGTGTGTGTTTTGAGGCACATGTATTTTACACTTTGGAGAAGCAGGCAACACAATTTCATTTTTAATGTGTGCCAGTGTGCCCACAGTGAAAAAAATGACCATAAAGGTTATCTTATGTTCATGAATGGAAAGCACCAGCAAAAACGTTCTCAAATTGACACGGCAAGGCGTGTTCTTTCTCGCTTAACCCAAACTTGGTTTTCAGGCATAGAGACGCTTCTGTGTTACCTGGAACTGCACCCCTGTCGCTGGGTGGAGCTGCTGCACCCCACTTTCTCTTCATGCCGGGTTTCGTGCTACAGAGGTCCTCAGCAGCTGCGGACGGTGTCTCGAAGGTGAGAAAAGAGTGGAGGGAAAGGATCAGGCCAGTATGAGAGAGCATGTAGGGCAGGGGTCTTCAAACTTGGCCCTTTGATGACTGGTGGACTTCAACTCCCAGAATTCCTCAGTCGGCCATTTTGATGAACCTGCAGACTTGGATCCAGACCAGGGGTCTTCAAACTTGGCCCTTTGATGACTGGTGGACTTCAACTCCCAGAATTCCTCAGTCGGCCATTTTGATGAACCTGCAGACTTGGATCCAGACCAGGGGTCTTCAAACTTGGCCCTTTGATGACTGGTGGACTTCAACTCCCAGAATTCCTCAGTCGGCCATTTTGATGAACCTGCAGACTTGGATCCAGACCAGGGGTCTTCAAACTTGGCCCTTTGATGACTTGTGGACTTCAACTCCCAGAATTCCTCAGTCGGCCATTTTGATGAACCTGCAGACTTGGATCCAGACCAGGGGTCTTCAAACTTGGCCCTTTGATGACTTGTGGACTTCAACTCCCAGAATTCCTCAGTTGGCCATTTTGATGAACCTGCGGACTTGGATCCAGACCAGGGGTCTTCAAACTTGGCCCTTTGATGACTTGTGGACTTCCAGAATTCCTCAGTCGGCCATTTTGATGAACCTGCAGACTTGGATCCAGACCAGGGGTCTTCAAACTTGGCCCTTTGATGACTTGTGGACTTCAACTCCCAGAATTCCTCAGTCGGCCATTTTGATGAACCTGCAGACTTGGATCCAGACCAGGGGTCTTCAAACTTGGCCCTTTGATGACTGGTGGACTTCAACTCCCAGAATTCCTCAGTCGGCCATTTTGATGAACCTGCAGACTTGGATCCAGACCAGGGGTCTTCAAACTTGGCCCTTTGATGACTTGTGGACTTCAACTCCCAGAATTCCTCAGTCGGCCATTTTGATGAACCTGCGGACTTGGATCCAGACCAGGGGTCTTCAAACTTGGCCCTTTGATGACTGGTGGACTTCAACTCCCAGAATTCCTCAGTCGGCCATTTTGATGAACCTGCGGACTTGGATCCAGACCAGGGGTCTTCAAACTTGGCCCTTTGATGACTTGTGGACTTCAACTCCCAGAATTCCTCAGTCGGCCATTTTGATGAACCTGCGGACTTGGATCCAGACCAGGGGTCTTCAAACTTGGCCCTTTGATGACTGGTGGACTTCAACTCCCAGAATTCCTCAGTCGGCCATTTTGATGAACCTGCGGACTTGGATCCAGACCAGGGGTCTTCAAACTTGGCCCTTTGATGACTTGTGGACTTCAACTCCCAGAATTCCTCAGTCGGCCATTTTGATGAACCTGCGGACTTGGATCCAGACCAGGGGTCTTCAAACTTGGCCCTTTGATGACTGGTGGACTTCAACTCCCAGAATTCCTCAGTCGGCCATTTTGATGAACCTGCGGACTTGGATCCAGACCAGGGGTCTTCAAACTTGGCCCTTTGATGACTTGTGGACTTCAACTCCCAGAATTCCTCAGTTGGCCATTTTGATGAACCTGCGGACTTGGATCCAGACCAGGGGTCTTCAAACTTGGCCCTTTGATGACTTGTGGACTTCAACTCCCAGAATTCCTCAGTTGGCCATTTTGATGAACCTGCGGACTTGGATCCAGACCAGGGGTCTTCAAACTTGGCCCTTTGATGACTTGTGGACTTCAACTCCCAGAATTCCTCAGCCAGGCACACGTGCCTGGCTGAGGAATTCTGGGAGTTGAAGTCCACAAGTCATCAAAGGGACATAGTTCCCTCACGCTGGCTGAGGAATTCTGGGAGTTGAAGTCCACAAGTCATCAAAGGGCCAAGTTTGAAGACCCCTGATGTAGGGGGATTCAGAAACAAGCCTTTCTTTCACAGCCATTGCTCAGACCCAGTACACAACCACAACGGAGCCCCAAACCTGTGTTGCTAAGCGAGGCAGTGGCTAAGTGAATTTTGTCCCATTTTATGACCTTTCTCCCCGCTGTTGTTAGGTGAATCTGCAGGGGTTAAGTTAGCCACACGATTGTTATGTGAACCTGGCTTCCCCCTTGACTGCTCGTCACAAGGTCACAAAAGGGTGGTCATGTGATTCTGGGACATTGCGGCCGTCGTAAATATGAGTCAGTTGCCAGTTGTTTGAATTTTTTTTTATCTAGTCGAAACAGGCTTCGACTCAATCCTGCCAAGACTGAGTGGCTGTACATACCGGCATCTCGGTTGAATCATTTTTGTCCATCATGTTACCCCCCGTTGATAGGGCTCGTAACTTGGGCGTTCTCCTGGATTCACGGCTCAGTTTGGAAGATCATATAGGAGCTGTGATCAGGGGGGCTTTTGCCCAGATTCGCCTGGTGCGCCAGTTGCGACCTTATTTGGACTGAGATGCCCTACGCACAGTCACTCATGCGCTTGTTACCTCCCGGTTAGACTACTGCAACGCTCTCTACATGGGGCTGCCCTTGAGGACCACTCGGAGGCTTCAGCTGGTGCAAAATGCAGCTGCGCCAGTAGTAATGGGAGTTTCCCGATACTCTCATGTAACACCTCTTCTCCACGAGCTGCATTGGCTTCCAATTCTCCTCAGGGTGAGATTCAAGGTGCTGGTGATGACCTATAAAGCCCTACATGGCATGGGTCCGGATTACCGTATGTCAGGGAGCACCTGCTGCCAGCATCAGCCTCCCAGCGTCCAGGGCGCTCCCACAGGGAGGGCCTCCTTAGGGTTCCGCCGGTTAAGGAATGCCGACGGATGGTTCCAAGGGGGAGAGCATTCTCTGTGGGCGCGCCCGCCCTATGGAATGAACTGCCGGTAGAACTTCGGACTGCGCCAGACCTTCGCTCGTTTCGCCGGGACCTTAAAACCTGGTTGTTTGATCTTGCTGGCCTGGACTGAGGGGGTTTTAATTTAATTTTAATTTAATTTTAATTTAATTTTAATTTAATTAATTTTAATTTTAATTTTAATTTTAATTTTAATTTTAATTTTAATTTTAATTTTAATTTTAATTTTAATTTTAATTTTAATTTTAATTTAATTTTAATTTTAATTTAATTTTAATTTGTTTAACTCGCCCTGTAAACCGCCCTGAGTCCTTCGGGAATAGGGTGGTATATAAAATCAATTAAATAAATAAATAGTGACCCCGGGGAGGCTGCCCTGAGCGTCAAGTGTGAAGAACAAGTGCAAATCCCTTTTTTTTCAGTGCCGTTGTAACTCAGAACAGTCACTAAGTGAATAGTTGTAAGTTGAGTAGTGGCTTTATTTAATTTTGCAGGCCAGGAATTTAGCCCGCGCAGAGTTGTAGGTTGAGGAGGACAATTATTTCTTGCAGCTGCCCCAGTCCAGAAAATTCTAGACAGCTTACAAACACCCAGTTTAAAACCATTGAAAACAACCACCTGGCATCACAACCTGGGTGAAAAGCAACTGTAATAAAAAAAAAAACCCTAAGACAACGGGCTCTTCCTATGACACATCAGAGCATCCCGCTTTGCCGCGGGTTTTCCTGCGGCTTCCCAAAATACCTGCTTTATTCCTGCAGTCAGGTTTGGCTGGGAAGCTCAGAGTGTGTGGACTCCTTCCTTGCTGTCTCTTCTGCCTCCAGGTGCCCTCCGCTTGCGGTCTGCTTGGCCCAGCAGCACCTGAAAGGGGGCAGCGCCAGCCAGGCCAGCTCCGTGGAGTTCGATGTCATCGCCCTGGCCGACTCCATGGGCTGGGAGCTCCTGCCAGTCAAGCGGGCTCTACGACAGCTGCAGTGGAACAGCCAATGGCAGAAGGGTGAGCCGGTGGGGCTGTTTGGGGGAGACTCTTATCTGAGCTAGCTCTCCGGCCCAGAAAAGACGCAGGACCCCCGCGTTGTGTTCGCCGCTCATCCCCAAGAGGTGTCCTCTGTACTCAGTTCAATGCCTGTGGAGATCCTCAACCATCCAGGTCACGGCGGTCTCCCCAAGCTGCTTTTTCCAAAAGACAACTGGACTTTCCCCACCCCCCACCCCTCCCCTTGAAAACATTTGGCTTCTCATCCAAGGATCTTCTTCAGTTCTAACTTGGACTGATGGGGAATGGAATGTCAGTGTTAAAAAATTATCTATCAGTAAAGGAGAATATTTATAGCTCAGGGTTGAAAGGAGTGCTCTGTCAGGTTGGTGGGGGTTTTTTGCAGACGTTTCATGACTCAAATCAGGCAGCATTGTCAGTACTAGCGTGATTTCATTACCCTCACTTGGGTAATAAAACATCTGCAAGAAAACAGTCCGTCTCAGATAGCACCGAGGACCCCACGATTCTCCTCCTCCTCTTCCTCTTCCTCCTTCTCCTCCATAAACCCCACTTTCTTCTAGAATGGAATTTTCTCTGTTAAGATTGATCTCTGTTAAAATTGAATAGCCCTCTCTCAACGGAGGGGAGCGATATGACACCACATATCTCCTGTTTACAACACAGTCCTTGTAGCAGCTCCAAGAAAGTTCCAGGCCTGTTTGCGCTCCAATTCAGGTGACCCTGAGGGCACAGATAGACCTCCAGGTGGCCTCAAGAGTACTAACGACCAGATGGCTGCAGAGAATATAAACCCTTCCATTCCCTGCCATTCAGCCAGAACTGAAGAAGCTCCTCCGACGAGAAGGGAAATGTTTTCCAAGAGAAAGCGCAGTTGCCAACACCTTTTTCCGTGCCAAGAGGGTGTCAAATTCCGTCTGAGAAGCCCAATGAAGCAAAAACACCAGAGACATTGCAATCTCTAGTGCAAACTAGGAACTTTTATTAAGACTAGTTGATAGCAGGCATAATAGACAGGATCTGAGATTTCCCACGCCGCGCAGTAGATTGTAGTATCCCCAAGCAAGACCCCACCCCACAGATCGACCGCCCGGTGGGATGGCCAATCCCCAAGTGTTAAGTGCCTTGTGGGAACCGGGGAGATAACATCGGCCCGTCTCCAGCTCACGCAGCGAGGGTCGGCGGCTTCTTCACACCCTCCTCTGAGAGCGTAGACATAAACCAGGTAGTGATGTGACATTCCTTATTCCCTCCTTTGTTCTTAACTGACAGTTTTAAAGTTCAGAGAGAGAGATAATGCAGGAAACAACCTGTTACATTTCAGTGGGGCTGGGTGAGGATACAAACCCAAAAAACAAAGTAAAGGATTACACTGTAGTGAACAGAGGAAGTGAAAGTAATAATAGCCCTGCAGGCACATCCCCCCTCCCCCCCTTGGGAGAATGGCAGAACCCAGGAAAAGGTGGGGTGTGATTTTAGATCATAGAGGGTGGATGGAAAGGAAAGGAAATAGGAATGGGTTCCGACAGACAGCATATTTTGTAGCTTGACCGAGACAGTGATTCAGAATGGGCCGGGGGGGATCTGGGGGTTCCAACACATGGTCGGCCGCTCTTTTCTCCCTGTTCAGGTTGCCAGGGGCCTAGGAAGAGTGAGATCCTGGTGGAATTCAGGGATCTCTCCTTCCACCTGCGCTCCTACGGGGATCTCAGTGAGGATGAGCTGGACGCGGTGTGCGACTTCCTGCACCGGCGAGTCACGAGCCGTGAAAAGGCAGCCCTCCACCAGCTCCGAGTCTGCTTCCAGGCTTTTCAGAGGTGGGAAGCTGCAAAGAGGGCCTGTAAACCCCGCTGGGTGGATCCTGACCAAGTACAGGCAGCGCTTGACTTACGACCGCTCATTTAGTGAAACGTTCCAAGTATGAAAACGGGTTATATCACCGGTTATGCCCTTGTAACTTTGAACGGTCACCCGAATAACGGTTGTAAGTCGAAGGCTACCTGTCCGGCTGGACCTGCGCCGTGGCTTACCTCCCCGGTGTGTCTTGCGTGTCTTTCCACAGCGTGGCTTTCCCTACTTACGCCTTGTGCTGTGACTCTACAGACCAGGAGAGGAGCAGCCAGCTGAAGTCGCTGCTGATGGGCTATTTTGAGAGGCAGCCTGTGCCGGAGGAGCCCTCCGTGGGTGCAGAGCCTGGAGCTGATCCCCTCCAGGATGTCCAGGTGAGGGGATCCAGCTTTCCGTCTGGATTTGGCTTCCGAGCACGAACGCTGACTGGGTCCTGTCCCGGTTTCCCCTTCTGCAGATTGCTGGCTCTGCTAGGGATCTTGGGTGGGGGGTGGGGGTGGAGGTGGGTGGTCCTATGCATAGGGAGGGCAGCAGAGCGCAGAGGTTGATCCAAGGGGAAAATTGTGTTACTGATTTGCAGCAGGGGTGTCCAGTCTTGGCAACTTTACAGCTTGTGGGTTGCAACTCCCAGAATTCTCTGTCTAGCCCTCATGGCTGACTGGGGAATTCTGGGGGTTGAAACCCAGAGTCTGGGACAGAGTTTTGAAGTCTCAAGGTTGGACACCCTTGATTTCAAGGGCAGCTTTCTAGGCCCCGCGTGGGATCGTTTGTGGACATTGCATTTCTCTTGTACATATCTCGAAAACCTTCCGAAACTTCACTTTCCTAATCTGGTTTATTGCCCTTCCGTTGTGTCATCAGGCATCGCCAATATTGCATTCCCTTTCATGTATTTGGACTCTCCTATTATATATGTTCTGTCTTACGATGTATTACGTATTTGGATTCTCTTGTTAGGCAGTACATTTTGACAGAGGGGAAAAAATGGTTTCTTTTCCTGCTGTCTTCTTAATTTCAATACCTTAAATCGATTTTATCCTTGAGATTTCTGGTTAAAACGATCAGGGAGCAGTTGACCAACTAGGGCCTTTTCTGTCTAAAATCCTCCAGAGCTCTTATTAGCAGAAGGCAACCTCTCTGCCCCTTGCTAAATAGCGCACAAGGAATTTTCATGGATGGGGGCCAGAGGCCCTAGTAAGCCACCATCGGCATCATACAGAAAAAGATATTCTTTTTCCGGAGATCGAGCTTGCTTGCTCTTCTCTACTGCTAGCTAAAACTAGGGATAATTCCCCACAGCTTAAGGGGAGGCCACTGCAAATCACAAGCAAAGGATATTGGGCTAACATGCTACAAAAACTGCAGGCTAACTTGACGTAAAGCAGTGCCTTTAAGTTGAAATTAATATTCCTGCATCTCTGTAAAATTATCCAGTAAGTGGCACTGTTATTATGCTGGTGGTAAAAAGCCACCCTAGTTTGATTGGAGCAGCTTAAAGCCAAACCTGGTAGGAAACGTTCATTCCTGGCTGCCTATTTTTTAAAAATTTAACAGCAGTTGCACTAAATCAGGGGTCTTCAAACGTGGCCCTTGGATGACTCAGGCGCCTGGCTGAGGAATTCTGGGAGATGAAGTCCACAAGTCATCCAAGGGCCACGTTTGAAGACCCCTGTCTTAAAGCATCCTGGCTGAGGAATTCTGGGAGATGAAGTCCACAAGTCATAAAGGGGCCAAGTTTGAAGACCCCTGGCTTATATGATCCATCTTGGCTGAGGAATTCTGGGAGTTGAAGTCCACAAGTCATCCAAGGGCCAAGTTTGAAGACCCCTGCACTAAAGCATGGCCCTTGGCTGAAGCTGTGCATTGCTAAGGAGGACCAGCATTTATTCCCTTAAGGCTCATTTCACTTTCCCCTGGAATTTTCTTTCCGATGATAGTTTCAGGAATGGGAACAGCAAATCCGAGCTGATGTTCGCCACTTCTTCTCCATCCGCCAAGACGAAAAGTTCTCCGGCAGGGCCGTGGCCAGGATTTTCCATGGAATTGGTGAGGCTCCTATTTTAGAATCTGCGCTCTGCTGAATTACAGAGAAACCTATAGATCTCTTAGGGCCGTGGTGGCGAACCTATGGCACGGGTGGCACACAGGTGGCACACCGTCGCCCCAGTTCTAGGCCTTCGGCTGGGTGTCATAAAACCTTTTCGCTTTAGACCTCCGCCGCTGTGTGCAAAAAAAAAAAAGTTCAATAAATCAACCAATTTCAATTTCTCACAGGAAAAAAAAATCTTGCAAAGTTGGAAATGATCGATTGAACTTTTTAGTCTCACCGAGTCTTCCATTAACACCGCAGCCAGGCCCACCCAATTGGCCACGCCCACCCAGTTAGCCACGCCCACCTGGCACCCGACAATACATAAGTGAGTTTTAGGTTGCAGTTTGGGCACTTGGTCTCTAAAAGGTTTGCCCTCGTTGTCTTAGGGGATTTTTGTTCAGCCATTTTCAAGAAAAAGGTAAGGCCTCCTTTGCATCGCCTCAAGTCCTGGGACCACGCAGTCACATGCGTGCGGTTTTCCTGGCAACAATATGGCAGTGGCTTGAGGTTGCTGGGTTTTTTTAAAATCCAGGACTAACCAGGTTTGATCTTTCTTGGTTTATGAGCTCAGAAGGTTTCCAAGGCTAAGAAAATGTTGGGCTAATAGGTAGCTGATGGGCTGTATTCTTCCATATATATATATTTTTAAAAAAGGACAATTGCAGAGATTCCTGGGAAATACAGGTGCTTATTTCCGCTCACCGAATTGCTGCAACACAGTGGTAACCTTATTTTTTTAGCATTCAGATTGCTACTTGACATTGCTGATGAAATGGAAGTTTCCTTCCAATTAAAATTGATCCTAGGATGCTTCAGACTCCTTATAGTGGTTTATTAGAGACACTTACTAGATTGCGCCTGTGATTAACTGTGCCTCACAACATAACCCGGTTCTTGGGGGGTAGCCTGGAAAATGTAAACATGAGGAACAACATAGGATAATATGCTTATTTATTTGAAGCATTTCTATTCTGCCTTGTCTCTGAAAACCACACATGTATGTACCTCCCAACTTTATCCCCAAAGAACTTTGTGCAGTAAAGAGAGCTGAAGCCCCCCCAATCACCTGTTTTGCTTCAGGACCGAGGGATGACTTTAACTTGGGCCTGCCCACTCCAAATCCAACATCATTCTATTTTTCTAAACCTCGTGTTCACTTTCTTAAAGGATCCGAAAGACCTTTTAGGGATGAAATGATGACAGATGTCAGTACGTTAATAAAAAAAGAAGCCTAAAGAAAAACAGCTTATTTATTACACAAACCCCAAAAAACAGGCTGAAAATTAAAGGCAGTGAAAAAGCATATATTGGGATGGATTGTTCCAATCTATAAAAAAAGAAATAAAACACAGCGAGAGGGGACGAGAGAGAGCTGGGACTGTGGCATCGAAACGGGCTGGTTGAAGGAGACTTTCACCAGTCTTTCGTTCTCTTTTGGAGCCACAGTTCTTTGTAAAATGAGGCCTGCTCCGTTACGGCTCTTCTCTCCCCGAGGACTAGAATCGCCATAACACTGTCTAATGACAGCCAGCCAAGTAAAGTATTCAGTGAATTCAATTTTGAAAGAGATGCTCTAAAGCAGGGGTGTCAAACTCAATTTCATTGAGGGCTGGGTGGGCGTGGCTAGAGTGTGTATGGCCTACTGGGTGGGCGTGGCCAGCTCTACATCGTTGGCATCAAGGGTGCCTATGGGGGCCTGGGCAGGAGTGGGACAGATCTGAGGGTCTCTGGCAGAAGGAGGGTCTCTGGGCCAGGGCCAAGGCAGTGGGGGCCGTTCCCTCACTGTTTCCAGGATGGCTTCGCGGGCCGCATGAAACCACTTTGCGGGCCGGATCCGGGCCCCGGGCCTTGTGTTTGACATGTCTGGTCTAAAGGAAGAGAAGCTCCTTAGAAGATGGAGGAGAGCTGTATTGGTGACAACAGAATTAACTTGTTAGGGAAAGAGAGAGACGCGAGCATAAAAAGATAAAAGGAGGCGATGCTCATCTATTTCTTAGCCGAGGGAGCCAACGTTGTCCAAAGACGCTTCCGGGGGTCAAGCGGTCAGTATAACCGGACGCCAGCGCGCACAATATGCTTGCGTAAAAACTCGCCTGGTACCTTTACTGCAGCTTTGCTAATGCAAGCCCCAGGTTCTTTGGTTTTGTCGCAGTGCTGGCTTCGCTGAGGTTGGTATCATGGTTCCAATGAATGAGACAGTTCAAACAAAATTCAGGCATTGTTTATCTAAAAAGTCTTAATAATGAAACAAAACATCGGCACTCATGGAGGGATGTCAGCATCTGAAATCTCCTCCCCCCAAACCCATCATAACACATACACAATTCCCACCCTTGTCATTAATCACATTGTCCGATTAGTTTTACATATGAAGTTTCACTTCCCTTTCTGTGCACGGCTATTTCTTATCTTCTCCAAATAGCCGTTTGACATTTCTCGGTTAAAGGAAAAGGCTGCCTCTTATATTGTCCGTGCAAAAACATGTCAATGTTTGCAGCATTGACGGTTGGTTTTCTCTGCACAGGGAGTCCGTGCTACCCAGCTCAGATATATGGCCGGGACCGTCGTTTCTGGAGAAAATACCTTCGCTTTGACTTCCATAAGATCATGCGCTTGGCCACGGAGGAGATCATCCGCTGGAAGTGAATTGAACTGGGCAGGATCTGGAGAGGAGAATCCCCATCCATCGCGCCGCTGCTTCTTCCCCTTCTCCTATGGGAAGGCGGTGGCCACACTGCCAGCATTAAATTTCTGGAAGAATTTCTTGGACAGGCTTTGTACAAAGTAGGTGGGGCAAGTGAAGAAAGATCACCGTTCTCCTGACCTAAACAACGGTTGGTCGGGAGTCCTTTTAAAGAGAAAAGAAAAAAAAATTCACTCCAAAAATACGAAACGCTACCTATTTTGGCAAATCTTAAGACAGTTTCCTTCACCTCGTGGTTTTTACTCGGCGAATTCTGGCAACGATGGGGTTGGACTGAGGATTTAGGGAGCGGATAACGCATTATTTTCTTTGAAGAACAGATATTTCCTCTTTCTGAGGAGAGTTGGAATCCCTGATTTGCCTTCGAGTGACATTTGAACTGGACAGCAAACAGGCATGTTGCTTATTTGCACCAGGCAATATTAAGTAAGCACCTCTAAGGAAGGAGAGAGGAATGATTTTTGTACTGCACTGCATAATTTTCCCTGGCAGAACTTGATCTGAATAAAACACATTTTTTTACTTAACCCAACATATCACGTTTGCTTTTTTTCTGTTCTTTATAAATAGCATAAAAGTTTTAAAATAAGTTTAATCTTTCTCAAAGTTTTGTATAAACACCGTGCCGGGGAGGGTAGGGTAAAGAGAGTCCTTCCTTGACATGTCCTCTGAATTGCAGAATCTGAGAGCTGAAAGGGGCTTTTGAGGTCATGGAGCCCAACCCTCTGCTCAGTGCAGGAATTAAAAGCATTCCTAAGACCCCGCATCCCACAGCGAAGCCAAACCGGTTCCAGTTAAGTCATTTTGTTCCTAAAATTGACTTTTCCATAATAAACATGACCACCCAGGTGAGGATGTTAAGGGCTACCTGTTCTTCACTCAGCCCAGACTGGACTGCCTGCATAGCTCATCCATCAACAAGCAAGGCAGGTTTGAAAATCCAACGGAAAACCAATCTGAAATTCTAGGGAAGGCGGCCTGGGTCCTGTCTTTCATGCAAGTTTCAGAATAGACCTGGAAGGGACCTTGGAGGTCTTCTAGTCCAGCCCCCTGCTCAAGCAGGAGAACCTATACCATCTCAGACAAGCGACTGAGTTATTAGTTGACAAGTCATTGCTTCTCCCTCCTTCCAAATTTCTAATTGGCCTATGAAGAAAATTGCGTACTTTGAGCTGGCTCAGTGGGTTAGGACACTGAGGTTGTCGATCAGAAGGTCGGCAGTTTGGCGGGTCGAATCCCGAGTGCCGCGTAGCAGAGTGAGCGCCTGTTACTCGCCCCAGCTTCTGCCAACCTAGCAGTCCGAAAGCACGTAAAAATGCAAGTAGAAAAATAGGGACCACTCCGGTGGGAAGGTAACAGCGTTCCGTGCGCCTTTGGCGTCCAGTCATGCCGGCCACATGACCACGGAGACGTCCTCGGACAAGCGCTGGCTCTTTGGCTTTGAAACGGAGATGAGCACCGGCCCCTAGAGTCGGAAACGACTAGCACGCATGTGCGGGGGAACCTTTACCTTTAAACATTTAGGATAAATAAGGATGTTTTCCCTTCAGAACAGTAGAGGATAAAAACCTGAGCCAAAGGTAAGCACGGCTCTTATGGGTAACGGAAATTCCTAATTTCAAACTTTTTTTTTTAATCCCATTATATATCCCGCCCTTCTCCGAAGACTCAGGGCGGCTTACAATTTTTAAAGCACAAATCAAAGTGCTTAGCAGTAGCCTTCATTCTATGTATATGCCTGCTTATTAGGGCTTTCACACACACCCCAAGCGGCATTATTACAAAGTCAGCTTAATTGCCCCCAACAATCTGGCTCCTCATTTTACCTACCTCGGAAGGATGGAAGGCTGAGTCAACCTTGAGCCTGGTGGGACTCAAACCTGCAATAATTGCAGGCAGCTGGTGTTACTTAAGGAGGCATTAGCCCACTGCTCCACCAAGGCTCTTATTTTGCTATTGCAAAGCCCAGGTAATCCTTGACTTACAACAGTTCATTTAGTGACTGTTCAAAGTGAAAAAGTTGCTTGAAAAAGTGACTTGGGACCGTTTTTTACACTTAAAACAACTCAGACACCTGGCAACTGACTCATGTTTATGACGGCTGCAGTTCCCTGAGGCTCACGTGGTCCCCTTTTGTGACCTTCCAGCAAGCAGAGTCAATGGGGAAGCCAGATTCACTTAACGACCTGTGACTAACTTAACAAGCGTGGCAAAAAAAGGGGAGCAAAATGGGGCAAAACCCACTTAACAGCCATCTCACTTGGCAACAGACGTTTTGGGCTCAGTTGTGGCCGTATCTGCAAGGGATTTCTACACCTGGGGGGAAATGATTGGGGCGAGAGGGTGATAAGACGGCCATGGCACCCAGAGGGGGAGTTCGAGAGGGAAATTAGGAGCCAATAACGGAGAACATTTGTAGCTCAGGGTTGAACTTCAGCATCCTTAGTCCTCTCTGAACCCGATGGTTTTCTTCCAGACGTTTCATGACCCAGCCAGGTAACATCATCAGTGCTACAAGGGGGCGGTGGTGGTGGAAGAGGAAGAGGAGAAAAACAGGAGGAAGAGGTGGAGAAAAGAGGAGAAGAAGAACTGGGGGGGGGTCCCTGGTGCTCTCCGAGCTGGCTGGTTTCCTTGCCGACGTTTCATGACCCAACTAGGTAACATCATGGGGGGGGGGTTGTCCTCAGTTTATGGTCAGAATCCGGAAGCGTTCCTTCCTTCCCGCCCTCGGGGCACCCCAAAGGGATGGTGACGGAGCTGGAGCATCCCAGGCGCGGTTGGGGAGCCTGGCAAGCGCCGCTCCCTACTCAGAAAGGAGGTTCCCGGCTTCCCCGTTTGCGCTGAGCCGGAACCTTCGTTCCCGGAATTATTCCCCCACCGGAGTATGGAACCAAGAGGCTTCTCAGCATGTTTACACCTTCCGCCTTCCGGCTCTCTCCCCGCCTCTTCCGGCGCACCTGGCAGCCCAACGACCACTTAACACAGAGAGGCGAAACCTAGAGCGCCCTTCCAGGATCAGAAGGGGACGCTTCCGCTCCAGCGAGCGCCGTACCGCTTTCTTCCTCCTGGCTCCCAGCGGCGCGAAGTCAGTTTGACCAATCAACATGGGCGACAATTTATGTCGCGTCCTGCAGGGCCCTCCCCAGAGGTTCCTCTTACGTAACTTCCGCTTCCTTTGTGATCAAAGAGGCCGATTGCCTCTGCCGAGCGCCCCCTGCCGGCTCCAGGGCGGAAGAGGTCCTTGAGCGGAGTTGCCGTGGCAACGCCGGGGGCGGCGGGGAAGGCCTCGGCGGCTGAATGGGGGCGCCGGGTTGGGGAAGCTGGCCTGGCCGGCCCTGAGCAAGACCCGTCCCCCGAGGGCCTTTCTGTCCAAGTGGGGCCGGCTCCTCCCTGGAGACGCCCGGTGGGCGGCCGTCTCCTCCAGTGGTAAGGAGTTCCGCAGCTCTCAGTGACCTCGGCTTCGTGGGAGGGTGCGGGGAGGCAGCACCGGCGACTCCCCCTCCCCCCCCGTGGCTCATTAAAAACCAGGCAAAATTGTTTAAAACTTTTTTTTTCCAACTGAGGAGGAGTGGGCTTCAACTCCCAGAATTCCCCAGCCCTGAGGGATTCTGGGAACTGAGATTCGCCCCACTTCATAGTTGCCCAGTTTGAACAATCCGGTCTCCAATGCGACTTGACGACCACAATTGAGCCCAACGTTCCCGGTTGCTAAGCGAGACCTAGGTGAATTAATTATACATTGGCCCATTTTACGACCTGTCTTGCTGACGTTAAGTGAATCACGGCAGCTGTTAAGCTAACAATACGTCAGAAGGTTCACGTGACCCCGGGGACGTCACGCGACGTATCGGAACTTTTTCCCCATGGCCGGCAACGGGGTGGACGCATTTTCCTGGTGACGTGTCCGGCCGGTGGGCTGGCAGTTTGACACCCTTGCTCTATAGGCAGTCCTCGACTTACAGCAGTTCGTTTAGTAACCGTTGAAAGTTACAACAGCACTGAAAAAGTGACTTATGACCATTTTCCACACATGACCACTGCAGCATCCCCGTGGTCACGTGATCAAAATCCGGCTGCTTGACTCAGATTTATGACGGTTTGCAGCATCCCACGGTCACGTGATGCCCTTTTGCGACCTTCTGACGAGCAAAGTCAACGGGGAAGCCAGATTCACTTAACAACTGTGGCAGGGACGTTCATCAAAGGGGGCAAAGACAAGTGTCCCAGCAACCGAAATTTCGGGCTCCGTTGTGATCGTAAGCCAAGGACTACCTGTAAATAGGCTCCGATGGTTTGCCTCTTTCAGCTTGCCCGTTTGTCTCTGCAGGGTGGACCAGGACCGAAGAATGACTTTCAAATATTGGCTGCTGTTCCTGCTGTATTTCGTGCAAGGAATCCCCTACGGGCTCCAGTCGGGACTCTTGCCGATCTATTTCCGAACGGCGGGCCTCTCCTTCACCAAGATCAGCCTGACGAAGTTGCTCTACTTGCCATGGATCCTCAAAGTGCTTTGGGCCCCCTTTGTGGACTGGTATCTCTCCAAGAAGACCTGGCTGATGTTGACCATGTGTGGCTTGGCCCTGACCTGCCTGGCCTGTTCCTTCCTGACTCCGGAAGTGGACTTCCTTGGAGTGGCCGTCACTCTGCTGCTCATGAACCTCTTCGCTTCCATCCAGGACGTGGCCACCGATGGGGTGGCCATCCAGCTGTTGGGAGCAGAAGAGGTGGGCTTTGGGAATAGCATCCAGGTGGTGGCCTACAAACTGGGCTCCCTCCTGGCGGGAGGAGGCCTGCTCACCTTCCTCCATCACCTGGGCTGGGGAGCCCTCTTTGTGTACCTGGCGCTGATCTACGTTGCGGCCATCGTCTTCACCTCCAAGTTTCATCTGGGCTCCTCTCCCCAAGACAGCCCTGCCAAGGACCGCAGCTTAAGCCTGCTGAGTTTTTTCCACGAGCTTCTCCTGGTGCCGGACACGCTGTGGACTGCTGGCTTTGTCCTCATCTATAAGTTGGGTGAGTCATTCCTCCAGAGCGAGGAACGGTGGAATTAATTCTCGGAGAACCTTGCTAAGGCAGGCAGCCCTCGACGTAACGCCACAGTGGAGCCCACAATTTCTGTCATTCAGCGAGACGTTTGTTAAGTGAGTTTTGCCCCCTTTGACAACCTGTCTTGCCACGGTTGTTCAAGTGAATCCCTGCGGGTGTGAAATGAAGAACACGGTTGTTAAGGGAATCCGGCTTTGCCACTAGATGACCTCCAAGGTCCCTTCCAACATCATCAGCAGCAGCAGCAGCAGCAGCATGATGTTGGAAGGGACCTTGGAGGTCAACTAGTCCAACCCCCTGCTCAGGCAGGAAACCCTATACCATTTCGGATAAATGGCTGTCCAGTCTCTTCTTAAAAACTTCCAGTGTTGGAGCATTCACCACTTCTGGAGGCAGGTTGTTCCACTGGTTAATTGTCCTCAGTGTCAGGAAGTTTCTCCTCAATTCCAGGTTGCTTCTCTCTCTGGTCAGTTTCCATCCGTTGTTTCTCGTCCTTCCCTCTGATGCTTTGGGGAATAACGTGATCCCTTCCTCTGCCTTGTGGCAGCCCCTCAAATACTGGAATGCTGCTATCGTGTCTCCCCTATTTCTTCTTTTCTTTAGATCAGCCAAACCCAAGTCCCGCAGCCGTTCTTCGTATGTTTTAGTCTCCAGGCCTTTGATCATCTTAGTTGCTCTTCTCTGGACTTTTTCCAAAGTCTCAACATCTTTTTTGTAGTATGGTGGCCAAAATTGGATGCAGTATTCCAGGTGTGGCCTTACTAGGACTTTATAAAGCGGTAGTAACACTTCACGTGATCTTGATTCTATGCCTGTGTTAGGATTGTGTTAGCTTTTTTGGTTGCTGCTGCACACTGCTGGCTCATGGTCAAGTGATCGTCCACTGGGACTCCAAGGTCCCTCTCACAGTTACTATTTTTCAGCCAGGTCTCACCTAATTTGTATTTATATCTTTGATTTTTTTCTGCCTAAGTGTAAGACTCTGCTTTTCTCCACATTGAAACTCATTTTGTTGGATAGGGCCCATTGTTCGAGTCTGTCAAGATCTTTTTGGATCCTGAGCTTGTCTTCTGGGGTGTTGGCTACTCCTGCCAGTTTGGTGTCATCTGCAAATTTGATGAGTTCCCCTTCTATTCCCTCACCCGAGTCATTTATGAAGATATTGAAGAGTGCTGGGTCTAAGACGGAGCCTTGTGGTACTTACTCCTCTCCATGCGGATGTAGTGCCATTGATTAACTGAAATGAAATTCTGTTGCCTGCTACACCTACATAACACACATATAGACATACATATGTAAATACCTACATCCTTGCATATAAAGGTAAAAGTAAAGGTTCCCCCGCACTTGCGTGCTAGTCGTTTCCGACTCTAGGGGCCGGTGCTCATCTCCGTTTCAAAGCCGAAGAGGCAGCACTTGTCCGAGGACGTCTCCGTGGTCATGTGGCCGGCATGACTAGACGCCAAAGGCGCACGGAACGCTGTTACCTTCCCACCGGAGCGGTCCCTATTTTTCTACTTGCATTTTTTACGTGCTTTCAAACTGCTAGGTCGACAGAAGCTGGGATGAGTAATAGGTGCTCACTCTGTTACGCGGCACTCGGGATTCGACCCGCCAAACTGCCGACCTTCTGATCAACAAGTTCAGCGTCCTAACCCACTGAGCCACCGCGTCCCTTTCCTTACATATAGATACATATAAATATTAATCACTGTCCCTTTTGAATACATAGTGGAAAGAGGAAGATTGAGAGAAAGTGCACCCAGAAGTGAAATTCCTTGTGTGTGTGTGTAAACAGACAATTTTAATACGTGCCATTGTGTACATAGAAAAAGTACATGCGTACATACCTACATATATACTTATACCCATACATACACACACACATACATATGGACACAGACATATGTATTAATAACAGTCCATTTTGAATACATACATTTATTTATTTATTTATTTAGTTATATTTATATACCGCCCTATTCCCTGAGGACTCAGGGCGGTTTACAGGGAATTAAAATCCAGAATACAAAACTTAAGAACCGAATTAAAAAATATTAAATTGGCCCTGTAGTCGATTAAAAAGAACCCCAAATTAAAATTTCTCCTCAGTCTGGGCCCGAGAGCTCGAAGAGCCAGGTCTTCAGGCCCCGGCGGAATGATCGGAGGTCGGGGGCAGTTCTCAGCTCCACCGGCAGCTGGTTCCAGAGGGCAGGCGCTCCCACCGAGAAGGCCCTATCCCTGGGTGTCACCCGCCGGCAGTCTCTTACCGGCGGGACCCTGAGCAGACCCTCCCTGTGGGAGCGCACTGGGCGAAGGGCATTTGATGCCGGCAGCAGGTGTTCCCTCAAATACCCCGGACCCAGGCCATGTAGGGCTTTATAGGTGATAACCAGCACCTTGAATTTCACCCGGAGGGCAACCGGAAGCCAATGCAGCTCACGGAGTAGAGGTGTTACATGGGAGTATCGGGAAACCCCCATCACAACTCGCGCGGCCGCATTCTGCACCAGTTGAAGCCTCCGAGTGGTCTTCAAGGGCAGCCCCATGTAGAGAGTGTTACAGTAGTCCAAATGGGAGGTCACAAGCGCGTGAGTAACTGTGCGTAGGGCGTCTCGGTCCAGATAGGGACGCAACTGGCGCACCAGGCGAACCTGGGCAAAAGCCCCCCTGGTCACGGCTCCAATATGGTCTTCGAAATTGAGCCGTGAATCCAGGAGGACGCCCAAGTTGCGAGCCCTATCAACGGGGGGTAACACCTCACCCCCCATCGTTAGAGGTGGAATAACTTGGTTAACCCGAGATGCCGATATGCACAGCCACTCAGTCTTGGCGGGATTGAGACGAAGCCTGTTTCTCCCCATCCAGACCTGAACCGCCTCCAGGCACCGGGACATCACGGAGAGGGCATCACTGGGTTGGTTCGGGGTGGAAAGAAAAAGTTGGGTATCATCAGCGTACTGATGATACCCCACCCCAAAACCACGAATGATCTCGCCCAGCGGCTTCATATAGATGTTGAACAGGAGAGGCGAGAGAACCGACCCCTGAGGGACTCCACAAATGAGAGACCTCGGGGCGGATCTCTGCCCTCCTGTCAACACCGACTGCGAACGGCCCTGGAGGTAGGAGGAGAACCACCGTAAAACGGTGCCTCCCACTCCCAGCCCCCTGAGACGCCGCAGTAAGATACCATGGTCGATGGTATCGAACGCCGCTGAGAGATCTAATAGGACCAGGACAGAGGAACAACCCCTGTCCCTTGCCCTCCAGAGATCATTCACCAGCGCGACCAATGCCGTCTCCGTGCTGTGTCCGGGCCTGAAGCCCGATTTGGTACGGGTCCAGATAATCAGTTTCCTCCAGGAACAGAGGGAGCTGATGCGCCACCACACTCTCAACAACCTTCGCCAGAAAGCGAAGGTTGGAGACTGGACGGTAGTTGTTTAAAACAGCCGGGTCCAAAGCAGGCTTCTTGAGAAGGGGTCTCACCACCGCCTCCTTCAAGGCGGCAGGAAAGACACCCTCCTTCAAGGAAGCAGTTATTACTGCATGGAACCAGCCTCGTGTTCCCTCCCGAGCCGCATAAGCTAGCCAGGAGGGGCACGGATCCAACAAACAGGTGGTGGCGCTCAGTCTCCCCATGATCCTGTCCACATCATCAGGGGAAACAGGGTCGAACTCATTCCAGATAACGTGCTCAAGACCGTCCGATTCCTCCACATCAGACTCTGCCCAGTCAGAGTCCAAGCCGGTCCAGATCCGAGCGATTTTGTCCGCCAGATGATGACTAAACTCCTCGGCTCGTCCCTGCAAGGGATCCTCTCTCACCTCCTGGTTAAGGAGGGAGCGAGTCACCCTAAACAGGGCGGCCGGGCGATTATCTGCGGACGCGATAAGGGCGGCAAAGTAGTTAGCCTTAGCCTATACATGAAATATGCCTGGCTTGGTTCACTCACGAGGCTAACAATCATGGCTGAGCGAACGTCTCTGAAGATTCTCCGTCATCCAGGTCAGGGTTGTCCCAAAGATGCTTTTTTTTTTCAAAAAGGCAACTGGATTTTCTTCTTCTTGTTTTTTCATTGAAAACATTTCGCTTCTCATCCAAGAAGCTTTTGGACGAACTGAAAACCGACGAAATGAAGTGAAAGGTTTTTCAAAGAAAAAGGCACCTTTGGGATTATATATAGCGCAGCTGACTGCATGGAGCGGAACTCTCGGCCTTCCTCCAGCGTTGCTTCTGTGAAACACACGTCACAAACTGTAAGAGCCAATAAAAGAGAATATTTGTCGCTCAGGGTTGCAGTGAGGGGGTCCCTGGTGCCTCTCTGGGCTGGGCTGTCTTCTTGCAGACCTTTCATGACCAGACTAGGTAACGTCATCCGCGCTAGAAGGCGCAAACCCCAATCCCTTCTAGCACGGATGACATTCCCTAGTTGGGTCGTGAAACGTCTGCAAGAAAACAAGGCCAGCCCAGAGGGACACCAGGGACCCCTGTTAGCAAAAAAAAAGAAGTTTGTTGTGCAAAGTGCTTCTTTTTTGATTTTTTATTAAAGAGTTTTAGAAAAAAAGATTTTACAATACATATCCCCAAAACCCACCCACCCCAAACCACCCCCCTTCCCCCCCCCCACTTCCCAGAGCTAAATACAGGGTTATAGATGTAATAATCATATTCTATCATATAGTAGCTGTGACTAGGGGGGCTTTCGCCCAGGTTCGCCTGGTGCGCCAGTTGCGGCCCTATCTAGACCGGGATGCCCTGTGCACGGTCACTCATGCGCTCGTGACCTCTCGCCTGGACTACTGCAACGCTCTCTACATGGGGCTCCCCTTGAAGACCACTCGGAGGCTCCAGCTGGTACAGAATGCAGCCGCGAGAGTTGTCTTGGGAGTCTCCCGGTACTCCCATGTTACACCTTTGCTCCGCGAGCTGCATTGGCTATCAGTTGTCTTCCGGGTGAGATTCAAGGTTTTGGTAATGGTTTTCAAGGCCCTACATGGCATGGGTCTGGAGTACCTCGGGGATCACCTGCTGCCGGCGTCAACTTCCCTCCGCCCTGTGCGTTCCCACAGAGAGGGCCTCCTCAGGGTGCCTCCGGTCAGAGAATGCCGGCTGGTGGCCCCCAGGGGGAGGGCCTTCTCTGTGGGCGCTCCGGCTTTATGGAATCAGCTGCCGGTCGAGCTCCGGATGGCACCTGACCTTCGCTCCTTCCAACACAGTCTGAAGACCCATCTATATGCACAAGCCAGCCTGGCCTGATGGGGGATGTGTTGGGGTTTTAATGGGGATTTTTATATTGTTATCGATTGTTTTAGCTGGGCTATTATTTAATTCTTTTTAATTTTTGTATCCTGTATTTTTTATATGTGCCCTGTTCACCGCCCTGAGTCCTTCGGGAGAAGGGCGGTATACAAATATAATAAAACTAAACTAAACTAAACTCTAACTAAAAATTATCCATAATATAAAATTAACCAAATTCATAATGTGCTTTAACTCCCCTTTAACATAGATTGCAAAGTGCTTCTTGAGTTATCAAGAACCTGCACAGGCAAAAGCGTAGTGAGAATAGTCACACAGTAACCACACAGATACACTGAGTTGTGATAAACAGGAAAATACTTTACTGTTAGGTGTAAAAACAAAAAAAAACACAATCCGAATAAACAGTCCAGGTCATACACGAAGAACAACAGATAAGCAACAGCAACAGTCCAGGGAGTATCCAAAATACAATGTCTTCTTACCGGTCTGAAGGTCAGGTACACAGTTCCTAAGGTTTTAACACAGTAGTAAGCAAAAACTATGAGAGCAAAGAGAGAGAGAAAGAAGCCACGTTCCTAGCTCCCTCTTATGGCCGTTGGAAAAACTTACACACCCATTGGCCAATTAGCACCTTAAGGTTATAACATCATGGTTTATATATTTCCAA
>CM044356.1:220896660-221014160 GCA_024294585.1 Vipera latastei
GTGGAGTACTTGGACGCGTGTGATGGAGCATTGTCCTGCATGAAAATCATGTTTTTCTTGAAGGATGCAGACTTCTTCCTGTACCACTGCTTGAAGAAGGTGTCTTCCAGAAACTGGCAGTAGGACTGGGAGTTGAGTTTGACTCCATCCTCAACCCGAAAAGGCCCCACAAGCTCATCTTTGATGATACCAGCCCACACCAGTACTCCACCTCCACCTTGCTGGCGTCTGAGTCGGACTGGAGCTCTCTGCCCTTTACCAATCCAGCCACGGGCCCATCCATCTGGCCCATCAAGACTCACTCTCATTTCATCAGTCCATAAAACCTTAGAAAAATCAGTCTTGAGATATTTCTTGGCCCAGTCTTGACGTTTCAGCTTGTGTGTCTTGTTCAGTGGTGGTCGTCTTTCAGCCTTTCTTACCTTGGCCATGTCTCTGAGTATTGCACACCTTGTGCTTTTGGGCACTCCAGTGATGTTGCAGCTCTGAAATATGGCCAAACTGGTGGCAAGTGGCATCTTGGCAGCTGCACGCTTGACTTTTCTCAGTTCATGGGCAGTTATTTTGCGCCTTGGTTTCTCCACACGCTCCTTGCGACCCTGTTGACTATTTTGAATGAAACGCTTGATTGTTCGATGATCACGCTTCAGAAGCTTTGCAATTTTAAGAGTGCTGCATCCCTCTGCAAGATATCTCACTATTTTTGACTTTTCTGAGCCTGTCAAGTCCTTCTTTTGACCCATTTTGCCAAAGGAAAGGAAGTTGCCTAATAACTATGCACACCTGATACAGGGTGTTGATGTCATTGGACCACACCCCTTCTCATTACAGAGATGCACATCACCTAATATGCTTAATTGGTAGTAGGCTTTCGAGCCTATACAGCTTGGAGTAAGACAACATGCATAAAGAGGATGATGTGGTCAAAATACTCATTTGCCTAATAATTCTGCACTCCCTGTAGCAACCCCGTCCGTGCATGCGACATGCAGTGGCACTGTGTGCATGCACGAACGGCTGCGTACCTCCCACGGTGGATAGCAGCCCATTTGTACGTGTGCAAATGGGCCGCGCAAATTGCCTGGGCTAGGGACGCATGCACAAATGGATTGCAGACACCTGCTGTGCAGTAGCATTCCCGTTCGCACCGCAGGTGCTAGCGTGATTGGGGGGAAGGCGCGCAGCCACGTGTGCGTGCACTGGCCAGCTGTTTCCACGGCCCGCTGGCCAAGAGCCCGCAGCCCTGTCCCAGGCCACAGACCAAGGTTTGGAGACCGCACTCTAGGGGACCCCAAAAGTGTTCACGCTGCTGCATTGAGGGCCAGCTGTTGCTTCTGAATACTCTTCCAGGGCAGCCCCACGTGGAGCAGATAGCAGTATAGGAAGTCCATGACTTGCCACCGTTCGTTCGAATGTTACAATGGCCCTAAAACAAGGGATGTACGACAAAATTCAGATCCAGGTGGTCCTCGGCCACAACGGAGCCCAAAATTTATGTTGCTAAGCGAGACATTGGTGAAGTGAGTTTCTTACGAGCTCCCTGGCCACGTTTGTTAAGCGAATCACGGCAGTCGTTAAAGTCAGCCACACGGTTGTTAAGTGAATCTGGCGCCTCTCCCAATGGACTTTGCTTGTCAGAAGGCCGCCAAAGGGGATCACATGACATCCCCCCCCAGGACGCTGCAACCCGTCGTAAATACGAGGCAGCAGCCGAGCGTCTATAAATTTTGATCGCGTGAGCACGGGGATGCTGCCAGGGTCGTAAGTGCAAAAGGCGGCCACAAGTCCCTTTTCTTCAGTGCCGTCGTAACTTTGAATGTCGCTAGGCGGACTGTTGTAAGCCGAGGACTGTCTGTACTTGGCGGCTGGTTCATATTTACGACGGCCCAAGCCAAGTCGGTGGGGAAGCCGGATCCACTTAACGATCCTGTTACTTCGCCACCATGGCAAGAAAGGTCATGAAACGGGGCAGAAGTCACGTCACTGTCTCGTTGAGCAGCAGAAATTTGGGGCTCCATTGTGGTCGTAAGCCGAGGAGCAGCTGTAGTCCAAGCACGAGATGACCAGGGCTGTGAGTGACCTTACCTTCCCCTCCCTCCTGGGTGGCGGGGAAGGGCTGTCCGGGCTGCCTGCTCGGCTGGGCTCACCTTGCTTCCCTCTCCCCACAGGCCACCCACTACAGCTTTCTCGCCGCCATCGAGGTCCTGGGCAAGGTGGCCTTTAGCACCGTGGCAGGGAGCCTGGTGGACCGGCTGGGCTTCCGACACACCTTTGGCATCTTCCTCGCCTTCTCCTTTGCCTCCGTGCTCTACACCGTGTAAGCCAGGATGAGCAGAGGGCCGTCCTGCCAGGATCAGTCCCGTGTGGCTGGCCAAAGAGAGAGAGGCCAACTCCGAGAGAAGCCCATTGAAATCCGGGGACGTCTCATTAAAGCAGCCGCCTCATGCAACTGCTTCCTGGCCCGTCCTCCTTGACAAGGGGTGGGGAAGAGTCACAGCACTCCCATTGGAGCCACGTAGGAGTGTCGGATGGGGAACAGAGTTGCCCTGCAGATTTTTTTAGTAGTCCTCCGTTAGCAGCCACAACAGGGACCAGCAACTTGGTCATTAAAACAGTCACCGAGTGAAACTGTGACGGTGATTATGATTCTCCTTCCGTTTTCCTTCGCTTTACAGACCTACGAAGGTTGTGAGAATCGGTTGTAAAGATGTATGGAGATTCTCCGTCATCCAGGTCATGGTTGTCCCAAAGGTGCTTTTTTTTTTTTCTTCCAAAAGGCAACTGGGCTTGTTGTTTTTTTTTCCCCACCCTGAAAACATTTCGCTTCTCGTCCAAGAAGCTTCTTCAGTTCTGAAGAAGCTTCCTGGATGAGAAGCGAAATGTTTTCGAAGAAAGAATCCAGAAAACCCAGTTGCCTTTTGGGGGGGAAAAAACCAAACCCAGTTATCCGGTTAGGATAACTGGTTGTAAAGTTACTTTTTCGTTGGTATTGTGACTGCTAAAGGAGACAGTCACTAAACGAGGACTGAACCGTCCTTGTGTGTTCTTTCCTACCTTGGAGAGGGTATTCTGCAGTGGAATTTCTCCTCTTTGCTCAGGTATTCTGGAATGAAAAAAAAGAGCTTTCCTTATTGTCTCTTTTACTTTTACCGACCAGGTCCAGCCCAAGTGGGGAGTAAATGAAATGGAGGCTAAGACGCTGGGAATAAAAATGGAGGCTGGTTGTTTGGAAAGAAGGTTCTTGTTGCCAGAAACCTCAGTGACACAGCACGTTTCGGGGGCGGCGGTGGTGGTGGTGGTGGTTAGGGTGACAAAATGGAGTTGGGATAGGTGGGTTTTTATTATTATTATTTATTAAACTTATATACCGCCCTTCTCCCGTAGGACCCAGGGTGGTTCACAAGGCAATTAAAACAACATAACAATACAAAAAAGTTAATAATTAAAATAGATTAAATTTTCCTTCATTAAAAATCTAAAACCCCTATAACTCTGATTAAAACCCAATTACAATAAGTTAAAAATTAAAAATTCTCAGTCCTGGCCGGAAAGCTCAAAGAGCCAGGTTCTACCTCCTTGGGCTTTTATTTATTTATTTTATTTTTTATTTTAATTCCATTTATATCCCGCCCTTCTCCGAAGACTCAGGGTGGCTTACAAGCTTAGCAGTAGCCTTCATTCTATGTATATGCCTGCTTATTAGGGCTTTCACACACACCCCCAAGCGGCATTATTACAAAGTCAGCTTAATTGCCCCCAACAATCTGGGTCCTCATTTTACCTACCTGGGAAGGATGGAAGGCTGAGTCAACCTTGAGCCTGGTGGGACTCGAACCTGCACTGATTGCAGGCAGCTGGTGTTACTTAAGGAGGCATTAGCCCACTGCTCCACCAAGGCTCTTATTTTGCTATTGCAAAGCCCAGGTAATCCTTGACTTACAACAGTTCATTTAGTGACTGTTCAAAGTGAAAAAGTTGCTGGAAAAAGTGACTTGGGACAGTTTTTTACACTTAAAACGACCCAGCTGTTCCCTTCCTGAAGAGCTGCTTCCAAAGTCCAAAGGTGGTTTTGGGAAAAGCTGGGCTTTTCCAAGTGGCGGGAAGAAGCAGTGATTCCTCCGGAGGCTGGTTGGGAAACAAAACTCTCCCGATTAAGGCGATTCCTGATTTTTCCCGGCCGACAACCTCAGTGGGGCAGGAATAATGATAATGATAATAATGATGATGATAATAATAATAATAATAATAATAATAATAATAATAATAATAATAATAATAATAATGATGATGTTGTTGGAAGGGACCTTGGAGGTCATCTAGTCCAACCCCCTGCTCAGGCAGGAAACCCGTGCAGTGGCCAAGGGTCTTGAGTTTGGGCCATGTGACCACAGGGACGCTGCAACGGTCGTTAAGTGGGAAAAACGATCGCAAGTCACTTTTGGACTCTGTTGGTGCAGTTGTAATTTTGGTCACTAAATGAACAGTAGTAAGTTGAGGATTACCTACAGTTTGGACAAGCTCTAGGTGGCAGGAGATGGGAAGCCATTTCATAGGACTATTGATCTTCCTGGATTCCACAACGGATGGAAACTCACCAAGTAGAGAAGCAACCTGGAACTAAGGAGAAATTTCCTGAGAGGGAGGACAGTTAGCCAGTGGAACAGCTGGCCACCAGAACCTCTGGGTGCTCCATCACTGGAGGCTTTTAAGAGGAGGCTGGACAACCGGTTGTCTGGAATGGCAGGATCTCCTGCTTGAGCAGAGGGCTGGACTAGGTCCAAGGTCCCTTCCGTGGTTATTCTCCTGTTAATTTAAAAGTTGATTGAACGTGGCTGAGTTATTTGTAAAAATTAAGACCGAGGATGGTGGTTAATGGCTGGTTACTCTCCGGTGGGTGACGCCAGGTGTGTGTGTGTGTGTGTGTGTGTGTGTGTGTGGAAGCCACAGTCCCTGGCTAGCCCAGCCCCGCCTGGCCTCGGGATGCAGAAAAGCCCAGCTGAGGTTTGGGGAGTTTGCAAAATGGGAAGACTTGACGGGGTGATGCGAGGGAGGAGGGAGGCAAGGACGGCAGTCAAGGCCTGTTTGTGTTTACATCTGGAATAAAAGGCGGGGAAGAGAATCGGGATTCCAGCTGTTCTATGAAGACGGGAAGCCAGCAGATTCAAGGCTGCACCTCCCTCCCTCTTCGAGGTTATCTCTCTCTCTCTCTCTCTTTTTCTACAAAGTTTTATTAATTTATAACATAGGATACAATCCAAACACAAAAACGAATAGCGGGAAAGATTTAATTTAATTTAATTTAATAATTTGATTTCTATACCGCCCTTCTCCCGAAGGACTCAGGGCGGTGAAAAGGGCAATACACAATAAAAATCGAATACAAAAATTAAAAAGCCATTAAACATCATGCCCATAAAATCAATACATATTAAAGTTAAAACTAGTTTAAGATGGGGAAGGGAAAAAGGGAGTAGAGAAGAGAGGCAAAGGAGGAAGCAAAAGTCATTGGCTTCCGACTTCCCTTTGGTGCAACAGAGTTATCAACTTCAAGCCTCAGCTTTTTACTTTTGCAAAATAATATAAACTAGCCACTTCGACAGCATCAAATCCGTCTCTAACTGGTAGACTGTAGTCTTCCATTTCTGAGCATAGAATAATCTTGCTGCTGTCAACATATGGAACATCAAAATTCCATTTCCCCCCCCCCCCCCAGGTCTTTGTCCATTAGCCCCAAGAGAAAAGTCTCCGTTTTTCTTTCTATATTCTATAATATTCTAAATACAGAATATTTCTGTATTCTTTCTATGTATTCTTAAATATTCTGTTTTAACATATGAATCCTACTCTGAAATGGTATAGGGTTTCCTGCCTGAGCAGGGGGTTGGACTAGATGACCTCCAAGGTCCCTTCCATCATCATCATCATTATTATTACTACTACTACTACTATTTTCTTGCTCTATCACACGTCCACCATAAATGGTAAAACATGCCCTCTTTGCCTTCAGGGTTACCTCTTAACTCAAAGAGACTTAACACAGCACTACACAAGTTGCTTATTAACAGTTAACCGCACACCCACACCTGGGAAGACTTCACAGTGCAGGCGATCCTCCGCTTAAGACCATTCCTTGAGCCACCGATCCGAGTCACAACACCGTCGAAAAAAGTTGACTTAACGACTGGTCCTCGCACTTACGACTGTCGCAGCGTTTCCTCTCCCCCCCCCACCAGGGTCACCCGACCAAAATTTGAATGCTTGACAACCAGCGTGAGTTTACTTGCAGTTGCGAACCACTGGGCTGGTGTGATTGCCCTTTGTAGCCTTTCTAAGCGGGCTTAACAATCCTGGGGTTCACTTAATGGCAGTGATTCGCTTAACAACCAGTGCCAAAAAAGGTCATTGTTGGATATGTTTGCACCAATAAGTTATTTGTAAAGATGATAAAGACCGTATACAACTAAGCATGCGGTTGGGCGTGACTCGCCTTGCTTAATCAGGGATATTCAGGTCGCAATTGTCGTCATAAGTTGAGGACTAACTGTATAATAATAACAATAACAATAACAACAATATGGAAGGGATCTTGGAGGTCATCTAGTCCAAACCCCTGTTCAGGCAGGAAACCTTATGCCATTTCAGACAAATGGCAACGCTTTCTTGCAGCCTCATTCCTTCTCCAGGAGTGGCAGCGAGGGGAACTAACTCTGGTTCACAATCAGAGGAATACCATTTTCGCAGCCCATCTGGGTTTCGACAAAGCGGGTCACCATCTTTGTTATCACGAATGAAAGCAGCCCAAGGATCAGGACAACCCGTCAGGAAACCAAGAAGGTTCGAATCAAAAAGTTGGGATACAGAATACAGAAGAGTTGAAGGGGAACCTTGGAGGTCCTCTAGTCCAGCCCTCTTCTTTATTTCGATCATTTGACCAACAAAAGTACAATCCATAAAATGAATAACACAAAACTGTTCCCTAAACAAGAAATGTTAACAATCATTTGTGGGAAATCGTTGAAGGCATCTCCATGGAATGTACATGGCTTGGGGGGAAAATATAAAACAGCAAGAATTGAAAAATCAATTAACAAAGAGAAAATAGATCTTGTATTTTTACAAGAAACACATCAAAAGAAAGAAAGGGTGAACAAACCCAGGATCATATATAGACCAATATCCCTTATTAATCAAGATTTTACAGCAATATTGACAAATAGATTGAATATATTTATAGAGAATTATATTAAAAATGATCAGTGTGGATTTATAAGAGGCTGACAAAGAAGGGTATTAAATACAGGATATATTGCATAAAGAATCAAAAATTAAAGGCTGGTTTATTAACATTAGACGTTTTTAAGGCCTTTGTGTGGAATGGCCTACATTTATGGAATCGGTTGCCGGTTGAGCTCCGGATGGCGCCCGACCTTCGCTCCTTCCGACGCGATCTGAAGACTTACTTGTTCGAACAAGCCGGCCTGGGATTTTATTGTTTTTTTTAATATATCTATTTATTGTCTTAGCTTGGGCATTGTGTTTAATTCTTTTTTAACTTTTGTATCTTTGTATTTTTATGTTTGCCCTGTTCACCGCCCTGAGTCCTTCGGGAGAAGGGCGGTATACAAATAAAATAATAATAATAATAATAATTATTATTATTATTATTATTATTATTATTATTATTATTATTAAGGATATTAATAGAGAAGTTAGGCTTTGGAAATTTTTTTAGAAAGGTGTTGACCACTATATTCAGAGAATAAGGCAAGAATAAATGATGGTGTTACAGAGATAATAACCTTAAGCCGGGGAACGAGTCAGGATTGCCCCTTATCCCCAGTTCTATTTGTATTATTGATGGAGGTTTTGGCAAATGCAATCAGGAAAGATTCATTGATTGAAGGAATTGGTGTATATAAGAAAACTAAAATAAATTTATTTGCAGATGATACATTACTAACATTTCAAATCCCACAGCTACTATATGGAGGGTATTATATTCACATTTGAATGAATTTGGGAAATATAAAGGTAAAGGTAAAGGTTCCCCCGCACATACGTGCCAGTCGTTTCCGACTCTAGGGGCCGGTGCTCATCTCCGTTTCAAAGCCGAAGAGCCGGCGCTTGTCCAAGGACGTCTCCGTGGTCACGTGGCCGGCATGACTAGACGCCAAAGGCGCACGGAACACTGTTACCTTCCCACCGTAGTGGTCCCTATTTTTCTACTTGCATTTTTACGTGCTTTCGAACTGCTAGGTTGGCAGAAGCTGGGACGAGTAACAGGCACTCACTCTGTTACGCGGCACTCGGGATTCGACCCGCCAAACTGCCGACCTTCTGATCGACAAGCTCAGCGTCCTACCCCACTGAGCCACCGCTTTCCTTGGGAAATATAGTGGATTGCAAATAAACTGGGGAAAATCAGAAATGATATCATATCACCATAGTAAAGAAGAAATTGATGTACCGAAAGAAAAATATAAATGACAAATAGTGGATAGTATCAAATGTTTAGGTATTGACATCCCAAAAATTATTCAAGAATTAAAGAAGATAAATTATGAGAAGTTTAATAAGAAAGATATAAAAGATAAAATGGATAAATATGGAAAAGTAAAATTATCATGGTTCAGAAGAATTGCAGCGATAAAAATGAAAGTTTTACCAAAAATTATTTTTTTGTTTTGGATGATCCCAATTAAGTTTTCGGATCAAGAATTAAAGTAAATACAGAGATTGCTGGAGGTGTATTGTAATAGAGGTAAGAGAGCAAGAATAAGTAAAGCATTGTGGTATGAACCATTAAAAAAGGGTGGGCTGGGTCTTCCAAATGTTAGAAATTATTGGGTAGCTAATCAATTAAGGGTGGTCCCAGATATTATAGCAGTAAATAGAGATTTATTATGGAGTGATAATAGAATTGAAGGAATTAAAGGAAATAGGCAATCCTATAGGAACATATTGGTTTAAAAAGCATATTAAAAAAATTGTTAAGAGAATTCAAAATCCCTTTTAAAAAAATTTGATATTATGGAATAAATGGAGATATTGGTTAATGCCAGGAATTTCTCCTTTAACACTGATGGTAGAAATGGAGAAATTCCTTAAGATTGAATTGAAAGATTGGATTAGTAAATTTAAAAAAAAATCATATATAAATGGGAAGACTGGAAGAACAAGATAAAGAATATAATACAATTAAGGATTGTTTTAATCAGATACTAAATTAAATTGGTTGAATTTAATACAATTAGAGAAATGGATAAAAATGGAAGAAAAATTTGAGATGAAAGATAAGACAGTTAACAAAATTTGAAATCATTATAAAAGAGTGAGGAAATTGAAGAATATATAGGAGAAATAAACGATAAAGATTGGAAAAATATTTGGAACAGAAGAGTATATAAGAATATGTCAGTTAGAGTTAAGGAAAATGGATATAAAGTGATATGGAGGTGGTACCTAACACCACGTAAATTAAATCAAATAGATGTTAAATATACAAATATTTGTTGGAGGTGCGAGAAAGAGATGGGAACATATAAACATATGTGGTGGGATTGTGATAGCACACAAAAGATATGGGACAGGGTGTTTAGGGAAATTAGAGAACTTTTGAAGGTAAATTTAGATATATCACCGAGGGTTGCATTACTGTTACTGGTGGAAAAACAAGATGTAAATGAAGCAAAAAAGGAATTGATTGTAAATTTGATAATGGCAGCTAGATTAATGATGGTTAAATATTGGAGACAGAATTAGATTATTCAAAGAAATGAGTGGTATAATGAAATATGAAATATGGCAATAAATGATAAATTAACAACAGAAATTAAATTTTAAAAAGGGATGATTAAAGTAAATAATTATAATGAAATATGGGATGATTTTATAAAAGCAGTCTTGGTGGAAGGCAAAGGGAATAAACCTGCTCAAGAATATATGCTGTTTTGGAGGGGATAAGGGCACAATTGAAATATATTGCATATTGTTAGTTGTTATATGAGAAGAAAGATAGGTAATAAAAATGGTCCCGGCGGGTGAGTGTGTGTGTGTGTGCACTGTAGTATTTGTATTTTTTTATATTGTTTTTTATTTAGATTTATACTTTAAAAAAAATAAAAAATAAAAAACCCCAATCATTTGTGGGCAAAACATATTCATAATATAGTAAAATTTTGCTCCTTTTAGAAAAATAAAACCTGCCTGTTTATATGTGCAGACTTAATAGGTAAGTTGTTAAAGGCACAAAGATGAAATCATCATGCCAGTATCTATGTAGATTGGGATTGGATTAGGACAGGGCTAGGCAATTTTGGCTCTTTTATGACTTGTGGACTTCAATACCCAGAATTCCTGAGCCGGCCATGCCGACTCATGAATTCTGGGAGTTGAAGTCCACAAGTCATAAAAGGGCCACGTTTGCCTACCCCTGGATTAGGAGGACAGGACTTTTGTGTGGACTTAAAAATAAGCCCAAATTGCCGCGAGTAGAACAAGGAGGCCAGCCAACTTAAACCAAAAGGGAACCGAGGCACTGTCGTCTGGTTGGGCAACGGGCCTGGTTCTCAAGGGTTTCAAGATCCGCTCATGCTGGGTCAGGATGGCTTTCCTGGCTCCTTCCCATTTTCCTGGTCCTTGCAAGCGATATTGATACGGAGTACATGGCCCCCAGAAAAGCTCCAGGGCCAGCTTAGGATCTGTGACAAACCGGGACCATAGGTTGGGCTTGACCCCGATCAGAGAGGCCAGTTCATCCATGTAGTCTACGTAGTCCACCTGGATGGTGTGGCGTTGACTTTTCACATACCTTTTTGCCATGGAAAACCTCTTAACACTAATATCAGACATCATCTCGCTGGCGGGGGGTAGCTCAGCAAGCCCCTTAAAGACACGCGTGGCCCAGCGAGCTTGCATTTCTGCAATGGGCATGATGGCCCCCAGCGGCTGCACAAGGCCAACGATTGCAAGCGTGGGCTTCTCCAGCGTGGGCGAGAAGACAAACTTATACAGGGAGATCTGATTTTCAACCACCCTCACCAGGTCCCCAAGGAAAGGAAAGGAGAAGCTGTAGCCTGTAGCAAGGACAACGCAATCGATGTCCTCTTCCTTAGAGCCGTCTTCGAAGAGGGCAGCAGTGTCCGTAAACGCGGCAACGTTTGATTTTATGACAATTTTCCCCGAAAGAATGCAATTCGGGAGGTTATCATTGATGGTGGGATGCTGGCTGTAAACTCCGTGTTTAGGCCTCAAGCCGTAATGAGCATGGTCGAATCTGCTATTTAATTTGTACTGCGACAACAGTTTGATCAAGGACGAGGGAAGACATTGCTTCAGGAATAGACGAGCTCGACTGCTCAGGACAGTGTCAAGTGGATAGCCTTTATCGCCAACACGGCCTAGCACCCAAGCGCCTCGGCGCGTGCTGAGGAAGACCTGTTGCGCCGTGTGGCTGATCTCCACCGCAAGGTCCACCCCCGAGTTCCCAACCCCAATCACCACGACCCTCTTTCCCGTAAACGCATCGGGACTCTTGTAATCACGGCTGTGTAAGTAGCGGCCCTTGAAAGTACTAATCCCTGGGATGGAGTCCAGGGGGAGATGTGCAGTGACGTGGTGACCGGTGCAGACCAAAACTGCGTCAAAGATGGAGGATTCCCGCTTGCCATCTGACTCCGTGGTAACCTCCCACTGGCCGCTGGTAGAGAAATCTGAGCATTTTGTTACGCTGCAGACTTTCGTCTTGAAGCGAATGTACTTCAGGAGCTGAAAGTGTTTGGCATACAACCGGAAGTAGTCCATGATCTTCGAGTTGTGCATGTAGTTGGGAAAATCATCTGGGATGGGGAAGTCACTGAAGCACATCATTTCTTTGGAGGTGTTGATGATCAGAGATTTGTAAATACTAGCCCGGCCTTCCTCGGGGTTCTCCTTGAACCTCCAGAGCCCCCCAATGTCATCACTGCTTTCAAAGCAGAGAGGATCCAGACCTTCTTCCAAGCAGCATTTGATGTTGCAAAGTCCACTGGAGCCAGCTCCAATAACTGCCACTCTCTTCTTCTCCATCTCCTGGGAAGGCTGCAGATGAACAGTTGACAGCAGGAAAAATGAATGTACGTATTCTCTTCTTCGCTTCTTGCAGGATAAAAAGTGTTAATACCACTTCACAAGGCCTTGGTAAAGCCACACTTGGAATACGGCATCCAGTTTTGGTCCCCACAATGTAAAAAAGATGTTGAGACTCTAGAAAGGGTACAGAGAAGAGCAACAAAGACAATCAGAGGTCTGGAGGCTGAAACATAGAAGGTGTCAGGACCCTCCCCAAACCACGTCTTAGGAAAACAAAAACTCTTGGGAGTCAGTTCTAGTCCAAAAGGAATTTTTACTAGGACATGCTTGGTTGTGGAAATACAAGACAGGACTTGGTATTGCTTTACAAATTGAAACTTTATAAAGGGTTCCCGGTTCAACCCCCCCTTCCCTCAACCCCATTTGGTCAGCCCCCCATCATTTTACTTCATGTCATCCCTTTCGTGGGAAAAAGGGAACTTCGGATCTTTACAGTTATTGCCTTCTTCCTTTACAGATTCAAATGGATGCCAGATGCCTTCTTCTCTAACCCTCCCTTTTGTTCCCCCCAGTTCAAAAGGTTTCCCTTGGTCTTTGAAATAACCTAAGGCAGGCTGAATCCACATCCGCTCCTCCTTCCTCGGGAGATGGCAGAATCCATGGGGGGGGGGATAATGTTTTAAACATACATTTTTGAATGTGATATAAATGGATTCTGACAGAAGGAATTGGGTATGTCTAGTTTAATGAAGAGAAGGACGAGGGGGGGCATGATAGCAGTCTTCCAATATTTGAGGGGCTGCCCCAAAGAAGAGAGGATCAACCTGTTCTCCAAAGCACTTAAAGGTAAAGGATGGAAACTAATCAAGGAGGGAAGCAACCTGGAACTAAGGAGAAATTTCCTGACAGTTGGAACAATTAATCAGTGGAACAACTTGCCACCAGAAGCTGTGAATGATCCAACACTGGAAGTTTTTAAGAAGAGACTGGACAGCCGTTTGTCTGAAATGTTATAGGGTTTCCTGCCTGAGCAGGGGGTTGGACTAGATGACCTCCAAGGTCCCTTCCAACATCATCATCATCATCATTATTCTCTCAACAGGAGAAAGCATTTTCCCAAGGACTTCATTAAGCAATTACTCCACCCATTTTGGCAGAGGCAGGATCTGGTTAGATTTTATGGTGCTGGCATTCCAGCCCCCTACTCAAGTGGGAGACCCTAGAGCAGGGGCGTCCAACTTTGGCAACTTTCAGGACTTATGGACTTGCATCAGGTGGGCATGAGCAGAATCTAGTCGGTGGGGGGTGGGGGATTTTGCATGAACAGGGGGTCTTTGGATGGCCCCGGGGACCCCATCCATTTGGGGAATGGCCCTCGAGACTCCCTTTGAGTGAGACCCAGATCTTTAGAAGAGCTTCCTGGCCTCTGGATTCTCTTTTGCAGAGATCTCCCACCAGTGTTCGTGAAGCTTGGCCCCCGGGAAAGGAGTGGACTTCAACTCCCAGAATTCCCAGCTTTGCTGGCTGGGGAATTCTGGGAGTTGAAGCCCAAACTCTCTTTAAATTGCCCAGTTTGGGGGAAAAAAAGCAAGCTTTAAAGCATTTTGCCTGCTCTCTAATGAACCCCCCAGGGACTCCCCTGGGTTGTCTTCCCCCCCGCCCCCCCGTCCCCCAAAGCCAGGGCCTGCGGAACTCCCCACCACTAGACAAGACGGTCACCCCACCTGATGTCTCCAAGAAGAGGGAGCTTCCTCACCGCAAGCCTTCGAGAAGAGGCCGGACTTGGGCGAGGGGGAGGGGGGGGTTGCACTAGCAGCTGGCTGGGGAATTCTGGGAGTTGAAGTCCAGCCCTCTCCCAGCGCCCAAGCTTCACCGACAGGCCGAACGCCACGCCCACGGGGCGGGGTTCCCCCCCCCCCCGATCGTGGCTCCTCCTCCCCGCGACGGGTGGCGAGACGGCGGCGGCGGGCCAATCGCCGGCGGGGTGGGCGTGGCCTCGGCGCGGGCGGCCAATCGGGGCGCGCTCTGGCGGGAGGGCGGGCCCAGCGCGTGTCTGGGGCGGGGGGCGTCCGGAGCCTCCTGCGAGGCGTGGAGAGAAGCGCGGCAAGCGGGATGGAGCTGCGGCGGACGGTGAGACCCCCTCCGCTCCGTTTCGTGCCCCACGGACCCCCCCTCCCCATTCCCCTTCCCAGGAGGGCTGGGGAGGGGCCGTTCTGGGAGGGTGGACCCGATGCCCTCGTGGGGACCCAGCGAAGGGGTCGGGGGGGACCCTTCTGGGAGCGCCCCCTCCCCCCGCCCGGGTAAAGCCCTCCCCTAGAGGTCGTGGTCTCCCAGCCCCCCCCCCCCGTGTGCCCACCCTTGGGGCGCCCCAGAGAAGCCCCCCCCGCTGCTCGAGGTTGGGCGGGGGAGGGGCTGGGTGGGGGTCTCTAGGGCTCTTCGGCCCTCCCTGCCCCTCCCTCCCTCTCACTGCCTGGGGGGGCTTCCCCTCCCCCCCAAGAAATGGTCCTCAGCAGCCCCGCCTTCCATTCCTGGGAATGAGCTCGAGGTGGGGCGGGGGAGGGGGTGGGGGTCTCGGGGGGGGGGGGCTTCGGAAGACCCTCCCTGCCCCTCACTTCCTGGGGGCTTCCCCCCCACCGCAAAGAAACGGTCCTCAGCAGCCCACCCTCCATTCCCGGGAACTAGCACAGGGGTGGGCGGGGAGGGTCTTGGGGGGGGTCTTTGGCCCTCCCTGCCTGGGGGCATCCATTGGTCCTGAAGCCCCCCCCCCGCCCCTCCTTGTACTCCACTGCCTGGGGGATCCTCTCTCTTCTGTGGCTGCCCCCCTTTTCGCTTGGGGGGGTGTGTCTGCCCCCCTCCCCCCTTTCCCTTCCTCCCTGGGGAATTCTGCCGCCCTGATGGGGGTTCCCCCTTCTCCCCCCCTCTGCCCCCCCCTCGCTGTTGCACAAGCTGGGCCTTGTCTTTTGGGAAAGCGGGCTGCCTTCGCCTGCAACCCATCATCCCCTCCCTCTGCTTTCCCTCCTTGCAGGTGGCCGGCTGACAGGTGGGCAGTGGGCTTTGGCTGCCAGGCCGGCCCACAGGGTGGTCTCGAACAGAGCAAGCCCAGTTCTTTTTCCCCTGGCTGGGTGGGTCACCTGGAGGAGCTGGGGCCGGCTCGGGTTCAGGTTACGACAGCCAGGCTATGCCTCTGCGGACCATGGGGCACCCGGCCCCCTCCTCTCTGCCCGGCGGCCCCCCACCCCTCAGCATAAGAGCCCCCCTTCCTCCCCTCCTCCTGTTGGATGGGCATGCCAAGCACCTGCCGGAGTGCGGTCCGTTTAGCCTAATAATCTGGCCGTATATAATTTAGAACAGAATAGAAGCTGGAAGGGGCCTGGGAGGTCTTCTAGTCCAGCCCCCTGCTTGAGCAGGAGGCCCTATCCTGTCTCAGACAAGGGACTAGCCTCTTCTTAAACACCCCCAGGGGTGGAGCGCCCACGATTGAATTAAATTGAAGCTCCGCCATCCGGGGTGTCCCTTCTGTTTCCACGTGTGTGTGTGTGTGGGGGGGGGTCTCTGAGCCCCTCTTTTGCACGAAGCCTTGGGAGGCCTGAGGCAAGGATGGCTGTGCAGCCCCCTCCCCTGCCTCCCCCTCCCCAGCTGGACCAGATCTTCCGGCCCAGCACTTTCTCAGGCTTGCATCAAGCTGGGATCGTTGTGCCTTCCCTTGCAGTGTTGTGACTGTGTGTGTGTGGTGTGGTGTTCTAGTGAGGCCCAGGGAGACTTCTGGACCCCTGGCCTGGGATCCTGAGCGGGTACCCCTTGCCTTTCTTTGGGGGGGTGGGAGTTAGAAGCAGCAGCAGACCCCTAGCCTGCTCCCGAGGGTGGGCAAGCCTCTTTCCTGGGTGCCGTGCCTCTCCTGGGCTCTGGAAATCCGTTGGAGGCCAACCTTTGCCCCTCTTTCAAAGAGCAGCAGGTCTGGGGCTGTCGGTTGCTGTGTGTGTCTTTTCAAGCCGTGGACACACGGCGCCTGGCTCCGCGTTTCCTCCTTTGGGCCCAGGCGCCGCTTCCTAGCAGAGAGAGAGGTGGCCAGGAAAGGGGAAGAATTGTAGCTCAGGTGGAAAAGAGGAGAGCCTGGTGCTCACCTGGCAGACGTTTCATTACCCAACTAGGTAACATCATCCGGGGAGGGAGGAGGAGGAGGAGGAGGAAGAAGGACTCCTGGGGTCCTTGGGGCTCTCTGACCTTTGGTGCTTCCCTTGCAGACTTTCATTACCCAAACAGGAAGGAAGGAAGGAAGGAAGGAAGGAAGGAAGGAAGGAAGGAAGGAAGGAAGGAAGGGGGAAGGAAAGGGAAGGGAAGGGATGAGGAAGAAGAGGAGGGCTGTGGGGTCCTTGCTGCTCTCTGACCTTTGGTGCTTCCCTTGCAGACTTTCATTACCCAAACTAAGTAACATCATCAGGGAAGGAAGGAACGGAGGAAGGAAGGGAATGAGGAGGAAGAGGAGGAGGGCTGTGGGGTCCTTGGGGCTCTCTGACCTTTGGTGCTTCCCTTGCAGACAAAGTGCCCAGACGTTCCCCAGTTTGGGCAATTAAAGCCCTGCAGGGAAGCCCCCCCCCCCCCCGCTCGGAGAGCCCCAAGGACCCTCTCAGAGAGAGGCCAATTTGTTTGGTGGTCTTTTCCATCCCGCCTTGACCCTGTCTGCTCTGCTGGAGCTGTCCGGCAGATGTCCTCCAGGATAACGCCCCCACCCACGCCAAGACCTTGCCGGCCCCCTCCCTGCTGGAACTTCAGGTCAAGGCCCTCCCCAGGCATTTCTCCCCCCCCCCTTTTGCTGGCCAGCTGCAAGAGCTCTTCTGGCGGGGGGGGGGGAGTGGGTGGGTGGGAACGGACGGAGACAGAGCTGGGCAAAGGGATGGCCTTGTTTTTTCCCCCCTCTGCTTGCCCCCCCTCTCTCTCCTGCCCTCCCCCCTTGGGGCTTCCGGTCTTCTCCCTCCCCCCAATCCTTTGCAGGGGAGATGTTCCAGCCCTCTTCCTTTGCTTTGCCTTAACCAGGTTAGTCTGGGCTGGCTGGAGAGACCATTCCCCGCAGATGGATTATTCATCCTTTTGCTATCTCTTATTACTGGTGGCACACTTTTAGTTGATGATGATGATGATGATGATGTTGTTTTGCAAGTGGACTGATTCCTTTGGTACTGGAGACAAATTTCTTGTGTCTCTAATTGCACTTGGCCAAATAAAGTAGCCTGTTCTGTGCCCTGTCCCCCATTCCACATATTCTGTATATCCTATATTAGCATCCCCCAACCTTCCCTGCGTGGGGGCTCAGTGGGGGGAGAGGGAATGTTCAGTGTGAGTGGCTGGCACAAGTGCCCACCACTCAAGCAAGTGGAGCTGTGCTCACACCCGCCACTTGCGTGGCCCACTTCTGAATGGGCCAAGGCCCATAGTGGGCTGGGGGTGTGGGACCCCTATTCTATATTCTATTTATTCTATATATTCTATACATTCTACACATCCTATATATTCTATACATAATATATTATATATATATTAGAATAGAGAAGAGCAGTGGGCTAATGCCTCCTTAAGTAACACCAGCTGCCTGCAATTAGTAGAGGTTCGAGTCCCACCAGGCTCAAGGTTGACTCAGCCTTCCGTCCTTCCGAGGTAGGTAAAATGAGGACCCAGATTGTTGGGGGCAATTAAGCTGACTTTGTAATAATGCCGCTTGGGGTGTGTGTGTGAAAGCCCTAATAAGCAGGCGTATACATAGAATGAAGGCTATTGCTAAGCTTGTAAGCCGCCGTGAGTCTTCGGAGAAGGGCAGGATATAAATGAAATTAAAATAAAAATAAAAAAAATAAAAATATAGATTAGAATAGGACAGGACAGGAGAGAATAGAAATTAGAATAGAACAGAACAGAATAGAATAGAGAATGGAATATATGGAATAGAATAGAATTCTTTATTGGCCAAGTGTGGTTGGACACACAAGGAATTTGTCTCCAGTGCAGAAGCTCTCAGTGTGCACACAATTAATAGTGGTAATCCTGCACACATACAACCTGCCAATACATTCATCACAAACGGTGAAATACAACACTTCATCACAAATCATAAGATGCAACACCTAGTCATAGAGTACAAGCTAAGCAAACAGCATAAATCATACTAGGGTACAAAAAGAAAATCCAACAATCTGAATTGCAAGATACAAGCCGCAAAGTTATAGTTTTAAGAAGATAAGGATAGGTAATAGGAAGGATGAGTAGTATCATAGTAATACAGCTTTGCTAGTATTTTGACAGTGTTGTAGGAATTAGTTATTATATTCTATATCTGTATATTCTGCTCCTGGGCCCATGCCGCTGAAACCTCTGCCTGGCACCTGGGCATCACCCTTCCCAGCTCGCCCTAAAGGGGAGGGGGGAGGCCTGACCCACAGCGCCCCCTATCGTGAGGTCCGGTACTTCCACTCTCCTCCCGGATCAGCTTCCTCGGGGTTGATCTTCCTTTGGGCTGATTCCCCACCCGGTCCCCCTTTCTGCTCTTCTGCAGCTCCAGGTCTGCCGCTTCCACCGGCATCTCCTCCAGCGCAAGAGGAGCCCCTGGCTGGTCCCTCCGCCCTGCCGGTGGCGCGCCGAGGCCCAGTCGGCCAGGTAGGAGCTGGGCTGGATTAAGGCCGATTTACGCCGCCGCGCGAGGCTTCCTCCTCCTGCCCTGTGGAGCCTCTCTGGGGTTGCCTGGTCAGTTTGGGTCCTTGGGGCTGTTCCAGGCAGTCCTCGGCTTGCAGCAATTCATTTAGTGACCGTTCAAAGTTACAGCGGCACTGGAAAAAATGCGGCTCGCGGGATGACCTTCGCAGCATCCCCAGGGTCATGTGATCAAAACTCAGCTGCTTACGACCGTTGCTGTGTCCCAAGATCACGTAATCCCCGCTCGCAACCTCCTCACAAGCAACGGGGAAGCCAGATTCGCTTAACGACCGCGTCATTAATCTCTGCGGTCATTCGCTTCACAAGAGTGGCAAGAAAGGCCACAAAATGGAGCGGAAGCCCCGCTTAGCAAATGTCTCGCTTAGCAAACGGAAATTTTGGGCTCAGTTGCGGTCGTAAGTCGAGGACTGCCTGTATTACCGCTTCCAGGTTGAAAGGATTAGCCAGGGACATCACCGTCACCCAGGGGACACCCAGTTTGGGGGCTCCTTTCACGTCCCCATTGATGAGCCCACCACAACGGGTACCTATTTTTCTTTTTGCATTTGCACCCTTTCGAATGCTAACTGGGCCGGAGCTGGAGCCAGTGACGGGAGCTCGCTCCAACACACAGCAGCACTCGGGTCTCGAACGCCCAGGAAGAGACATGCAGTGGCAGTGAGGTGGAGTGGTTCTCTGCTTGATTGACAGCTGTCTTTCTCCCCCCACCCCGCAGTTCTACTGGACAGAGGGGGGTGCTGAAGAGGACCTTTTGGGGCACGCTGGTGGCCCTTCCCCTGGCCACGGGCATCTACTACGCCTTGGCAGAGAAGCAGGACCGGAGGAAGATGCGGCTGGTGTCCGGCAGCGTGATGCGCTTCGTCAGGTGGGGTGGCGACCGCAAGGCGTCCTCGGCCCTTTCCTGGGGAGGGAGGCGGCGTGGAGAAAGAGTCCCGACCAACTCCTTGACGCCCCCCTCATAAAGGCCAGCCCAACCATCGCTGCAACGTGTGGCTGCTTTTCTGTGGCTCCAACAGCAATGTGTAGGACTAGAGCAGGGGTCGTGTTGTGGCCCGTTCAGAATCGGGCCACAGAAGTGGTGGGCAAGCACACGCGGAGCCGCGTTTGTGGAAGTGGCACGCATGTGCAAAACCAACCCGGCCTAGAGCAGGGCTCCCCCAACCTCGGGTCCATGGAACGGCACCGGGCCACGGTGTGCCAGAAACTGCTCCGCGCAAAAAGTGAAGCACCCTCCGTGGGATGCAGGCAGCCTGAGAAACTACGCCCCCTCCGGTCTGCCGAAAAACCTGTCTGCATGGAACCGGCCCTCGGTGCCCAAAGGTCTGGGGGCCACTGGTCTAGAGAACCTCATGATACCCCCAGCTGCACTAAAGGAGCCAGAAACTCCCTAGGTCTGAGCTCAGGTGTTTCTTGGGTCCTGTCCTGGCCACCAGCTGCTCCAGAGAGGCCTCTAACCCAGGGACTTTCAAACCCCGTGGGGCTACCCTGGCACATGGGGAGCAGCAGCAGCTTCTTTCTGGGTCTGCCCCGGACCCTCCTGGGTTTCTCCCCAAGGCCTGGGGTGGCACTGGGGGACAGCCCTGAGTCTGGGTCGTCTTCTCCCGAAGGTCCCTGCGGCTGGGAATCCAAATCTCCTTGGATTACTGGTGGACGAACCACATCACCTTGCGAGGCCTGGATGAGGTACGGTTGCTTGTCAAGCTTTGAAACGGGTCTTTTAAAGTCTTTAGACTCGCAGGGGTCTTCAAACCTGCCCCTTTGATGACTTGTGGACTTCAGCTCCCAGCATTCCTCGTGCCTGGCTGAGGAATTCTGGGAGTTGAAGTCCACAAGTCATCAAAGGGCCAGGTTTGGAGACCCATGTCTTAAAGCATCCTGGTTGAGGAATTCTGGGAGTTGAAGTCCACAAGTCATCAAAGGGCCAAGTTTGAAGACCCCTGTCTTGAAGCATCCTGCTGAGGAATTCTGGGAGTTGAAGTCCACAAGTCATCAAAGGGCCACCTTTGAAGAGCCCTGCAATAGACAACAGACCAACAAAGCAGAATTCCGAGGCTTGCCAATTCCTCAAAGATCGTCTTTATTAATGCCGAGTTTGTCGGCTTTTCAAAAGTGAAACCAAGGCTGAAGAAATGCATAGCAATTCTCCAACACAATTCAAGAACGTCCTCCCCTGGGGAGATGCAAGCAACTACGTTTCCCCATGCAGCTTCTCGGTGGGCTTTCCGGCAGCCTCGGGAGCAGCCGATGACCTTGGTTCCCAGGAAGGAAAGTCCAGGGAGAAAATCTGTTTTGTTAAGCTTGACACCTGTCAACTCCCCCTCCCTCCATGCTGTGTGGCAACTAGGAATGAGAAGGGCGCTCCTGAGACTGCGGGCTGGGCGTTGCGTGAAACGCCTGCCGAGAAGCTGCATGGGGAAACGTAGTTGCTTGCATCGCCCCAGGGGAGGGAGTTCTTGATTTTGCGTTGGGGAATTGCTATGCATTTCTTCAGCCTTGGTTTCACTTTTCAAGGGCCGATACTCGGCATCAATAAAGACGTTCTTTGAGGAATTGGCAAGCCTCGGAGTTCTGCTTTGTTGGTCTCTTTGTCTATCGCAGGGGTCTTCAAAGGTGGCCCTTTGATGACTTGTGGACTTCAACTCCCAGAATGCCTCAGCCGTAGGCAGGAGAAGAAGCAACGGATGGAAACGAATCAAGGCGAGAAGCGACCTGGAACTAAGGAGGAATTTCCTGAGTGTTGGAGTAATTAGCCTGCCCCCAGAGGTTGTGGGGGCTTCATCCCTGCAGGGTTTTAAGAGGAAATTGGATAGCCCTTTGCCCAGAATGGTCTAGCATTTCCTACTTGAGCAGGGGGGGTTAGAAGACCTCCAAGGCCCCTTCCAACTCTTATTCTGTAAGTCTTTGTTCTATCCCCCTCTGTTAGCTGCAGTGGGACTTACATACACACACAGAGAGAGAGAGAGAGAGAGAGAGCACTGTCTTGCAGGGGGTAGAATTTCCCTCTTCATGCTTGGCCTATCTTTGCACGATGTCCGCAGTTTCATTGCCCTGCAGGAGGAACGTAGTTGCTTGTCCCAAAAGGATATGGCCTGGTAG
Source organism: Vipera latastei (assembly GCA_024294585.1). Taxonomy (NCBI): domain Eukaryota; kingdom Metazoa; phylum Chordata; class Lepidosauria; order Squamata; family Viperidae; genus Vipera; species Vipera latastei. The sequence goes on from CM044356.1 coordinate 220,918,525, forward strand.
ATGTATTTGTCCAAGCACGTGTATTTGCTTAGTGCAGAAAATTGAGGAGAGGAAGGCACCTCAATGGGAGAGGAGGAGGAGGAGGAGGAGGAGAGCAGTTGCTTCTTGGTTGCACCTCCAGAGGCAAACCTCTCTCCCAGGCTTAGGACCTTCGTAATCCAGGGTGGCAACTCAGTAATCCTTCTCCTCTGAAAAGATCAGGAGTCTCCCAGGATAGCCGGTGGGGTGGGGGATTCTGGGGAGTGCTGTCCATGCTGCCACCTGCCGTGAGGTCAGGTCTGCAGAGAAGGATCTAACCCCCTGCTCTCCTTCGCCCGTCTTCCCTGTGGTCAGAACAGCTCGGAGTACGTGGCTGCCGTGTCCAGATGTCACCAGCGCTCGGCCGAGAGCATCGTCTTCGGGGCCATCCAGAACGGGGGCCTCTACATCAAGCTGGGCCAAGGCCTGTGTGCCTTCAACCACATCCTCCCCCAGGAGTACGTCAGCTTCCTGCGCACCTTGGAGGACCAGGCGCTCAGGCAGGGATACTCGGAGGTGCGTGGGGCAGCTGCGGGCCGCTTCTGCTGCAGACTTCAGCAGCAGCTGCACACGAGGACCTGGGGAGGGGGGTGTCACCAGGTCTTCCTCCCTTTTTTGGGGGGGGGGCTGTTCCTTGGGCCACCAGCCAAAGAAGGGGGGAGAGAGTGGAGGGTTAGTAGGAAAGTGACATCTGGTTTTCTGCTAGCAGGACCCCTAAGCGGCTTCTGTTCTTACATGGGGAAAACGTCCCAGAGTTCCTTGCGGCTTCTTCGTTTCCTTTATTCCACCCCCCTCCCCGCCGTTGATTAGATTTGAATCTGTTGCTGGCATTTAAATATTCAATTTTAAATCTTCCAAAAGTCAGTGGGAAGAAAAGTCGCAAGATGGGCCAAAGCCCAATAGCTGCCTCGCTTCGCTTAGGCCCAATGGTGCTCGTAAGGTGAGGACTACGTGTAGCCTCTTGGTAGGTCTGTCATAATTTTGAACACCTGCTAAGCAAGTGGCCACAACTCAGACTGGCCTTAACCCTCTAAATCAGGGATCCTCAACCTTGGCCACTTTAAGACTTGTGGACTTCAACTCCCAGAATTCCTCAGCCAGCAAAGCTGGCTGAAGAAGTCCACAAGTCTTAAAAGTGGCCACGGTTGGAGACCCCTGCTCTAAATAGAAACGACCCTGGGCTCCATTTGTTGGGAAAGGTGTATTTTATTAGAAATGTGGTAAAGCCAGAGCTGAGGATCATGCCTCCAAATCCGTTACGTTCTCCCCTCACTGCCCACCCCACTGTCACCGATGGACTCCATGCCAGGTGTTTTCATAATTTTTTTATTTTTTTATTTTAATTCCATTTATATCCCGCCCTTCTCCGAAGACTCAGGGTGGCTTACAAACTTAGCAGTAGCCTTCATTCTATGTATATGCCTGCTTATTAGGGCTTTCACACACACCCCAAGCGGCATTATTACAAAGTCAGCTTATTGCCCCCAACAATCTGGGTCCTCATTTTACCTACCTCGGAAGGATGGAAGGCTGAGTCGACCTTGAGCCTGGTGGGACTCGAACCTGCACTAATTGCAGGCAGCTGGTGTTACTTAAGGAGGCATTAGCCCACTGCTCCACTAAGGCTCTATAATGGCACAGCTTGGTATGAGGCTCATTCCTCCTTCAAGCTGGATGATCTTGAGGCAGCTTCTCGAGCTGACTCAGCCTCTACTTTCGATTCCCCAACCCTCCCCCATCCCTACCCTTCACGGTCCGTCACTGTACAACAGCGGAGCACAGCAAGCGTAAAGTGACAGCTTATGCCGGTCATAAGTTGCGGACTACTTGTAACTCCGCCTTCTTCTTTGCCCTTCCTGAAGGAGGGTTGGCTCACAAGCTCCTCCCCTCAGTCCATGGCCCTCACTGACCCCCCCATCTCTTCTGGCCCTTCCTGACCGCAGGTGGACGACCTCTTCCTGGAGGACTTTAACGCCAAAGCGGACCAGCTCTTCCTGGAGTTTGACTACCGGCCCATTGCGGCGGCCAGCTTGGCCCAGGTGCACCGGGCTCGGCTTCACGACGGCACCCCGGTGGCCGTAAAGGTGCGTCTGGGAGGGCAGGCAAGGCGAGGATGGGCCAGCCTGAAGGATCCGAGGGGCGCGGGCATCGCTGAACTACACTTCCCAGCGTCTCTTGCTGCTGCTGCTGCTGATATTGGGAATTATAGAGCAGCAGGTTGTCTTCTTCGTTTCCAACTTCTAGGGATCTGGCCTGGCTTCCTGTTGGGGGCGGGGGGGGAAGGTGTGGCGCTGGTCCTTTGGGCTACGACTCTCCTCTGGGACTGCTCCCTTCCTCGGGGGGCACGTCACCATCTCCGGCTTCCCTGTACAGGTGCAGTACATTGACCTGAGGGACCGGTTTGACGGAGACATCCGCACCCTGGAGTTCCTGCTGTGGATCGTGGAGCAGATGCACCCCAGTTTTGGCCTCGGCTGGATCCTGCAGGTACGGTGTGGCCCAGCGTCTCTCGCCACTGGCCTGAGAGAGCTGCTCTCGAACCTGCCTCCTCCCCCCCGCAGCACCCCAATTTCCTCGGCTTGCTTGCCCTAGGCACCCGACTCTGGTGGCAAGGGGGACCCCCCATATCTGAGCCAGGGCCCTTTGTGTCTCCCCACCCTGAAGGCGGCCTGGTTCAGAACAGTTTTGGCAAAACTGACGAGGAGAGGGTCTAAGGCAGGGGTCTTCAAACCTGGCCCTTGTGGGCTTCAACTCCCAGAATTCCTTGTGCCTGGCTGAGGAATCCTGGGAGTCGAAGTCCACAAGTCATCAAAGGGCCACGTTTGGAGACCCCTGCAATAGACGGAGACTAGACTCGCAGGGGTCTTCCAACTTGGTCCTTTGATGACTTGTGGACTTCGACTCCCAGAATTCCTCAGCCAGGCACTGGGAGTTGGAGTCCACAAGGCATAAAAGGGCCACATTTGAAGAACCCTGCAATAGACAGAGACAAATCAAGCAGAACTCCGAGGCTTGCAAATTCCTCAAAGAAAGTCATCAAAGGGCCAAGTTCAAAGACCCCCGGTCTACAGCTTAAGGGAAGGGGTCAGGTTGAAGGGGGGCAGGCTTTAAAGGGATCCCCTTCCAGCATCTTTCTCGCTCCTGGAGGGCTGCTCCAGGTGCGGTTTTAAGAGGAACAGAGAAGACCCTAACCCTCCAATGATGGCAGTGCGAGGGGCCGAGGGGCGGTGGGATCTTGGTGGAAACATTGAAGAGCTTATGGGGAGAGGCGCGCCCCCCCCCCCCCGGCTCTGGAAGGCAGCTAGAGATGGCGTGAGTTGGACTAGGCCAGTGGTAGGCAACCTTGGCTCTTTTATGACTCGTGGACTTCAATTCCCAGAATTCCTGAGCCAGCATGGCTCAGCTTGGAAGCCTCTCCCTTCCCCTCAGCATAGCTGGCTCAGGAATTCTGGGAGTTGAAGTCCACAAGTTATAAAGCGGCCTAGGCCAGGGGTAGGCCACCTTGGCTCTTTTATGACTCATGGACTTCAACTCCCAGAATTCCTGAGCCAGCATGGCTTAGCTTGGAAACCTCTCCCTTCCCCTCAGCATGGCTGGCTCAGGAATTCTGGGAGTTGAAGTCCACGAGTCATGAAGGGGCCATAGTTCCCCCATGCTGGCTCAGGAATTCTGGGAGTTGAAGTCCATGAGTCATAAAAGAGCCAAGGTTGCCTACCCCTGGACTAGGACATCCCCTGCTGCTCCTGAACAGCCTCTGGGTCCTCCCCATGAGCGTCCGTGCGCCGAGAGACCAGCATGCCCCTTGGCCAAAGGGATCACAGACTCAGGGCTGGAAGGGACCTTAAAGGTCTTCTAGCCCAACCCCCTGGCATAGCAGCCCTTCTCCTCACTTCCCCTTCGGCTGCCAGAAGTCTTCCCCATAGCCCAGGAGTCTCGGTTTGCAAAATGCACCAGGAACGGACACGGTGTCTCCATCCAGCAATGTTTGGCACCCCTGAGTTACACTTGCTCAGGGCAGGCTGACCCTCCCCCTCCTTCCCCCCTCCCTCCCTGCTTTCTCTCCTCCCCCTCTCCTTCCAGGACCTGAAGGGGACCCTGGCCCAGGAATTGGATTTTGAGATCGAAGGCCGCAACGGGGAGCGTTGTGCCCGGGAGCTGAAGCACTTCCGTTTTGTGGCGGTTCCTCGCGTTCACTGGGAGCAAAGCAGCAAGGTGGGTCTGGTGCCCCCCCCTTCGAAGCGGGCAGAGCGCCGGGCTCTATTCCTCCCTAAACGGGTGGTCTTTTCTTTTAGGGAGGGGGGGAATGTGTCTCCAACGTTTGGGGCCACTTTTAAGACTCGTGGACTTCCACTCCGTTGAGTTCCCCAGCTGGCAACGGAGCCTCCAAAGTTATATTGCTAGGCAAGGCGAGCCCCCCCCCCGGAAGGTTGCAGATGGTGATCACGTGACACACACACACACCCGGAAATTTCCACTCTCGTAAATCCATGCCGTGATATTTTCATCACAAGGTTGCTGCATGCGTGATGTCAAGTTTCCGATGTCTGGGCTTTTCAAGTGACTCTGAGGCATTGTTTAGCTTAAAAGTCCTTTATTAGCCTAATTATACACCGGCAAATGCTTGCTCGAAGGAAGCTGGAATCTGAAATCTCCGCCCCTTGCACAATATATTAAAACACAATTCTCCACCTTTCTAATTTTGTCATTAATCACATTCTCCAATTGATTTAAAGAATCAGCTTCCCTTCGGTTAGAAAACCTGCCAAAGCCTTATCTTCTTTAGTTAGAGATGGCCTTGAAAGTGCAATCCTACCCGTCCCCCCTCCCAACCTTAAACTCAATCTCTTAAAGCAATACACAAGTTTAACATATGAAATGGCTACTTCTTCATCTCTTGTCAAGCAATGACATTCGATGTTAGCAGCGTTGACACGTGACAAGCGTGGGGAAAAAACGGTCATAGGTCCCTTTTTTCAGTGGTGTTATAACTTCCAGTGGTCACTAAAGGCAGGTCCACCTGTCAAGGCAGCCACCTCCCGTCTGATTCACCTGTTAACCATCATCCATCCAAGGCTTCCCCTGGGCGCTACTGGGGTTACAGGGAGAGAAAGTCAACATCTGGCATATATTCTATATTCTATTCTATTCTATTTGTTTCCTTTCCTTTCCATTCTAATTCTTATTTCTGTTCTATTCCATTCTAATTCTAATTCTTATTTCTATTCTATTCTATTCTATTCTATTTTTTCCATTCCATTCCATTCCATATTTTCTTTTCTTTTCTATTCCATTCCATTCCTTTCCATTCTAATTCTTCTATTCTATTCTATTCTATTCTATTCTATTCTATTCTATTCTATTCTATTCTATTCTATTCCATTCCATTCCATTCCATTCCATTCCAATTCTTATTTCTATTCTATTCCATTCTAATTCTAATTCTAATTCTAATTCTAATTCTTATTTCTATTCTATTCTATTCTATTCTATTCTATTCTATTCTATTCTATTCTATTCTATTCTATTCTATTCTATTCTATTCTATTCTATTCTATTCTATTCTAATTCTAATTCTAATTCTTATTTCTATTCTATTCTATTCTATTCTATTCTATTCTATTCTATTCTATTCTATTCTATTCTATTCTATTCTACATTCTATTCTACATTCTATTCTACTTTCTATTCTATTATTATTCAATTTCCTATTCTATCCTATCCTATCCATGCAACTCAGTTGCTGAGAGGCCCCAAAGTTCAGATCTGGGTCGTAGGTACCCCTCCCTCCAACTACATCCATCAGAACCTCAAACGGACGCTAAGCAAGTGGTCATTAAGTCAAGGACTGATTGTATTTGACGCAGCTCTGATACTGTGGGGCCACCTTGCAATTTGGGGCCTGGGGCTTCTGGTCACGTGTGGCTTTTATCCCCGTGGGTGACTTTCCCGTTGACGGCAGTTCTGTGCTGCAGCCTTTTCTAACCACCTCTTCCTTCTCTCCCTGTGCTTAGCGGGTCCTGACTGCCGATTTCTACGAAGCCTGCAAAATCAACGACCTGGAGGGGCTCCTGAGGCAAGGCCTGAGCCCCAAGGACGTGAGTCTCTGGGGGAATCTGGGGGAGGGGCGGAGAAGGTCGGGCATCACCATTGGGTCTTGAGTGCCACCGGGAAGCTGATTGGTTTGGTTGGGGATCGTCGGCTCAGGTGAGTCCTTTGGGGGGGCCTTGCGCAGCTTCTGTCCTCGCCAGCCCTGATGATGTTACCTAGTTGGGTTACGAAACGTCTGCAAAGAGTCCTCCTCCTCCTCCTCCCTGCAAACCCCTTTCCTTTTTAGTACTGATGATGTTCCCTAGTTGGCAAGCTCAGCGAGCATCAAGGGCCCAACATTAGTCTTCTTCTTCTTCTTCTTCTTCTTCTTCTTCTTCTTCTTCTTCTTCTTCTTCTTCTTCTTCTTCTTCTTCTTCTTCTTCTTCTTCTTCTTCTTCTTCTTCTTCTTCTTCTTCTTCTCTCCTCCTCCTCCTCCTCCTCCTCCTCCTCCTCCTCCTCCTCCTATCCCTACCCACCCCACCCCCTCCTCCTCCTTGCAAACCCTAATCCCTTCTAGCACTGATGATATTCTCTAGTTTGGCTCATGAAACGTCTGCAAGCAAATCACCAAGCTCAGACAGCAACAAGGACCCAACAGTCTCCTCCTCCTCCTCCTCCTCCTCTTTCCACAAATCCCACTCCCTTCTAGCACTGACGATGTTACCAAGTTTGGTAACGAAACATCAGGAAAACCACCCAGCTCAGAGAGGAGAATCCAGGGAGAATCTGTCTCCGAGCAGAGTCTCTTCTGCAGCCACGGCCTTGGCTTTCTCCCCTTTCAGAGACCCCCCCCTCCTCTCTCCCTCCCTCTCTGCAGGCAGCAGAGAAGCTGATCAAGGTGTTTGCCGAGCAGATCTTCTTCACCGGATTCATCCATGCAGACCCTCACCCGGGAAACGGTAGGAGACGCCGCCGAGAACCAAGGATTTATTTATTTTATTTAGCATATGGCATAACATACATGGACTTGCAATGTGTGTGTGTGTGTGTGTGTGTGTGTGTGTGTGTGTGTGTGAACATTTCGCCTAGATTAAAAAGACACGATAAAATACGATTGCTAAATGAACTAGGTTCAAATACCCCCTGCCTTGGCCATCTAATCATTAAAGCACAGCATCGTTTATAGGACAAAAAATCAGAAACTGGCCACTAGATGCCCTCGGCTTACAGTCGGTCGCGATGTGAGTCGCATTTGGGCGTGGGACATCGCAGTCGCACTGAGGGGAGGATACAGCACTCCATTTATATTCAGAGCCGAGGAATGGAAGCCCCAAAGGCTGAAGGGAAAGCCGTGGGCTGCACCAGCGGATGCTCTGACACCCAGTGGAGCTGGGAGGTGGGGGGGCAGTTGGGGGATCAGGTCAGCTGGCAGGATCCTCATTGGTTTAGGGTGTGAATCCGGGGACTCTCTGATGGAGACGCTTGTGCGAACTGGCCAGGCTGAGTGCAGAGACTCAGTTTCCAATAAAGGAGAATCTTTGTAGCTCAGGGTTGGAATGGGTTGGTGCTCTCTGAGCTTGGCGGTTTTCTTGCAGACGTTTCATGACCCAACTAGGCAACATCATCAGGGCAAGAAGGGAATGGGATTTTGCGAAGAGGAGGAGGGGGAGAACTGTGGGGTCCTTGGTGCTCTCTGAGCTTGGTGGTTTTCTTGCAGATGTTTCATGGCCCAACTAAATAACATCATCAGTGCTAAAAGTGGGGGGGGGGGCGAGGTTCATCATCATATGGTGATGTCGTCTAGTTGAGTCACAAAACGTCTGCAAGAAAACCACCAAGCTCGTAGATCACCAAGGACCGCTCGCTCTGTCCAGGCAGATTCTAAGATTCCTCATGACTGCACCCCCATCACTGCCTGCACATCGGGGGGGGGAGGGGGAAGGTCAGCCGCAGGGGAGCAGAAGGATGTGCATTGAAAGAAAAATGAAACAGAGAGTAGATGTCAAGGGTGAAACTTCCCGTGCCTCTGCATTTCAACTCGCCTTTAGATTAAGGGGATGGGAGGTGTTCCTTTCAAGTGGGGAGATGGAGAAACGAAACTTCTTCGATTCAGCTGAAGGCCACGGGAGCCTGAAACCTTTTCAAGGACACCAGAACAGGTGTGGATTTGAAGCGGACGGTTCCCTTCGCAAAGTGAACTTCTTGATATGGATTACGTAAGACGTTGCCAGAGGGGGGAGGGATTTGGCTGGCTGGCAAAACTATCTTTTAAGTCTACCAATTGGTGTTTTGGAACCCGGGAGTTAGTTTTGCTTCGACAAAACCCCGCAGCGCATTCAGTAAAACGTGTGCTTTTCAGAAACAGAACAGACCCGGGGTTTTATTTGGATTCTCGAGCTGGGTGTTGACGGTGGGAAGTGAAGGGACGGAGACCCTGCAGAGAGGCAGCTCGCTCGGCTTTACACAGAACCAGACCGAGGAGCCCGGACGGATGGGGAGCCAGGCGGGCTTTAAAGGGAATTTCCTTGGGGGGGGGACTAGGGGGGGAAAGCTTCATCTCCAGACGGGACTGCATTGGGCTGCCCTCACCCCCCCTCATCCCTCATTCCTGTCTTGCAGTGCTGGTACAGAAAGGACCAGATGGCAAAGCTCAGCTGGTTCTCCTGGATCACGGCCTGTACGAGGTCCTTCGCGAGAAGTAAGGATCCGTGTGTGTGTGTGTGTATGTATGTGTGTGTGTGTGTGTCAGTGTCAGGCAGGAGCATCCCCTTTGCACTGCCTGAGTAGCAACCTCTTGTTCAGTGACCAGCAGCCTCAGCCCCCCCACCACTGACAGCGGCTCACTTAGTGACTGTTTGAAGCAGCGACGGCCCTGAAAAAAGGGACTGAAGTCCGTTTTTCACACTGAATGGCCAGCTGCAGCATCCCCTGTGGTCACGGCGTCAGAATTCGGATGCTTGGCCACCGGCTCTCGTTTACAACGGTCGCCGCATCCCGGAATCAGGGGATTCCCCTTTTGTGGCCTGGCAAGCAGAGTCGACGGGGAAGCCGGGTTCATCTAACCGCCGGCTTACTGGCTTAACGACCGCGGTGATTCACTTAGTAACCGGGGCAAGAAAAACGGGGCAAAACTCAACTTGGAAGCTGTCTGAACTTGCCTGCCAGGATGCTTGCAGTCCGTGCGGGGGCTGGGGGGGGCGGGCAAATTCCTGCCAGGTTGTGAGGAGGTGGCACCCAACAACGGCAACGGGGTCTCCAGGGATTGTCATTGCTAAGGAATGTGGTTCCCTGACATCACGCTTTAAGACTGCATCAGCCTTGGGGGGGGATATTCCGCTCCTAATGGCCGTCATAGCTTGAGGACAACCTGCAGCTGCCTCCTGGACCCATGAGGGTCTGCAGCTGTGTCGCCTCCTTCCCCTCCCCCTGCCGACAGCTCTTCTCTGTCCTTCCCCCTCCCAGGGAACGAGAAGCTTTGTGTAAGCTCTGGCGCGCCCTCATCCTGCGGGACCAGCCCTCCATGCAGCTCCACTCCCAGCAGCTGGGCGTGAAAGGTGAGGAGGGGGCAGGGGGCATCCGTCAGGGGGAGTCACGGGGGTTGGTTGGCGAAGAGGCATTGGGTGGATCCCGTCGGGGTGAAGATCCAGCTGGGTTTCTGGTGATGCCTCCAGAAATGGCTTTGCTGGGGGGTGGGGGGTGGGGGGGTGGCCTCCCGCTGTTCTGGGGAAATTGGGATTGGGGTGGGGGGAAGAATCGGCACTTCTGAATTGGCTGCCCTGCTCGCAAGTCGTAAAGGAGAACATTTGTAGATTGGGATTGAAGGGTGGGGTGGCTGGGCGGTTTCCTTGCAGACGTTTCATGACCCAACCAGGGAACATCATCCGTGCTGGGAGGGAGCGGGGTTTGCTTCTGACACTCCTTTGTAACACTGGTATTACCCATTATGGTAATGAAAGGCCTGCAAGGAATCAAATCAAGCACTGAGGATGCTGTAGTCCTCCTCCTCCTCCTCCTCCCCTCCTCCTCTTCCTCTTCCTCCTCCTCCTCCTCCTCCTCCACCTTCTCCCCAATGTCTTTCCCTTCTAGCACTGATGATGTTATCTAGTTGGGTAATAAAACATCTGCAAGGAAACAGCCAAACTTAGCACTAAGGAGTTGTTCCTCCTCCTCCTCCTCCTCCTCCTCCTCCTCCTCACTCTTTTCAAGCACTGATGATGTTCCCTAGCTGGGTCATCAAATGCCTACAAGAAAACCACCCAGCTCAGAGAGCACCAAGGACCCCACAGTTCTCCTCTTCTTTTTTTTCCTCCTCCTCCTCCTCCTCCTCCTCCTCCTCCTCCTCCTCCTCCTCCTCCTCCTCCTCCTCCTCCTCCTCCTCCTCCTCCTCCTCCCTTGTAGCACTGATGATGTTACCTACTCAGGTAATGAAATGTCTGCAAGAAAACCACCAGGCTCAGAGAACACCAAGGACCCCTCACTTGCAACCCATTTCCAATTGCCCCTCAATTCCTTTCTGGCCTGGTGATGGGGGGGTGGGGTCTCCATTCCTGACTGCCCCTTCCTCCCGCCCCACCCCAGCCCAGGATTACTTCCTCTTCTGCGAGATGCTGCTACAGCGGCCCATCAACATGGCAGAGCTGGCAATGTCCAACATACTGACCCAAGCGGAGACCATGTACATGCGTGACATGGCTCAGCACCACTTCGACTCCATTGTGCGGGTGCTGAAGGACCTGCCCCGCTCCATGCTGCTTGTCTTCCGGAACATCAACACCGTGCGGGGCATCAACGTGGCCCTGGGGGCTCCCGTGGATCGCTACTACGTCATGGCCAGAAGGTACGAGCCACAAGCAGTGGACAGAAGCCGTGTTTCTCAATCTTGCCGGCTTGAAAATAGGTGGATTTCAACTCCCAGAATTCCCCAGCCGGCGATTTTTTTTTTCCCCCACTTGGGATGCTATTTTTTCCCACTTGGCTGAAGTCAAGATATATTACATCTACCACATTCCCACCGTCTATTAAGAAAGTTACAACAATGCGATAAAGTAGTCTGGCCACATCTGCTCTTGTTTGAATGTTGGTAAACCCTCACTGGCTGGGGAATTCTGGGAGTTGGAAGTCCACCCATCTCCCAGCTGGAAGCTGACTGGGAATTCTGGGAGTTGAAGTCCATCCAGCTGGAAGCTGGCTCCACCCATCTTTAAGCAGGAAGCTGGCTGGGGAATTCTGGGAGTTGAAGTCCACCCATCTTCAAGCCGCCAAGGTTGAGAAATACTATTCTAAAGTTTCACAAAACTTCTGTTTGAGAGGATCTTTGCTATTAGCAGATGCCCCGTCAACGATTCCTCCCTTGGTGAAGTGACTCCTGGGACACCTTCAAGAACATAAATAGAATGACAGGTTATCTGGCTGGGGGAGCATTTGAATTGCACCTGCAACGGAGAGGGGGTGCAGTTTGGGGCAGCGAAGGCCCCTCGGAAATCCTGGGACGGGGGGGCTGGGGGCCTCACAAGATGGATCCTGTAGGGTGAGCCTGCGAAAGGTGCTCCTATCCCGATGGGAAGAAGGGGCAAAGAGGCCAGAGAAACGAGGGGGGAGGCTGTGGTTTGCCCGCCCCCCTGGACAGTCTCTTCCCACAGAAGAGAATAACAGATTTGGAAGGGACCCTGGAGGTCTTCTAGTCCAACCCCCCCCCCCCCTTCTCAAGCAAGAGACCGGATACCATTCCAGACAAATGGTTCTCCAATCTCTTCTTGAAAACCTCCCGTGATGGAGCGCCCACAAATCCTGAAGGGAACTTCGGTTCCACTGGTTAATGAACAGAACTAACAGAATTGGAAGGGACCCTTTGAGGTCTTCTAGTCCAACCCCCTGCTCAAGCAGGAGACCCTGTGCCATTTCAGACAGTGGTTCAATCGGAATAGAGGTGGAAGGGACCTCAGAGGTCTTCTAGTCCAGCCCTTTGCTGAGACAGGAGACCCTAGGCCATTTCAGAAAGTAGTTCAATCAATCAGAATAGAGCTGGAAGGGACCCTTTGAGGTCTTCTAGTCCAACCCCCTGCTCACACAGGAGACCTTATGCATTCCAGACAAATGGAGACACCCCCACTATGACTACAGGGCTCTCGTTCATGGGGAGGCAGGGAGCCAGCCAGGTCAGGGACGAGGGGAGGGCCCTCTGTGCTGCTGGGGGGGGTCTCTTGCCCGCGTCCCCTTTTGTGCCAGCAGCACCCAGGGCAGCTGTCCGTCTGTCTGTCTGTCTCCCTCCCTCCCTCAGCGCGGTGAAATGCTGGAGCCGCACGGTCAGCCAGAGGTCCGGCGTCCTGGCCAACTTCTTCCTCGTCCGTTGGATCCGTGCTTTTTGGGACAGCCTTGTGTTCGAGTTTACTCTCAGGTAAGGGGAAAGGATAGGTAGGCCTCGGCTTAACAGCCCTAACAGAGCCGGTCCAGCACAGTCCCACGCGACGAGTCGAAAAGAGAGTACAGACACTTTTCACAGCCGTCGTTAAGTCAGCCGATCATTAGCTGGGGGTCGCTTTTGAGGATCTCATAAATTGCAAGCAGCTGATTGAGAGGTGCTGCCGGAAGAGGCTGCCCAGAGCAGGGTGGTGGTGGTCCCAACTAGGCCACTTGAAGACCCGTGGACTTCAACTCCCAGAATTCCCTAGCCAGCATTCGCTGGCTGGGGAATTCTGGGAGTTGAAGTCCACGGCTCTTCCAAGTTTGGGCACAGCTGCTCTAGAGTCACCCCAAACAGTGAGATGGGTGGTATATAACTTTAATCCATAAAAATAAATAAATAAAAATGTGGATGGCTGCAGAGCGGCCCAAAACCCAGTCACCATGGCGGTGAGGAGAAATTGGCCCTTCAGTGCAGGCAGTCCTCTACTTACGACTGGAACCAAGCCCAAAATTTCTGTTGTTAAGTGAGACATTTGTGAAGACGTTGGTTTGCCCCAATTTATGACCTTTCTCGCCCCGGCTGCTAAGTGAATCGCTGCATTAGTCACACGGCTGGGATGCAAATCTGGCCTCCTCCATTGCTCGTCAGAAGGTCGCCAAAGGGGATCACGCCTCACACACGCACACATACACACATACGCACGACGACGCATAATTGTCGTAAATAGGAGTCCCTTGCCAAGCGACCGAATTTTGACCCTGGGGGAATGCGGCGACGGTTGTTAAGCGTGAAAAATGGTCCTAGGTCCTTTTTTCCAGTGACGTCGTAACTTTGAACAGTCGCTATGTGAAACGGTTGTAAGTGGAGGACTACTTGTAACTGGGTGGGAAGTAGTTTTCTGGTCTGGCCGTGACGCCACGAAGTGGAGTAAGCAAGCCGAGGACCGCCTGCAGTTCTGCGTGTGCCAAAATATGGGGGTGGGTCTCCTGCCCTTTTAACTCCCCTCCTCTTCTTTGCCAAAGCATAAGTGCCTCCACCCACCCACCCAGTCTCTTGTCTTTCCCCCCACCCCTTGCAGGATCCAAGTCACCTCCATGAAGCTAACCAGGTCTTTGCTACAATTCCTGGTTTATGTTGGCTTCTTGAAGCCCAGTGAGCAGCAGGAAGAACTCTACCAACTGCTCCAGGCCTGAGCCTCCAAAGGCCCGGAAGATGCCCGTGTGCCCAGCCGGGCAAGCACGGGGCTGCCCTCACCCCCTTCGGGGTCCCTCGAGAGGAACTGACGCTTGGCTCTGCATCGCAAAGTGTAGGGGGGGGGACGTTCGAGGAAGCCTCCTCCTCTTTCTGGAGCACAGCCTGACTGAGGTTTTTTTTTAAAAAAATTAGTTCAGAAACTTGAATAAGGGGCAACTCGCCATATTTAACTTAAAAGAACGAGCCAGAAACGGTGCTGGGGTGTCTGTGTGTGTGTGTGTGTGTGGGTTGTCTCTTTTCTTTCTTCTTCCCCCGAATCCACGGAGAAGGGGGAGCTGTTTCTCTGGAGCCCACTCCCCATTTTGTTCTGCCTTTAGGGCAGGGGTCTTCAAACGTGGCCCTTGGATGACTTTGTGGACTTCAACTCCCAGAATTCCTTAGCCAGGCACATGTGCCTGGCTGAGGAATTCTGGGAGTTGAAGTCCACAAGTCATCCAAGAGCCACGTTTGAAGACCCCTGCGTTTAGGGGACGGCGGGGGGCAGGGGCTGGGCTAAACGTGGAATCTTTGGGGCCCTCGGAAGGGCCCCAGGCCGGTGAATGGGGAGCAAGGGGTCCAACCAGGCCGTTCCAATCATTGGAGCGGACGGGTGGGTGTTAGGGGACAAACCATGTGCCCCCCCCCCAGCTCTCCGGAGTGGTAACACGGATCAACCCTGTGCTTAGGCTCCCGAGTCCCACCGGACGAGGAAAGTTTCCTGTTGTAGCTGCATTAAAAAGAAGCTTAAAGCTCTGCCTTGCCTGCTTTCCTGCCACTACGCAACAAAGGGGAATCTCCTAGCTCAGGGCTGAAGCGTGGGGGTCCCTGGCGCCCTCTCAGCTGGGTGGTTTCCTTGCAGACGTTTTGTGACCCAACTAGGGAACGTCGTCAGTGCTAGAGGGGGAAAGGCAATTGCGGAGAGGAGGACTGTAGGGTCCCTTGGTTGCTTCCTTGAAGACGTTTTGTTGCCCACCTAGGTAACGGCCTCAGTGCTAGTAAGGAGTGGGCTCTGCCCTTCCTAGCACTGAGGATGTTACTTAATTTGGGTGACGAAACACCTGCAAGATAACAGCCTGGTTCAGAGAGCACCAGGGACCCCACCGTCCTCCTCTTTTCCCCAAGCCCCACTCTTTCCTAACACTGATGATGTTACCTAGCTGGGTAGTGAAACGTCTGCAAGGAAACCACCCAGCTCAGGGAGCACCCAGGACCTCCTCCTCCTCCTCTCCCTAACCACTAGTGCCTTCTAGCACTGATGATGTTACCTAGCTGGGTAATGAAATGTCTGCAAGCAAACACCCAAGCTCCGAGACCACTAAGGACCCCGAAGCCCTCCTCCTCACAATCTCTACTCCCTTCTAGCACTGATGATGTTGCCTAGTCGGGTCATGTAACATCTGCAAGAAAACCGCCACGCTCAGAGATCACCCAGGATCCTTCGTGTCCTGCAACTCTCTTGCCATTCTGTGACTAAATGCTTTTGGGCAAATGATGGGAGCAAAAGTGCGCGTGCGCGCACACACACACACACCCTGGGACCAACTGCCCTTCCCCAAGGAACCTGCAATGTTGGCAATTTCAGGCCCTGCCCGTTTATTGGACTGGCTTCAGCCGAGCCAGGCGTGCCAAACGTGCTTTCCGCAGAGGGTCCAGTTCTTCAGGGGGAGGTGGACTATGGGTACGGCTGCCCCCAGACCCTCATCTTTGTCCGGTGAAGCGGTCAGCCCTTGGGAGGAATCCGTTTCGTCACCACGGCTGCTTTTCAAACGGGCTTTGAAAAAAGGGATGAAAACCCGCCGCCTGGCAATGCAGCGCGCCAGGTGCTGGGAGCGTCCTTGCTCTACTTGCTGCCTGGGCAGAAGGGACGGCCATGCCCACTCTTTTGAGGGACAAGACCCCCCCGTTCCGGTGACCCTCAACTCCAAAGGACAGCTTGTTCCTGATTTAGTCCCCATCACTTGCCATGTGGCACCTCAATAAGCCTTGGGAAGGAGTGTCCAACCTTGGCTGCTTTTAAGTCCTGTGGACTTCAATTCCCAGAATTCCCCAGCCCACAATGTGGGCTGGGGAATTCTGGGAGTTAAAGTCCACAGGTCTTAAAAACGGCCAAGGTTGGCTAACTGCCTTGGAGGCTATGGACCACAGTCCCCAGACTTACAGCTTCCCTGCCTATTTGGCCCATCAGCCCCTTCCCGCTCTCAGACCAAAGCAACATTGGCTTTGTGTAACCTGGTCATCCGGCTGAGGAGAATGCAAATGGCTGCCTGTGGTCCAGGTTCCAAATGAAGAATTCATTCCACTCAGAAACCCAGAATCGAGATTGCGTATAGAGCTTCTCCATCCTTCAGATCGTGGTTGCCCCAAAGGCAGCTGGACTGTTCTTGTTTTTCCCCTCAAAGACGTTTCCCTTCTCCAAGAAGCTTCTTCCGTTCTGGATGAATATAGAAATTAGATAAAATCCTTCCATTTCCCCACCATTCAGCCAGAACGGAGGAAGCTTCTCGGAGGAGAAGCGAAACCTCTTCAAGGAAAAACAAAAGTCCAGCTTCCTTTTGCAAAAGAACGTTGGGGACAGAATTGGAGATTGTTTCCTTCCTTCCCTGGAAAACCACTTCCTCCCTTGAGGGCAGATTTATTTATTTATTTTATTTTAATTCCATTTATATCCCGCCCTTCTCCGAAGACTCAGGGCGGCTTACAAGCTTAGCAGTAGCCTTCATTCTATGTATATGCCTGCTTATTAGGGTTTTCACACACACCCCCAAGCGGCATTATTACAAAGTCAGGGGGTCCCTGTTGCTCACCCCCCCACCCCCAACTGGTACTCGTGGGAGACACCCCCACCCCCCAGCACTTAATCCACTCCCCAAACAGCAGACCAGTCACCACCACTCGGTCGTTTCTTTACAAATCCTTAACATTTTATACAAATCTCATATTGACGGTTTTCTATCAAAAACAAACACCAAACACAAACGAGGGGAGAAGACGGGGCATGTCGAAATGCCTCCCTTGCAGCAAAGACGGGACACCCTAGAAATGGGCGGTGACGCGATCAATCTCCAGCAGGTCTTCCAGGATCTGTTGGGGGGGGGCGGAAGAAGAAGAAGATGTGAGGAAGCTGGGATGTCTACGGAGGTTCTCCGTCATCCGGGTCACGGCTGTCCCAAAGGTGTTTTTGTTCAGGAGGTCACTGGACTTGGATTGGCTTTCCTTGGAAGGCGTTTCCCTTCTCATCCCAGAAGCTTCTTCGGCTCTGACTGGATGGTGAGGAACGGAAGGATTTACGCTCCCTTGGCAGTCATCTGGTCGTTCGCCTTCTTTTAGAGTGTACATTGGGGAAACAAAACAAACCCTTCACAAACGCAGGGCACAACGTAGGAGAACAAACCCATCAGGACAAGAGTCAGCAGTCCATCTGAATTTAAAAGACAAAGGTGGCCCTTTCAAAGACGGCAAAGTCCACATTTTGGACGCAGAGGACCGCTGGTTTGAAAAAGGGGTCAAAAAGGCCAAAACTGAACGGCCTTCTCTCTTGGGGGGGGGAGGGACACGACATCGTCTATCTCCCGTCTACCATACAGTCCTTTCAGCAGCTCCAAGAAGGCTCCACCCCCATTTGCACCACTCAGGTGACGCTCCAAGTGGCCTCAACGACTCTAAAAGGAGGCAAATGACCGGCTCTCTGCAAGGAGTATAAATCCTTCCCTTCCCCACCATCCGTTCAGAGCTGAAGAAGCTTCGGCAGTGAGACTTTTAAGTAGCGCAATATTGGAAGAAGGAAGAACTGCCGACTATAGAAGAATGGACTTTAAAAGTTTCTAATTTGGCGGAGATGGCAAAGATTTCGGCGTATTTGAAAGATCAATCGCAACAGAGATATATTGTGGAGTGGAAGAGATGGATAGATTATATTCAGAATAAATATGGGACTAAAAAGTTTCACTTAGCATTTGAATAAGTAGCAGATTTATATGATGTATAATTAGCTTGTAGTTATTTTATTAAGGGTTAAAGTGCGATAGAACTTAATATCTTATTGTTGTTTGTATATTTTAGATTATGTTTGTTTGTATTTTTATACCCTGTATTTAGCTCTGGGAAGTTGGGGAGGGGGGGAGGGGAGGGTTGGGGGGAGGGGAGGGGTTTTGTATTCCAAAAAGTATTCTAAAACTTTTCAATAAAAAAAAAAAGCTGAAGAAGCTTCCTGGATGAGAAGCGAAACGTCTTCAAAGGAAAAACAAGAAAGTCCAGTTGCCTCCTGCAAAAAGCACCTTTGGGACAAGCTGGGAAGGGCCAAAAGGTGGGGAACTTGAACCCAGGGTAGATACAGCCCCTGGGAAAGTGTCAAAGAGAGAGGGGGGGTGGGTGGGCTTCCCTCAGCTCTCCCAGGGACACGGCATGGCCTCCTTATTGCTGGAATTCGGACAACTGGCCACACAGAACTTGCTGCCAACTAAACACGCCCGATGACTATACTCTACACCCAGTCCTCTCTCAATATTATTAGGTATATCACTTTTTAATCGATTCACAGCCCGGGGCTGGTAAAAGCTGAACCGTCCAAGTCCTAACCAAGGCCCTGAGACCTGTTCAGGCAGCGTCTTGAGTGTATAATATATAAGGCAGTTCCAAGTAAGGTGGGGTGTTTTTTTGTTTTTTTTGTAAAGTCAGGAAATTGTCATCGTTATTATCATCTTGTGTTAAGCTGTCCTGCAGCGAGTTGTCCCAATTCCGTCTGCCTTCAGCCAAAGTGCCACCTCCCGAGAGGGGTCGGGGTCTGCCTTCCCTCTCCCCCCCCCCCCCCGCTGCTCACAATGTCTGGCGTGGTGCCGATTTTCTTGGCCAGCTCGCTGCGCTCCATGGTGCTCAGGTACAGGTAGCGGTTGAGGAGCTCCCCGTCCAGAATGTTCCGGACGGCGTTCTGCAGGATGCGCCGATCCACGTGCAGCATCCTAGCACGGAGGAGGGGGAGGAGGAGGAGGTGAGGCTGCCGGGAGCCCAGGCTGCCCACCCCGCTGCCTTCGGGGCCAGGCTCCCGCCCCCTTCCGCCCCCTGGGGGGGGGAGCTACCTAAAGGCCCGGGGGTTGAGTCCCGCGTGGTGGGGCAGCATGGAAGTCAGCGCGTTCTGCAACATCAGCAGCCGGCGGTAGGTCTTCTCCTGCATGGGCAGCAGCAGCCCGATGCCTCCGTCCAGAGTGGCTGCAGAAGGAAGACCACCCGTGTCCAGGACTCGGGACAGCATCCTGCAAGCACTTCCCCCCGCCCCCCACTTCTGTACAGGTGGTCCTGGACTTACAACCTGTCACTTAGCAACCACTTGATCCCCAAAACGGGACTGAGGACCTGGGATCCAGGTTCCAACGTCCGTCCCACCTCAACGCAGCTACCCGTGACTGCGTTTTGGGTGCTATGCAACCAGATTGTGTGATCAGCCATTTGCGGTGTCCTGCAGTCACGTGGCTACGATTTAACTATTTTTTATTTCTGCCAGAAACTGGCATTTACTCCTTGCCCCGTAACAAAGAACGGGTTCGCTTAGTGACAGCCGCGTTGGCTTTACGACTGCCACGTTCACTTAACCCCTGCAAAAATAGGGTAAAATGGGGTGGCAGTCATGTGGTGACCTGCTTTACAGTTGGCTTAAGGACTGAAATTGTGGCCTAAATTACAGCTATTAAGTAGAGGGCTTAATCAGTGGAGATGCCGATAAAGGAGAATCTTTTTAGCTCGGGGTTGAAATGAGGGGTCCTTGGTGCTCTCCGAGCTTGGATGTTTTCTTGCAGACGTTTTATGACCCAACTAGGTAACATCATGTGTTAGAAGGGAGTGGGGTTTGTGGAGAGGAAGGGGGAGGGAGGGAGGGGGGAGGAGAGGAAAACTGTGGGGTCCTTGGTGCTTTCTGAGCTGGGTGGTTTTCTTACAGACGTTTCATAACCCAACAAATGCTGATTCACTGATGAAGTTACCTAGTTGGGTCATGAAAGGTCTGCAAGGAAACCACCCAGCTCAGACAGCACACAGTCCTCCTCCTGGTCCTCTCAATGAACCCCACTTCCTTCCAGCGCTGATGATGTTACCTAGCTGGGTAATGCAAACGTCTGCAAGACGGACACCGATATTCTAATCTGGAAACCCTTCAAGAGAACTTGCTCCTCGATAGGCTGCCTCCAGGGCTAACGCAGGAAGGTTGTGTGAACGGGACAAGGTGGGAGAAGCACTCCATTCTGGATCTCCCTGCAACCCTCCCTCTCACCAAACCAGGTGATGTGCTTGTTTTCCCAGGCGTTCGTCTTCTTGGCCAGTCCCTCCAGGGCGCCCCGGCACGGCGTCCTCCAGAAAGCGTTGACGTGGGCCCCCACGTGGAAGTCTGCTCGGCGGAGAAGCCGCATCCCGCCAAAGCTCTCCTTCGCTGCGGAGGAAGCACAAGGCCCCGGGGGGGCTGCTGGAAGGCGGGAACCAGGAGGAGCCCCCTCCCCAATGCCACTGCTCCGCCGGGACTGGCCGAGGGGACCCCCCCCCAGGGGGCAGGAAAGGGAGCGAAACTTTCACCAAAAGGCAGCTGGACTTTCTTGATTCCCCCCCCCCTTTCTTGAAGACGTTTTGCTTCCCATCCAGGAAGCTTCTTCAGTTCTGACCGACTGGCGGGGAACGAGAAGTTTTATCCTCTCTGCATCCTCCTCGACCCAGAGGGCTGCCAAGAATACAAATCCTTCCCTTCCCCGCCAGTCGGCTAGAACCGAAGAAGCTTCCCGGGTGAGGAGCGAAACGTTTTCGAGGCAAAGCAAAAGAGAAAAGCCCAGTTGCCTTTTGGAAAAAGCACCTCTGGGACGATCCTGACCTGGGAGGAGGGAGCATCTCCAGAGACCCAAATGCCCCCCCCCCCCCGGAATAGAGACCGGTCTCGGCCTCCCCCAGAGTCAGAATACAATAATATTCATTATTATTAACGGACAATGAACTCCCTTGCTTGTTCTCACCTTCCGGCAGGTACATGTAGACCAGGAGGTTGCGGTCCCTGTCGGACACTGCAAAAGAAAAAGTCCCCTTTTTCCCCAGTGCCATGGCAACTCTGAATGGTCACTAAATGAAGTGTTGTAAGTTGAGGACTTATATCTTCCTGGGATCGCACAGATGCCTGGGTGAATCCAGGAAGGAGCACAGCGTCTTTATAGAGAGGCACCGGCCTGGATCCCTCCTGCAAAGCCCCCCCCTTCACCCACTGCTCCCCAGTATCCCTTCCCCAGCCTTGGGGGGGGGGCAGACACCAGCCTGCTGGAGAAAACCCAAGTCCCTGGATCTAGGCTGCCCCACCCTTTCCCAAGACCCCCTCTGGGACCCACCAAGGAATCCCAGCTGGGCGTTGTCCACCATGAAGTCCACGCTGTAGACCTCCAGGGGCTTGGCATCCTGTGGGGGGGGGGGGGAGAGACAGAGATGAGAGAGAGGAGAGAGACAGAAAGAGGACAGAGAAAAAGAAGAGAGAGACAGAGAGAAAAAGAGGAGAGACAGAGAAAGACACAAACAGAAAAAGGAGAGAGAGGGAGAAAGACAGAGAAAAAGAGGAGAGAGAGGAGAGGCAGAGAGAGAGAGAGAGAGAGAAAGGAAGAGAGAGAAAGACAGACAGAGAGAGACAGAGAAAGAAAAAGAGGAGACAGGAGAGAGAGAGGAGAGAAAGACAGAGAGACAGAAAGAGGAGAGACAGAGAGAAAAAGGAGACAGAGAGGAGAGAGACAGAGAAAGGAGAGACAGGGAGAGAAAGAGGAGACAGAGACAGAAAGAGACAGACAGGAGAGAGAGAGGAGAGAGGCAGAGAGAGAAAGGGAGAGAGACAGAGAAAGAGAAAAAGAGGAGACAGAGAGAGAGACAGAGGCGAGAGACAGAAAGAGGAGAGACAGAGAAAGGAGAAAGAGAGAGAGAGAAAGAGTAGAGAGAGAGAGAGAGAGAGAGAGAGGTGGGGAGCTCAGCAGAGGCCCGGGATGTGGCCTGGGGGTGGGGTGGGGTGGGAAGAGCCCTCCCCGCCCTGCTCAGGGTCCCCACCCGGCTGACGAGAGAGAGGGTCTTGCTCTCCTCCTGGTAGCGCAGCAGCGAGATGCTCTTCATGACGTCGGCGGCCAGGATGAAGTTCTTCACGCTGATCATCTGGTGGATGTAGAGCTGGGTGTCAATGAAGGCCATGCCGGTCAGGTCGTTGTCCTTTAGGCTCCAGAGGAAGATCTGCACGGGGGATGGAGGGGGACACGAGCGGGTGGATGGATGCAGAAGGTCAACCTGGCTGCCAGGCCTGCCCCAGTCCGATCTCTTAGGAAAGAAAGCCCCTCGACTCCCTTTGGGTGAAGTGATAGGTCCGTTCACTAAAAGATTGTCAAGATATTGATTTAACAGCTAACCATCTTATGTAATGTAAGATGTAATGATGAGAATGACTCAGCAGGGTCTGTGTCTCTTTAGGAGCCTTTGTATGAAGGGAAGGCTCTGCTGATGTGTTCTCTGTCTTCTGTTTTCTGCTGCAACTGTGGTGTGTTGGATCCTGCCGTATTAGCTCGTGTGTGTAGATTGTTCCTGGTGTATGATATTGTAGATAGTGTAAGATAAACCACCATTTAATATAGACCACTCTTTATTTTATTTACTCCTGGGTTATCTCGCGCAATAAGACTATGCACACTCTGACAAAGATGCTGGTTGCAATAGGCTAGAACGGAATGTCCATATTAGCTCGTGTGTGTAGATTGTTCCTGGTGTATGATATTGTAGATAGTGTAAGATAAACCACCATTTAATATAGACCACTCTTTATTTTATTTACTCCTGGGTTATCTCGCGCAATAAGACTATGCACACTCTGACAAAGATGCTGGTTGCAATAGGCTAGAACGGAATGTCCAAATGTTTCGGAAAGTTTCCCCCCTCCCAGACGTCCCTCCATGACCTGTCTGTCTTCAGCCCATCAGAGTCCATCAAGCTCTTTTCAGAAGCTGAGATGTTTAGGGTAATCCACATTTTTTCCCTATACACAACAGGAACTAAAAAAATAATAAAAGCTAAAAACTCTTGACTAAAAGAGGGAGGGGAGGGAGAATGCCTGGATTCCCCTTGGAATCGTTCAGCTTCTCTCCGGTCTGGCTGCCCCCCAGGACATCGGCGTGAACAACCCCCAGTCTCTGTACAGGCCCTCCTCGACAAGTCCTCTGTCACCCCAGTTCCCAAAGTCCTGGGGGTCCTCGGTGCTCTTGGACCTTGCTGTTTTCTTAAAAGACTTTTCATTGCACAAACGAGGTAAAATCCTCAATGCTAGAAGGTACAAATTCCACCCCTTCCAGCACTGGTGATGTTCCCCAGTTGGGTCATGAAACGTCTGCAAGGAAACCACCCAGCTCAGAGAGCACCAAGGACCCCACAGCTCTCTTCCTCCTCCTCCTCCTCCTCCTCCTCCTCCTCCTCCTCCTCCTCCTCCCTTCCTCCACTCCTCCTCCTCCCCCCTCCAATCCCAACTCCCTTCTAGCACTGATATTGTTCCCTAGTTGGGTCATGAAACGTCTGCAAGGAAACCACCCGGCTCAGAGAGCACCAAGGACCCCACAGTCTCCCTCCTCCCTTCCTCCACTCCTCCTCCCTTCTAGCACTGATGATGTTACCTAGTTGGGTCATGAAACACCTGCAAGAAAACCACCCAGCTCAGAGTGCCCCAAGGACCCAACAGTCCTTTCCTCCTCCTCCTCCTCCTCCTCCTCCTCCTCCTCCTCCTCCTCCTCTTCCTCCTCCTCCTCCCCACTCCAATCCCGACTCCCTTCTAGCACTGATATTGTTCCCTAGTTGGGTCATGAAACGTCTGCAACAAAACCACCAAACTCAGAGAGCACCAAGGACCCAACAGTCCTCCTCCTCCTCCTCCTCCTCCCTTCTAGCACTGATGATGTTACCTAGTTGGGTCATGAAACGTCTGCAAGGAAGCCACCCAGCCCAGAGAGCACCAGGGACCCCACAGAGCTTTCCTCCTCCTCCTCTTCCTCCTCATCTCTTCCTCCTCCCAAACTCTGCTTCCTTCTAGCACTGATGATGTTCCCTAGTTGGGTCATGAAACGTCTGCAAGAAAACCACCAAACTCAGAGAGCACCAAGGACCCAACAGTCCTCCTCCTCCTCCTCCTCCCTTCTAGCACTGATGATGTTACCTAGTTGGGTCATGAAATATCTGCAAGAGAACAACCCAGCTCAGAGAGCACCGGGGATCCCACCATCCTCCTCCTCCTCTCCCAAACCCCACTCCCTTCTAACACTGATGATGTTCCCTAGTTGGGTCATGGAACATCTGCAAGAGAACCCCTAAGCTCAGAGAGCCCCCGTTTCAGCCCTTGAGCCCCCAATCCTCTCCTTGCTGGGTGCCGCAGTCCTAGCTGGGAGCAAGAGCTCCCACAGCTTCTGGTCTGCTCTGGGCCCGAGCCACTCACCTTCTGGCCAATGGCCGAGACCAGGTAGCCGTTGCAGTGGCAGAGGGCGGTGACCGGCCCCTTCTGCTCCTTCTCGTACAGGACCTTGAACTTGTTCTTGGTGAGCGGCTGGCCGGGCTCAGGAACCACCTCAATGATGTCCATGATCAGGATCTGTGCAAAAGGGGCCAGTGAGGAAGAGAAAGAGAGCCATCCCACTCTCGTAAGTCCTCGACTTAGGAGCGGTCACTTAGTGACCATTGATAGTTACAACGGACTCCCCGTAAAATTGCTCACAGCCCAGCAACCTTTTCTTCACCACAGACTCCCTTGAAATGCCTTTTGTGGACACAGACCACGGCCAGGGGCCCCGAGACTTAAGATTTAAATCCTAACATTTCTTCAAGCCTTTGTAGAACCCCTGTGACAACGTTGCACGTCCCCCCAGGGGACCACGGACCACAGGTAGAGAACCACTGAGCTAGGCCACAAAGATGAGGGAGTCGAGCTATTCTCCAAAGTGCCCGAAGGCAGGACGAGAAGCCACGGATGGAAACCAATCAAGGAGAGAAGCAGCCTGGAACTAAGGAGAAACTTCCTGACAGTGAGGATCAATTTACCAGTGGAACAACCTGCCTCCAGTAGTTGTGGGCGCTCCATCACCGGAGGCTTTTAAGAAGAGATTGTCTCCTGCTTGTGCAGGGGGCTGGACTAGAAGACCTCCACGGTCCCTTCCAGCTCTATTCGGATGGAAAGTCAGAAAATAACCTGCAAGGCCACGAAGAGAACAACTGCCACAAAATTTATATGGGGTGTGTGTGTCCATATGACTGCTTGTACGGGTGCAAGGAAACCCGATCCTGATCAGAGGGGCCTAAGGCAGATTTTCTCAACCTGGGCCTAGTGGATCCCACCCTGAGCAGGGGAAGGACTAGATGACCCCCCGGGCTCAGAGATCCCTCTACAACTCTACATCTCCCTGATTCTTTAGCCTAACCTCTGAACTGTGTGGGACACACAACGGGGACTGGGAGCGAAGAACGGAGTTGGGGTGGCAGGGGCAGGGAAAAGGTTGGCAACATCGCCAGGGGTGTGTGTCTCACCCGGCCCCTGCAAGTGACCTCTTCGCCCTGCATCAGGCAGGTCCCGACAGCGATGTAGCCCTTGAGGCCAGAGACCGTTTCCTCGCTCTTCAGAGACACCGTCTTCATGCAAGTCACGTGCTCCCACTCCTCCAGGTCAATCCTGCGGAGCAGAGGAGGGGGTGGGAGGGAAGGCCGCTGCTTACAGATAGTCCTCGACTTAAGAGCCCAAATTTCTGTCGCTAAGTGAGACAGTTGTTAAGTGAATTTTGCCCCATTTTCTCACCACGGCGGCTAAGTGAACGCCGCGTTAGTAACCTGGTTGTTAAATGAACCCTGCTTCCCCTACTGACTTTGCCTGTCAGACGGTCGCAAAAGGGGATTGTGTGAACCTCAGGACACTGTGACGGTCATAGATACAGGTAGTCCTCGACTTACGATGACAGCGGAGCCCAAAACGTTTGTTGCTAAGTCAGACGCTTGTTGAGTGAGTTTTGCCTTATTCGAGAACTTGCCTTGCCACAGTGGCTATGTCAATTACTGCGGTTGTTAAATGGGTAACCTGGTTGTTAAGTGAATCTGGTTTCCTCCATTGATTCTGCTTGCCGGATGGTCGCAAAGGGGGAATCACGTGACCCCTCTGGGACGCTGCAACCGTCATAAATATGAGTCAGTTGCCAAGCGTCCGAATCACGTGACCCTGGGGACACTGGAACGGTCGTACGGTGTGAAAAATAGTCCTAAGTCGCTTTTTTCCAGTGCTGTCGTAACTCTGAACGGTCATTAAATGGATAGACGTAAGTTGAGGACTACGTGCACTGAGAACAGGGGCTTGTGGCTTAGTGTGATGTGTGTAACGGGTCGATGGTGGGTTGCCAGAAGGATTCCCTGTGCCAAACAATTCCATCGGAGTTTGGGCGATTGTAAGACACACAAATAATAATTGCAGTGACTGATTTATAGAGAAAGCAAGTTTTGTGCACTACACACTCTGTGTGTTGTGTGTCCTCCCACCTCCCCTGTGCAGAAGAAGGAGCAGGCCCGTCTTTAGGGTGGAAGGTGGGGCACTTAGCAATAGAACTGCCAGTTGTTCAGCGAGTCACTCGGTCGTTAAGTTGAATCCGGCTTCCTCCATTGACTTTTATCAGGTCACAAAAGGGGATTACGTGACCCTCCCCCCTTGGACACGGCGACCGTCATAAATACGAGTCAGGTGCCAAGCATCTGAAGTTTGATCACGTGACTACGGGGACGCCGCAATACTCATAATTGTGAAAAGAAGTCCTAAGTCACTTTTTTCCAGTGCTGTCGTAACTGTGAACGGTCACTAAACGAATAGTTGTAAGGCGAGGACCACCTGTATAGGCTTCTCCAAAACTGGGGCGGTAAGCTGCCTCTCTCTCTGTGGGTCTCCCCTTTTGGTAGGGGGCCTGTCGGCCGTTCTCACACGACGAGCCTCTGGGCTCTGTCTGGGCTTCTGGAGAAGATCTCCACGATCCAGAAAAGAAGGGGGGGGCACTGGACGAGATGAAGCAACGGCCTGAGCCTTGGTGGAGCAGTGGGCTAATGCCTCCTTAAGTAACACCAGCTGCCTGCCATTAGTGCAGGGTCGAGTCCCACCAGGCTCAAGGTTGACTCAGCCTTCCATCCTTCCCAGGTAGGTAAAATGAGGACCCAGATTGTTGGGGGCAATTAAGCTGACTTTGTAATAATGCCGCTTGGGGGGGGGGGGCGAAAGCCCTAATAAGCAGGCATATACATAGAATGAAGGCTACTGCTAAGCTTGTAAGCCGCCCTGAGTCTTCGGAGAAGGGCGGGATATAAATGGAATTAAAATAAAAAATAAATAAAATAAACATCTCCCTCCCCATGAAAGCCTCCCCTGGCTTAATCCAAGGGCTGCCCTCCCCTCTTCTCACCTGGTATTAGGGATGGTCTCCCAGCTGACCGGCGAGATCAGCTGAATAGAAAAGGCTTCCTGCAATGGGTGCATGTAGCGGTCATCTGCGGAGGAGAAGGAAGAGGGATGTCCGGCTTTTGGGCCCACTCCAAGAGGGAGGTGAGGGGGTGGGGGGAACGAGACTGAGCTCCAGAGAGCCTGGTACCCATATCTGTAGCTGCCAAATGTGCTGCCAAGCCCTGGCAGCCACAGAACCTGCCTACTGATGGAGGAGGGCCAAGGCTGCAAGGAGGCTGGAGAGACAGTGAGGAGGAGGAAATCTCCCTGTCTATGGTTGTGGGAATCTATGCTTCCCCAAACGGCAGCTCTTTGCCTAGCAAGTCGGATGGTTTCTGCCAACTCCGGTGGGAAGGAGGAAGCCACGACTGCATGAAGGATACTGCCTCAATATGCATCCAATATGCAGTTTTGGTCTCTACAATATAAAAAAGTTGTTGAGGCTCTGGAAAGAGTTCAGAGAAGAGCAACAGAGATGATCCAAGGCCCGGAGGCTAAAACACACGAAGAACGGCTGCGGGACTTGGGTTTGGCTAGTCTAGAGAAAAGAAGAAACAGGGGAGACGTGATAGCAGTCTTCCAGTATCTGAGGGGCTGCCCCAAAGAGGAGGGGGTCACATTATTCTCCAAAGCACCAGAGGGCAGGACGAGAAACAGTGGATGGAGACTGATCAAAGAGAGAAGCAACCAGGAATTGAGGAGAAACTTCCTGAAAGTGAGGACAATTAACCAGCGAAACGGCTTGCCACCAGAAGTTATGGGCGCTCCATCACTGGAGGTTTTCAATAACAGTTATTTGACCTGGCTGGTATAGGGTCTTCTGCTTAAACTGGGGGTTGGACTAGAAGACCTTTAAAATCCCTTCCAACTCTGTTATTCGTTATTAATATTTAGCCCAGAAAGGCACTGCAGCCATTTTTGCCTCGTTTAAGGGCACATCTGCTCTTCTCCCTGGACCCTCACCAAGCAGCTCAGGGACAGTCCAGCCAATTTTCCTCCTTGCTCCTTTGCCCCAAAGACCCTCCACTGGGCAGGACCAGGGCAGTACTGCTCCCGGGGCCGTCCTCAGCTCAGGCAAAACTTCCACAAGGAAGCCCTCTGGCTGGAGGATGTGGCACCTCAGCCCCCGGCACACCCACCTCTCTCGATGGTCTCGAACTCCTTCTCCTCCCCCGTCATGTGGGGGATGCGGGTGCAAGTGTTGTTGATGCTGGTGGCCACGGCGTACACCTAGGCAGGAGGGGGAGTTTGTTCAAGGCGCAGGGCAGAGACGGGAATACACGGAATGAAAAGAAAACGAGATCCTCTCGGCCTCTGAAACCGTGAAGCTTGCAGTCATGCAGGCTGATGATCCAGAAATCAACAAACTGAACACTCTCACACGCTGTCACACACGATTACCCGACTTCTTTGGATATTGAAGAAACATTTAAGGGTGTAATCTGAACACGTTAAAACCAACGAAGGAATTTCCAAAGAGAATCAAAGCGATAAAAGAAACTAGACTGGCTTGTGTTACCGGGGCAACCCAATTTCCAAGCCAATCTAGCATTACCCAGAGCGCCTGGTCCTACCTTGGACTCCACGTGATATGCTACGTAGTGGGCGGTGCAACGCAGTGGGATCTTCCGGACAGGCCACGGCGCATCGTAGGAAAGATACGCGGGCAAGACGCTGATGCGTAGCTCCCCCTGCAGGACAGAACACAGTCAGACGTTCCTCTACCACAGGGGTCTCCAAACCTGGCAACTTTTAAACTTGTGGACTTCGACTCCCAGGATTCCCCAGCCAGCCCTGCTCTACCAGGTTCTGGATCAGCTCTAAGGAACTCAGCAGGCAGGTGTCCCAACCAGGGGGAACCTTCCAAGTTCTAACCCTGGATGAGTGAGGCTTACCTGCCGGTTGAAGTAGAGGAAGCCCTTGGGGCAGTTGACGTTGTGGAAGGGGGCAAAGGACTCAATGGGGCCATCTATGGTCATGGGGTGCAAGCGCAGGGCCCCCCGAGATGTCACCAGCAGCCAATGTGGTGAGGGCCCACAAATGAACACCTGAGAAGAAACACAGGTGCTTCTTGCGCAAAGAATCCCGAGAATTCTCCTGGTTCTCCAGGATAGCCTCCTTGACTCCCTTCTGACCAGTACAAAAAAAATCTCACCACCCTCAACTTTGGGGTCCTATTCAGCAGGTGCCCCAAAGTGGCTCTTCCCTGACCATCTCCACCAGGAGACCCCCAACGTTCTGGTCTCCGTTGTTCCTCAGAGAAACCCAGAAGCCCCTCCTGGTCTGCCCCTCTGTCCACCAGGAATTCTTCACCTACTCCCGAATAGCCGTAGATGTCTTCAAAGTAGCGGAAGCGAGAGACTCGTCCTCGGGGGGCTCCCGATTCCTCACCCCCCGCGCTCTCAAACTTCTTTTTGGACGGTCGGGATTTCTTTTCCCGGAAGTTGATGTTGTGGGGAACCTGGTTAGAGGAGACCAAGAGAGCAGGTGAGAAGAAAGAAGGAAGGAAGGAAGGAAGGAAGGAAGGAAGGAAGGAAGGAAGGAAGGAAGGAAGGAAGGAAGGAAGGAAGGAAAGAAAGATTTCAAGGAAAGAAAGAAGAAATGAAGGAAGGGAAAAAAGAAAAAAGAAAGAAAGAGAGAGAGAGAGAGAGGAAGGAAGGAAGAAAGAAAGAGAAAGAAAGAAAGAAAGAAAGAAAGAAAGAAAGAAAGAAAGAAAGAAAGAAAGAAAGAAAGAAAAAAAAGAAAGAAAGAAAGAAGAAAGAAAGAAAGAAAGAAAGAAAGAAAGAAAGAAAGAAAGAAAGAAAGAAAGAAAGAAAGAAAGAAAGAAAGAAAAATTCAAGGAAAGGAAGAAGAAATGAAGGAAGGGAAAAAAGAAAGAAAAAAGAAAGAGAGAGAGAGAGAGAGAAAGGAAGGAAGGAAGGAAGGAAGGAAGGAAGGAAGGAAGGAAGGAAGGAAGGAAGGAAAGAAGAATTCAAGGAAAGAAAGAAGAAATGAAGGAAGGGAAAAAAGAAAGAAAAAAGAAAGAGAGAGAGAGAGAGAGAAAGGAAGGAAGGAAGGAAGGAAGGAAGGAAAGAAAGAAGAATTCAAGGAAAGAAAGAAGAAATGAAGGAAGGGAAAAAAGAAAGAAAAAAGAAAGAGAGAGAAAGGAAGGAAGGAAGGAAGAAAGAAAGAGAAAGATAAAGAAAGAAAGAAAGAAAGAAAGAAAGAAAGAAAGAAAGAAAGAAAGAAAGAAAGAAAGAAAGAAGAATTCAAGGAAAGGAAGAAGAAATGAAGGAAGGGAAAAAAGAAAGAAGAGAGAGAGAGAGAGAGAAAGGAAGGAAGGAAGGTGGCCTATAGGGGGAATGGTGGCCCCCCTGCTCTGCCCCTTCCCTGCTAAGTGAATTACTGAGACCCAGAGGAAGGGGGGGCTGCACTCCCCCTCCCCCCCCCCCCGCCGACTGATAAGGGAGGGTCCCAACTGCCAAGGCTACCTTTTTGAATCGCACTTTGAGGTTGGCCTGGCCCAGCTGGGAGTCGTGGTTAAAGGCCTCGTAGATGAGCAGCTCCTGATCCACGTGCACCTGGCAAGAGAATTGGGAAGGTCGCCGAGAGTCACTCCATCCCGTAATGGCTCACCAGGCGCGGCTCTGAGCTGCAGGTGCCTCCCTCAGCTCCGTTCCTGAGAGAACCGAGTTACCGCGAAGCCCAGTTTGGTCCAGTTGAGGAAGGCTAGAAACCAGGAGACAGTGAGTTCTAGTCCCATCGCAGGCATGAAAGCCGGCTGGGTGACTTTGGGCCAATCACCAGGAGACGGTGAGTTCTAGTCCCGTCTCAGGCATGAAAGCCGGCTGGGTGACTTTGGGCCAATCACTCTTTCTCAGCCCAACCTACCTCAAAGGGTTGTTGTTGTGGGGAAAATAGGAGGGTGAAGGAGCACTAGGCATGTTTGCTGCCTTGAATTACATGAAAGTAACTACTCAAGAGTCAGCTTCAACCATGAGATGGGTGGCAAATAAAATCTGATAAAATAAAATAAGGAAAGCGGATAGAAATAAAGAGCATGAATAAAGCGAATTAAGTCCCCCAAGGAGCGATACGCTGGTGGGGAAGAAAGCTAGCCCCAAAGGAAGAGACCCCCACAGACCCTGGACCCGTCTCTCCGGCCTCTCTACAAAAATGAGCTTTTCCAGTTTCCCTTCCCAAAAGCCTTCTTAGATTAAAAAACAAAACAAAAAGAAGAGCTTAAGACAAACTTTTAAATACCGGCCGATGCCGCCAACGGGATCCTTGAACAAAACAAGCGACATTTCTAAGTGTGAACAGAACTTATTCTGACCCGGTTGCTTCTCTCATCTCCCGTCTTGAGATGTCCCAAAGGTGCTTTTCCAAAAGGCCACTGGACTTTCTTGGGTTTTCTTTTTTTCCCCTTGAAGACATTTCGCTTCTCGTCCCAGGAGCTTATTCAGTTCTTCAGAAGTTTGAAGAACTGAAGAAGCCTCTGGGATGAGAAGCGACATCTCTTCAAAGGGGGGGGGGAACCAACCAAGAAAGTTCAGTTGCCTTTTGGAAAAAGCCCCTTTGGGACAACTGTGACCTGGATGGTGGAGAATCTCCCCACACAGCCTGTCCTGAGATGTTTCAGTACTCTGCCCTTCTCTGAGTTTCTGCAAGGTTTATCTACTTATTGTTGTGATTCCGTGTCAGCCTGTGCTCCCAACAGCTGAGTCCGAGGAATCTGAGGAGGAGGAGGAGGAGGGGTTTGGAGAGCCTTTGGTGTTGGAGGGAGGCTCTGATGCACTGCAGGACTCTCAGCCTGGCCCTCCAGTCGTGTTCCTCAAGAGGCTCAGCTGTGAGGAGGAGGGGTCGGACTCAGAGGAGTCACAGCTGAATCTGTTCAGAGACGCTAGAAGCAGAAGTCAATCCAGCAGAGCAGAGCATATCAATGAGGCAACTCAGTGAAAGGAGGAGAAGGCAGTGAGAAGCCAGGCCTTGGGACTGATAAGGGGAAGGTGTGGGCGGTGCTAGTTGCTGAAGGCAACTGTTTGGAGACATTCAAAGAAAATCCTTGCTAATCAATTGCTAAACACATTGATTTGGGCTTTAGATTGTAAGCCGCCCTGAGTCTTCGGAGAAGGGCGGGATATAAATGGGATTAATGGGAATGGGAATCTGTTTGACTCTTGTTTTTGAATCATGTATTTTTGGTTGAAGAAAATATTTTGCTGCTTTTTTTGTTTGAAAGACTTTATTATTTGGAACTGCAAATAAATTTGGCTTGGGTTTTTTCCCAGCCTATTGACTGTTAAAAGGAAAAAGGGGTTGTCCCTGACACACAAACAGGGCTGGTCGTAGGCTGGAACAGATCACTTATTCCCTCTCTCTGCACACCCTTTTGGGAGCACCTTCCCTTCCTGGAAGCATCTGCCAGCTCTACGGCGCCTAACGTCGATTTGGCTCTTGGGGGGAAGAACTGAAACTTTGCTCGGTCCTCACCCCCGCCAGCCTCCCTCGGCGCAGGTGACCCTCCAGACTCACCAAGAGGTACGGGCGGCTTTGTCGATTCCCCAGGGCCACCAGCAGCACCTCCTTGACCAGCGGCATCTCGGTCTGACGGACGACCTCCTCCTTCTTGGTCTCCCCCTGGCTGGCCGGCTGGCCAAAGGAGCTGTCCACCAGCACCCGTTGCCCCATGGGGAAGTTCTTCACCAGGAACACCAGGCGCCAATCGGGCAGCTGGTAGATCTGCGGGACAGGAGAGAGGACAGTGGGAGGAACCAGAGAGGGGGCAGGTGGAGTGGGCAAAAAAGCCAGCACAGTGCTAGGCTGCATCAACGGAGGGACGGAATCAAGATCAGGTGAAGCTTTAATACCGCTTTACAAGGCCTTGGTAAGGCCACACTTGGGAATCCTGCATCCAATTTTGGTCACCATGGTGTAAAAAAGAGGTGGAGACCTTGGAAAGAGTGCGGAGAAGAGCAACGAAGAGGATCAGGGGACTGGAGGCTAAAACATATGAGGAACGGTTGCAGGAATCGGGTATGTCTAGTTTAATGAAGAGAAGGACGAGGGGGGACATGATAGCGGTCTTCCAGTATTTGAGGGGCTGCCAGAAAGAAGAGGAGGGGGTCAAACTACTCTCCAAAGCACCTGAAGAAAGACAGGACTAGAAACTATGGTTGGAAACTGACCAAAGAGAGAAGCAACCAGGCATTGAAGAGAAACTTCCTAACAGTGAGGACAATTAACTAGTGGAACAGCTTTGCCTCCGGAAGCTGTGAGTCTCCATCAATGGAGGCTTTCAAGAAAAGACTGGACAACCATTTGCCCGGGTCTCCTGCTTGAGCCTGGGGTTGGACTGGAAGACCTCTAAGGTCCCTTCCAACTCTGTTATTCTGTTGGAGCTGCTTGCTTCTGCCTTACCTCCATGGTGCCGTTCTCCCGCACCAGCATGCACCAGTGGGTTGGCTCGGCCTTGTACTGGTGGGAATCCTTGTCCGCGGAGGGCAAGCTGCTGCGCCGCGGCTCCTCCTTGGTGGGGCTGAAGAGGGTGCTGGAGTCTCCGTACAGCATCTCCTCCTCATCGTCCACCGTGTTGCTGCAGGAGGCGGATTTTATTTGTTTAGAAGATTTATAGGACGCCCACCTTACCTCAAGGCAACTCTCAACTGGATGAAAGTGAAGGAGCAGAGGAAGCTCATTCATGGGGGGGGGCTGTGGCAAGTTTAACCCCTCCCGCCCTGTGCACCCCTCCTCCCTGCGCTAAGACCACAGAGATCCACCCTCTCTCCAGATCTCAAGGCTGTTAGGTTTTCTTGATTCCATTGGAGAAATGGGAAGGTTTGTCTCCTGTTTGCACCAAGCCTCCTGTCAAGGTAATGATTTAACAGCTAACCAGCTTATGTCATGTAAGATTTAATGCTTGGAATGACTCAGCAGGGTCTGTGTCTCTTTAAGAGCAAGCAGGGTCTGTGTCTCTTTAGGAGCCTTGTATAAAAGGGAAGGCTCCGCAGATGTGTTCTCTCTCTTCCATTTCCTGCTGTAGGTGCTGTGTGTTGGAGACCTCTGTATTAACAGATTGCTGGCGGACAATACCCAGGCGGAGGACCTTCTCTGTGGGTGTGCCTGCCCTTTAGAACCAGCTGCCTGTAGAGCTTAGGACTGCCCCTGACCTTCGTTCATTCCGCCGGGACCTGAAGACCTGGCTCTTTGAGCTCTCTGGCCTGGTCTGAGCATATTAATTGGGATTTTAACTGTTTTTTAACTGGGGTTTTATTGCAAGGTCTATATAATCTTTTTAATTGATTTTAAGTTTTGTAATTGTTGTATTGTTTTTTTAAAAAAAACCTTGTGAACCGCCCTGAGTCCTACGGGAGAAGGGCGGTATATAAATTGAATAAATAAATAAATAAATAAACACGTGTATGTAGATTGTTCCTGGTGTATTATATTGTAGATAATGTAAAATAAATCACCATTTAATATAGACCACTGTTTACTGTGTTTACTCCTGGGTTATCTCAGTGCAATAAGGCTGTGCACGCTCCAACACCACCACTGGAGAACACTGAATACAAGTCGTCCTTGACTTATGTCCACAATGGAGCCCAACATTTCCGTTGCTAAGCGAGACAGTTAAGTGAGCTTTGCCCCGTTTGACGACCTTTCTTGCCACCGTCGCTAAGTGAATCACTGCAGTTGTTCAGTTAGCAATAAGGTTGTTAAACGGGCATTTGACTTTGCTTGTCAGAAGGTCACAAAAGGGGATCATGTGACCCCCCCGGGACGCTGCGACCGTCATAATATATGAGTTAATTGCCAAGTATTTTGATCACGTGACCTGGGGATGCTGTTACGATCGTGTGAAAAATAGTCACACGTCGCTTTTCTAGTGCCATTGTAACGGTTACTAGGCAAATGGTTGTAAGTCGAGGACAACCTGGGAGAGACCGGGAGGGACGCAAGCCGAGATGGGCTTCCAGAGACTCACCTGAGGTCCTGGATGGGCGTCTCGGTCTCCGACTGGCTCCGCAGGGGCAGCTCGTCTCGGGAGCTGGACGAATGACTCTCGGTGGAGAACATCCCACTGACGTCCCGGTAGACGCAGAGGGCGATCACCCGCGATAGCTGGGAAGAGACACGAAGGGGGGGGGGCTAGGCTGGTCACAGCACAGGGAGGCAGAGCCCAAGCAGGAAGACTGGATACCACTCCGTCTCTCCCTCCCTCTGAAATATTGGACTAAACTAAACCAAATTAAACTAAACTAAATTAAGTCAACTCCAGCAAACCAAACCAAACCTAAACTAAACCTAAACTAGAAACTAAACTAAAAACTAAAACAAACTAAACTAAATTAACTAAACCTAAACTAAATTAAACCTAAACTAAACCAAAACTAAAAACTAAAACAAACTAAACTAAATTAAACCTAAACTAACCTAAAAACTAAACTAAATAAAACAAACTAAACTAAATTAACTAAACCTAAACTAAATTAAACCTAAACTAAATTAAACCTAAACTAAATTAAACCTAAACTAAATTAAACCTAAACTAAACCTAAACTAAACCTAAACTAAACCTAAACTAAATTAAACCTAAACTAAATTAAACCTAAACTAAACCTAAACTAAACCTAAACTAAACCTAAACTAAACCTAAACTAAATTAAACCTAAACTAAATTAAACCTAAACTAAACCTAAACTAAACCTAAACTAAACCTAAACTAAACCTAAACTAAATTAAACCTAAACTAAATTAAACCTAAACTAAATTAAACCTAAACTAAACCTAAACTAAACCTAAACTAAACCTAAACTAAACCTAAACTAAATTAAACCTAAACTAAATTAAACCTAAACTAAACCTAAACTAAACCTAAACTAAACCTAAACTAAACCTAAACTAAACCTAAACTAAATTAAACCTAAACTAAATTAAACCTAAACTAAATTAAACCTAAACTAAACCTAAACTAAACCTAAACTAAACCTAAACTAAATTAAACCTAAACTAAATTAAACCTAAACTAAACCTAAACTAAACCTAAACTAAACCTAAACTAAACCTAAACTAAATTAAACCTAAACTAAATTAAACCTAAACTAAACCTAAACTAAACCTAAACTAAACCTAAACTAAACCTAAACTAAATTAAACCTAAACTAAATTAAACCTAAACTAAATTAAACCTAAACTAAACCTAAACTAAACCTAAACTAAACCTAAACTAAACCTAAACTAAATTAAACCTAAACTAAATTAAACCTAAACTAAACCTAAACTAAACCTAAACTAAACCTAAACTAAACCTAAACTAAACCTAAACTAAATTAAACCTAAACTAAATTAAACCTAAACTAAATTAAACCTAAACTAAACCTAAACTAAACCTAAACTAAACCTAAACTAAATTAAACCTAAACTAAATTAAACCTAAACTAAATTAAACCTAAACTAAACCTAAACTAAACCTAAACTAAACCTAAACTAAATTAAACCTAAACTAAACCTAAACTAAATTAAACCTAAACTAAACCTAAACTAAACCTAAACTAAACCTAAACTAAACCTAAACTAAACCTAAACTAAATTAAACCTAAACTAAATTAAACCTAAACTAAATTAAACCTAAACTAAACCTAAACTAAACCTAAACTAAACCTAAACTAAACCTAAACTAAATTAAACCTAAACTAAATTAAACCTAAACTAAACCTAAACTAAACCTAAACTAAACCTAAACTAAACCTAAACTAAACCTAAACTAAATTAAACCTAAACTAAATTAAACCTAAACTAAATTAAACCTAAACTAAACCTAAACTAAACCTAAACTAAATTAAACCTAAACTAAATTAAACCTAAACTAAACCTAAACTAAACCTAAACTAAACCTAAACTAAACCTAAACTAAACCTAAACTAAATTAAACCTAAACTAAATTAAACCTAAACTAAATTAAACCTAAACTAAACCTAAACTAAACCTAAACTAAACCTAAACTAAACCTAAACTAAATTAAACCTAAACTAAACCTAAACTAAACCTAAACTAAACCTAAACTAAACCTAAACTAAATTAAACCTAAACTAAATTAAACCTAAACTAAATTAAACCTAAACTAAAACTAAACCAAAACTAAAAACTAAAACAAACTAAACTAAATTAAACCTAAACTAAACTAAACTAAAACTAAAATCTAAACTAACTAAAACAAACTAAACTAACTAAACCTAAACTAAACCTAAACTAAATTAAACCTAACCTAAACTAAACCTAAACTAAACTAAACTAAACTAAACTAACTAAACCTAAACTAAACTAAAACTAAACTAAATTAAACCTAAACTAAACTAAACTAAAACTAAAACAAACTAAACTAAACCTAAACTAAACTAAAAACTAAAACAAACTAAAACAAACCAAACCAAACCCAACTAAACTAAACTAACAAAGAAAATAATGAAATAACCTCTGAAGCTTAAACAAGGAAACTGTTGGGAAACTGCCAGAGAGGCTGGATGGAGGCGTCAAGTGGGGACTCAGCTTGGAATCCTAGCACAGCTGCAAGAGGCCGAAGCTTCATCTCCCTCTAAACTTCAACTCCCAGAATTCCCCAGCCAGATACGGGAGTTGAAGTCCACAAGTCTTAGAGTTGCCAAGTTTGGAGAGCCTTGATCTCTAGACCCATGAAGGCAAACGTTCATTCCCATGGGAAGGCAAACGGCCTGGGGAGATTCTTGTAACTTAGGCGGAAAACAATAAAGTTGTTTGGGCTACCTGAGTGGGCTTTGTACTATCAAGCATCTCTATTAACATGGGTGAAAGAATGGATAACGCTCAGGAATAAAAGGTTGTTATATTTGGAGGGACACGATTTACAATTGGGGTGGCATGCTTTTTTGTGGTACGGCAAAAATAAAATTCGTAAGTATTTCCAAAATCACTATATTAGAAATGCTTTGATAACAGTATGGGAAAAAATTAAAACTAAAATATATGTAAAAATTCCAGGGTGGCTATCAACAATGGAAGCTTTCTCACATCCAAATTTGGTAGACTTTGAAAAAATTTGGACATACTGTATAAAGATATTCTAAATACTGATGGGACATTAAAATCGAAACAAGAACTGGAAAATCAAGGATAATAATAATAATAATAATAATAATAATAATAATAATAATAAGAAGAAGAAGAAGAAGAAGAAGAAGAAGAAGAAGAAGAAGAAGAAGAAGAAGAAGAAGAAGAAGAAGAAGAAGAAGAAGAAGAAGAAGAAGAAGTTGGAAGGGACCTTGGAGGTCATCTAGTCCAACCCCCTGCTCAGGCAGGAAACCCTATACCATTTCGGTATCAACCTGTCACGGTGGGCACAGCTACAAATGCAAAATAGATATGAAAAAGATGTGAAACTGTATGGGTTTTATAAAGAACAAACTGCATTTGATAAGATATTGTTAACCTCTGAGGGGAAACTAATTAAGAAAATGTATAATTTTTTGTTAATTTTGGAGATGGAAAGTGAACAAACTAAAGAAACAATGACAAGGTGGGCGAAAAACTTTGGTTACAATATAGAACTAGAAAAATGGCAAAAATTATGGGAGAGAAATTATAAACGGACAATGTCAACTTCGTATAAAGAAAATCTATATAAAATGTTTTAGAGATGGCACTTGCCACCAGCAAGATTAGCAAAAATGTTTAAAAATATGTCAGATAGATGTTGGAAATGTAAACATAACTCAGGCACGTAGTATCACATCTGGTGGACATGTGGTAAAGCAAAGGCTAATTGGAAAAAAATACATGCTTGGTTAGAAAAAATGTTGGGAGAACATGTAGTATTTAATCCTGAACGTTTTCTATTAGGTATAATACCAGAAAAGATTAATAAACAAAGTTTATATTTGGTTCTACACATTACAACAGCGGCAAAAATAACCTTCGCGCAATACTGGAAAAATGAAGGAATACCACCAGAGGAAGAAGAAATTAAAAAAATATTGGAATGAGCAGAGATGGGCAGATTATGTTCTAAGATGGCGGCGCCTGGAATGGCTGTGGCTGCATTGGCTCTTGAAGGCGAATAGTTTTGGGAGGGATAGTAAGGGCTATAGGCCACATGATCAGGAAGACTTTAATGTGTTTGAGCAACATGGTGGAACTAAGGTAACATACGACATACGACCGACAATCTTTGCTGGCCTGGCGAGTTTCTAGCTGTTTTGGAACTGTTGGTGAGACCGTTAAAAGTCGTTGGCGCTGTTTGAATTTGTTCTACCAGCAGCAAGATCTGACTGCTGGCCCAGTGATGGATTGTATTGCAAATCAGGGCTGTTTCCAGAGGAGGCAGAGGAGGAGAGGACTTGGAGCTTATGGAGCGAAGGAACTGGATGAGGCTGTCGGCAGGCCCAGAGGAAGAGAGAGCGGCTTTTGGAGGAGTTGGTGGCAGCGTGCTCCAGGGGCGAAAAGAAGCAAGGCCCCTTTAAGGAAAAGGTGGAAGTCAGGATCAGAAAAAGGAAAGAAGGCGAGGTTGTCGGAATACAAGCTAACTTGAGGGCTAATCCACATGGAGCCCCATTTCCATCTGTCCGGTTTGCCATCGTTCACTCCCTAGAGACAATGTGAAATTTGAGCGGGCCACGAACAAGGAGTATATATCGGAGGTGGTGACCCTTTGAGAGCTGTAGGCAACAAAATTTCATTTTGATGTATGCCGATTGGTGTACATTCAAAGTGACAATAAAGTTATCATCATTAACTGTGAGATTGAAAGATAAAGAAGACACAGAATACTACCAAACCTGGGAGTCATTCTACAAATGGCTAGAGGAGAGAACCAAAGAGTAGGACTTGACTATGTATTAGCGCTTTTGAACCCAGACTTCACCCGGGTTGAAAAACTAACATAGGTATGTAAGGAAAAAAAGAACTAATAAAATTTCATTTTGATGTATGCCGATTGGTGTACATTCAAAGTGACAATAAAGTTATCATCATTAACTGTGAGATTGAAAGATAAAGAAGACACAGAATACTACCAAACCTGGGAGTCATTCTACAAATGGCTAGAGGAGAGAACCAAAGAGTAGGACTTGACTATGTATTAGCGCTTTTGAACCCAGACTTCACCCGGGTTGAAAAACTAACATAGGTATGTAAGGAAAAAAAGAACTAATAAAATTTCATTTTGATGTATGCCGATTGGTGTACATTCAAAGTGACAATAAAGTTAGCATCATTAACTGTGAGATTGAAAGATAAAGAAGACACAGAATACTACCAAACCTGGCAGTCATTCTACAAATGGCTAGAGGAGAGAACCAAAGAGTAGGACTTGACTATGTATTAGCGCTTTTAAACCCAGACTTCACGCGGGTTGAAAAACTAACATAGGTATGTAAAGAAAAAAAGAACTAATAAAATCTCTAAAAAGAACAACAACCCAAAACAATATGGCTATTTTCAAGGGCCTCATCTTGCTGGTCCTGATTGAAATCAAGCAAATGGGACTGAGCTGCAACACAATTTATGTTGCTTCTGCCAGCCAATAGGGACT
Source organism: Vipera latastei (assembly GCA_024294585.1). Taxonomy (NCBI): domain Eukaryota; kingdom Metazoa; phylum Chordata; class Lepidosauria; order Squamata; family Viperidae; genus Vipera; species Vipera latastei. The sequence continues at coordinate 220,959,217 of CM044356.1, forward strand.
CAAGAGGTCCATCAAAGCCCAGATGTTCTTCAGCATGTCCAAGTTGACCCATCACTCGGCCGGAAGCTGCTGCTGTGGCGACTTCAACAACCTCGGAATGGCTGAATTTGTGGCATGAGAACAACCACCCAGGGCGATCCGAGTCTCACTCACGTGGTGTAATTGCGGTTTCTGTAAGGTCAGGCGGTGCGTCCGGCCCCCGTAGGTGTCGCTCTTCAGCACGAACATGGTCACCTGGCCTTCGGAGCTCATGATCACCACGTAGGGATCAGCCACGGCACAGTGGACAATGGGCGAGCCCAGGTCCACCGGGATGAAATGTAGCTGGTTCACTGGGGAAAGAGGCCCGGGCAGTTGAGGAATTTGTGGGCTGTGACACTTCACCCCGAGGGGGACACGGCACACTGCAAAGGAACTCGGAAATGTCCCGTCTCATGGCAGCTTTGTGGTGCTAGCCATATTGTCTACACCACGTTCTCAACATTAGCAGCGTGAAGATGCCTGGACACAGAATTCCCAGAATTCCCCAGCCGGCATGAGCGACACCTACGAAGTCCAGACATCTGAATGTTGGTAAGGCTGAGAAACCCCCACGTAGACAACTCCGCCTCTCTCACTGAATGACTGAACTTCCAAAAGGGGACACCTGGGAAGGTGAGTCAGGTCGCCTTTCTGCACTCACCTCCTTCCAGCAGACGGATACCCAGAGGGGACACCTGGACGATGTAGCGGTTCTCGCCGATGTTGCCAGAGTATACGGTGGGGCCCTGAGTGGCAAAGCCGCTGGTGTCCAGCTCCATGATCTCCTGGCCGGTCTGCAAGATCTGAGGGAGAGAGAGAGAGAGATTGGACTAGCCGAGGGCCAACATTCCTAGCTGTGAGTCGGATGGGGTAGCAATTGTCTCCACAAAAGCAAACTGCTAGCCAAGGGTCACCTCATGGATTCCCAACTCAGAATAAGAATAAGAGTAAGAGTAGAGTAGAATATATGGAGTGGAATGGAATAGGATAGGATAGAATATAGAACAGAACAGAATAGAAAATAATAGAACAAAACAGAACAGAACAGAATAGAAAATAGAATAGGATAAATAGAAATAGAATAAATAGAATAATAAAATACAGAATAGAATAGAAATAGAGTAGAGTAGAGTAGAGTAGAGTAGAGTAGAGTAGAGTAGAGTAGAATAGAATAGAATAGAATAGAATAGAATAGAATAGAATAGAATAGAATAGAATAGAATAGAATAGAAGCTGGAAGGGACCTTGGAGGTCTTCTAGTCCAGCCCCCCGCTCAAGCTGGAGAACCTATCCCATTTCAGACAAGTGACTGTCCAATCTGTCCTTTGTTTCTGCTGACAGCCTTAAGTCATTCCTCGCTTGCCCAAGATGGATCTTTGGACCACCAAGGACCTCTTGAGACAGGGACATGCTCACACTGAGCCTAATGGCAAAGAGTTCGTGTCCACCAAGGCAAGCCAAGCCATCCAAAACCATCTCAACCCAACCCAACCGCACGCAACTCAAGGCAAGCCAGCCAACTCAACTCAACGTCAAGCCCCAAAGAACGCTTAGGCTGTTTCCGCCATTATTGCTTCTGAACTTGCCTACGAACCTGGGGGGGAGGGGAGGGGAGGGGAGAACGGAATGCCGATTTCTGATATCGAGAGGCTAGTCCATGAGAATCAAGGACTTTCAGGATCTGTCCACTGAGAACTAAAGACATCCCATCGTAATAATGATCTGAGTTATAATTGGGTGATGGGACCTGCACTAATGGGGGGGAGGGAGACTTCTAGACTTTTAATATAGCAAATTAGGTGCGAATTAACCAGAGCTGGTTTTCCTTTCATCATTTCCGAAATGATGCACTCAATAAAGTTTTGCATTAGAGATCAGGTCGTCTCAGCTGTTCTTACTTCATTGAGTTTGCTAGTCGGAACCTTGACACCCAACCCAACTCAACTCAAGCCAACCCAAGCCACTCCAACACACCCCAAGACAACTCAACTCAAGCCGAACCACTCCAACCTAACCCATTCAAACCTAATCTAATCTAATCTAACCCAACCCAGCCCAACCCAACCTAAGCCAAGCCACGCAAGTCACAGAGAAGCACCCACCATGGTGGAGTCTTCACGGCTCAGGATGAGGAACCCATGCCGCTTCCCATCATCCACTGGCTCAGGTGCAGAGGGGTCCTTCTCAGTACCTTCCTCCTGGGTATCTTCTTCCTGCTAGGAGAGACATGGAGGATGCTGTCAGGGTCCACACCCTACCCCAAGATCAATAAGGAGCCCCCTACTGATGTGGAACCAGCCCAGGTCGCTGCGCTGTATAACAAGACCCCACGAGAAACGAGCAGGGCCCCAATCTTTGTGCCTGGCAGAGACCACTGAGGGCAGAAGAGGCGAAACTCCTAGGGGGAGGCAGCATTAGTAAGACTCGGGATACCATCTTCAGACCTTCTTCGTGGATCGCTGGAGGCCTCCTGGAGGTAAACGGGACACTAACCGGGCCCAACAGAACCTTGGACTTTTTCTGACCAGCCAAGCAGTCCAAGAGAGGTAAAATACCTCTCCGCTCACCCTCCTCCCTCTTTTAGTCTTCAGCAACATATAGCAGGAGTGCTGAGCTGAAAATGTTTTCTCTCTGGCTTGCAGGATGAGCTGCCTTCAACCCAAAACGTGTCTAGCACAAGGCTCCGGGTCAGGCCCAGGCTGGGCCAGCAAGCCAAGCCACCCTCCTGTCCTGGAAACCTGCGTAGAGCAAGGGCCTTCTGCCCCCAGTGGGCAGGGGGAAGGAGGGCCAGTCCACTGCAGGAGACAAGGACTTCGTGCCCCCCTGCAAGAGCGAAGGCTGGACGTACGGTGGCTTCCTCCGTCTTCCGGGGCGAGATCACTGTCCACATGTCGTAGCAACCGGGCAGTTCAAAGGTGGTGACCACCTGAGGACGGATGCTTTTCTGCAAGAAGGGAAGAGGGAGAGGTTGGGGTTCAGCCTCTCCGGAACGGGACATTGGCAAAAGCTTCCTGCCCAAGAGAGAGACTTCTTACATTTTATTTCAGGAGATTCGTGGCTTTAAGGAATGAGGTTTATTAGGTGTGATATTACCCAAGTGGATAATGAGATATCAAAGAGCACCAAGGACCCTATTCACCACCTCCTCCTCTCCCTCATCCCACGAAGGACTGTATCTTCCTTTTCCTCCTCCTCCCAACAAGGATCCTATCCTCTTTCTCCTCTGCAAAGCCCACTTCCTTTTAGCACTGATGACGCTACTTAGTTGGGTCATGAAACATCTGCAAGAAAACCACCCAGTTCAGGAAGCACCAGAGACCCCACAATCCATCCTTCCTTCCTTCCTTCCTTCCTTCCTTCCTTCCTTCCTTCCTTCCTTCCCTGATGATGTTACCTAGTTGGGTCATGAAACTTCTGCAAGAAAACAACCCAGCTCAGAGAGCACCAAGGACCCCAGTCTTCTTCTTCTTCCTCCTCCTCTTCCTCCCTACAAGCTCCACTCTAGCACTAATGAAGTTACCTAGTTTCCTTCCTTCCTTCCTTCCTCCTCCTCCTCCTCTATGCAAAACCCACTTCCTTTTAGCACTGATGACGCTACCTAGTTGCGTCATGAAACATCTGCAAGAAAACCACCCAGCTCAGAGAGCATCCAGGACCCTGCAGTTCAGCCCTCAGCTACAAAGATTCCATCGGTGCTCCAATGTTCTCTGGGGCAGCCCTAGACTGTGCTGCTAAGGGGGCCTCGGCCCTTCACCGTCCTCCCTGCGATGGGTCCACAGGGTGTCCGCAGCTGCGTTTCCCCCCCCCCTCACCTGCAAGACTGAGAGGGCACCATTTTTGCCATAGCCAGAACACACCACAATTTCTAGATCAGGCTCAGGACTATTCTGGAACTAGAAAAAGAAAGGTGTTATTAAGCAGGTTTTGCACAGCAAACTCCCTCATTTCTCCAAGAATCCCCCTGTAATTTTCTCAAGGACATTTTATCCTCAAGGACGTGTAATATTTTGTAATTTGACTCTGTTTCTTACATGTATAATTGTTTTTATACTTTTATGTTTTATTATAATATAAGCCTCCCAGAGTCATCTTGAACCGTGCGATGGACAGCATATAAATTTAATAAATAATAACGCCATCAAACATCCAATTTCCTTATCCCGGGTCCTTGGAAGGACTGGATAGGCGAACCAAAATGCCAAATCCAGTCCGAACATCTGGCTTACTGTGTGATGAAGCATTTTTTTCTTCTACTTTTTTTTAAAGAATTTCTTATCAAGGTATTGATTTAACAACTTATGTAATGTAAGAGGTAAAAATGCGAATGACTCAGCAGGGTCTGTGTCCCTTTAAGAGCCTTTGTATAAAGGGAAGGCTGTGCTAATATGTTCTCTCGCTTCCGTTTCTTGCTGTAACTGTGGTTTGTTGGATCCTGCTATATGAGCACATGTATGTATATTGTTCCTGGTGTATGAGATTGTAGATAGTGTAAGATAAACCACCAGTTACTACAAGCCACTGTTGACTGTGTTTACTCCTGGGTTATCTCGCGCAATAAGACTGTGCATGCTCTGACATGTCTAAAGAGTGCAGAGAAGAGCAACAGAGATGATCAGGGGACTGGAGGCTAAAACATATAAAGAACGGTTGCTAGGATTGGGTAGTTTAAGGAAGAGAACAACCAGGGGTGACATGATAGCAATCTTCAAATATTTGAGGGGCTGCCACAAAGATGAGGGGAGGGTCAAGCTATTCTCCAAAGCCCCTGAAGGCAGGACAAGAAGCAACGGATGGAAACTAATCCAGGAGAGAAGCAACCTGGAATTAAGGAGAAATTTCCTGACAGTCAGAACAATTAACCGGTGGAACAGTTTCTCTCCAGATATTATGGGGGCTCCATCACTGGAGGTTTTCTGGAAGAGACTGGACAGCTACTTGTCTGAAATACTCTGAGGTCTCCTGCTTGAGCTAGAAGACCTCCAAGGTCCCTTCCAGCTCTATTTTGTTTGAAATGATTTAGGGTCTCTTGCTTGAGCAAAAAGGCTGGACTAAAAGGCCCCTTCCAACTCTTGTTGTTCTGTGATTCTATTTCCCTTTTTCTTCCGCAAGGGAACTTTTTTTTCAGATAGTGTTCCCCTCCCCCTTCCTCTCCCCAGGAAATTGGGGGCATCCAGGTGAGGCTGAGCAGGGGGGGAGGGGCAGAGAAGCTTACCTCCTCGGAGAGAAAAGCCGGTTCCCCCATGGCGGCGTTGGCGCAGGGCCCAATGTTCAGGATGCTGTCACAGACCTTCCAGAAGAGAAGGCAGAAAAGCGTCAAATCGGCTGGAAATTTCTGATTAACCAAGGAAAGAGGCGGGAGGGGGCACTTTTCCTGCCTTAGGAAAGCAAGATGGGGAAAAAAACCCCTCCCCCCAAAAAAGCCCTCACTGCAGAGGAAAATCTCCAGCATAGGAAAGAGAAAAAGGACCTTCGGGAATCAAATCGATTAGAGTTCCTCCTTGCAAAATGTTGTGATGGGATAGAAATCCGGGCCGGTAGTCAAGCGCTTGAGTCGCTACTACATGAGCGTGGCCAGAACTTTGAGGACTTGGCAGCCTCAATAGGAAGCCCTGGGCTCAAATGCCAGGCTGTGTCAGGGATGAAACCTTGGCAGCTACGTGCCTCTGCGCTTCAACTTGCCTTGTGTGGGAGGCATTACTTTCAAGCGGATAGGAGGAGAAACGAAGATTCAGCCACAGACAGTGGAAGCCTGAAGCCTTGTCAAGGACACCAGAACAGGTGTCGATTTGAAGCAGACGGTTCCCATAACAAAGTGGATTTGTTGATAGGAATTACGTAAGACATTGGGGGTTTGGCTGGGAAAACTAGGGTCTTCTCGAGCTGGATGTTGACAGTCTGGTTTTGGGAGTGTCTAGTTGGTACTTCAGGAGCACTTCCCTTGCTGGGGAAACTGAGGCAGACATACCTCAAAAGAGTAGGTGGTCAGCTGGGTGCCGGACTGGGCCTCACTGCCATACACCTCGATCTCGTCCACTTCATCCTGCGGAGCTGACTTCCCTCCTGTGCGAGACGGATTGGGAAATAAGGGACGAGGGGCTCGGATGGACGGCCTCGCCCTGCTGTTGCTCCTTCAAGCCCCCCCCTCCCCTCCAGGCACTTCCTCCTCCTCCACACTCCTACTTGCTTCCCACCCAACTGGGGCTGGATTGGCCGTTCTAATGTTTTCTTTAGCGGCTTAGTGGTTTTTACTGTTTTAAAATGTTTTTAAGATTTTAACTGTAATATAGGCAGTCCTCAACTCACAACAGTTTGTTTAGTGATCGTTCAAAGTGACAATGGTGCTGAAAAAAGTGACTTATGACCGTTTTTCACATTTACGATTGTTGCAGCATCCCCGGGATCACACGATGGGGAGAGAGAGAGAGAGAGAGAGAGAGAGAGAGAGAGAGAGAGAGAGAGAGAGAGAGAGAGAGAGAAAGAGGATAGCTAGCTGATATAGATAGATAATGATAATGATAGATAGATGATAGATGATAATGATAAATAAATGATAGGTAGGTAGGTAGATGATGGTAGGTAGGTAGATAGATCAATCGATCAATCGATAGATAGATATAGATGATAATGATAGGTGGATAGATGATAGATTACATAGATAAGCGATAGACGATATAAATAGATAATGATAGATAGATACAGTAGATAGATAGATAGATAATGACAGATAGGTGGATAGATTACATGGATAAGAGATAGGCAATATAAATAGATAATGATAGATAGATAGATAGATAGATAGATAGATAGATAGATAGATAGACAGACAGATAGATAGATAGAAAATGATAGGTGGATCAATGATGGTAGATGATATAGATAAATTAGATGATATTGATGATAGATGATAAGACAGATTGATAGATGATGGATAGATGGATGGATGGATGATACACAGACAGACAGACAGACAGATAAATGCGCAGTACAGCCAACCTTTCGGCTAGGGAGCCTGGGGGCAGACAGTCCTTACCAATCTCTCAGATACCGGCGCAGAGGGGGCTGATCAAGGACCCCCTTCCCTCCAAGCCCACCCTAAGAGTCAGCAGAAGGGATCAGATGACCCAGCAGAGATGGAGGGGAGGGGAGGGGAGAGGGAAGGACAGGCTGTCCCCTCACTAGAAAACTGAAGCCTTTATGCGGAGTGCGGTGGCTCATTTGCAACATGCCCCCCCACCCAGGCCTTACAAGAGAGCTTGGGGGGCTTTCTCGGCCCCTTCGCTGCGAATCAGGACACCCACCGGCCCAGTTGGCGGACTGCTCCATGCGCTTCTTCTTCAGGGGGGGCTCCTCCTGGGAACCAAACAGAGCTGTCCATTGGCGAGGAGAGGCAAGAGACCCACAACCCCCCCGCCCCTCCTGCTGCTGCCCTTAGAAGCCCCCTCTGTCTCTGCAGGGAAGGCCCCCCCGGACTCTCTGAAGCTCTCCAACCTTGGCCACTTGAAGGCCAACTCCCAGAATTCCCCAGCCAGAGCACGTGGCTAAGGAATTGGGGCAAGGGAGGACTTCCACGGACAGGAAATCCTCGACTTACAACAGTTCACATAGCGACCACTTGAAGTAAACAAACAGCACTGAAAAAAGTTGACTTAGGACCAGTTTTCCACACTTACGGCCGTTGCAGCATTCCCGTCATATCAAAATTCAAACTCTTGGCAACTGGCCTGCACTTACTCCGGTTGCAGAGTGCTGGGGTCACGTGATCCCCTTTTGCGACCTTCTGACGGGCCCCGTCGATGAGAAAACCAGCTTCACTTAACAACCAGGTTACTAACTCAACAACGGCAGCGCCTCACTTAACAACTGTGGCCAGAAAGGTCATAAAACGGAGGAAAACTCACTGAGCCAATGTCTCGCTTAGCAACAGGGCGGAATTGTGCCCGTAAGTCGAGGACTCCCTGCGTTTTGCCGAAGAGGGCGGCTTTAAATGTAGGGCTCAGCTCTGGGTGCGGAGGGGGACGGAGAGACCCCCGACCGATCCCCTTACCTTCTCGGCAGAGTCCTTAGCGATGCTCATCGGGGCCTCCTGGAGCTTCTCCGTGTATTTCAGGAGAAGGGAGTTGCCCAGGCGAGAGCCCAGGAAGAGGTAACCGGGCTCCAAGGTGATCATCTGAGACCCAAAGGGGGAAAGACAAAAAGGCTAGAACGGAGAGATGGCCGACGGGGGTCCCGGCTACCTGGGGCAGAAGGGGACAAACCCGTTGCAGCCGACCTGCCGTGGCCAACTCGCCGTGAGACAATTTAACCGTTCGGTTTCATTATTCAAAGTAAATTTAAAAAATATTCTAATTTTTGTCATTCACATTTCACTCAATTGGGCATGTCTAGTTTGATGAAGAGAAGGACGAGGGGGGACATGATAGCAGCGTTCCAGTATCTCAGGGGCTGCCCCAAAGAAGAGGGAGTCAAGCTATTCTCCAAAGCGCCTGAAGACAAAGGCAAGAAGCAACGGATGGATACTCATCAAGGAGAGAAGCAACCTGGAACTAAGGAGAAACTTCCTGACTGTTAGAACAATTAATCAGTGGAACTCCTTGCCTCCAGAAGCGGTGAATTCTCCATCACTGGAGGTTTTTAAGAGACTGGACAGCCATTGGTCTGAAATGGTATAGGGTCTCCTGCCTGAGCAGGGGGTTGGACTAGATGACCACCGAGGTCCCTTCCAGCTCTATTCTATTCTATTCTATTCTATTCTATATTCTATTCAATATTCTATTCTATATTCTATTCTAATCTAATTCTATTCTATTCATTATTCTATTCATTATTCTGTTCATTATTCTATTCTATTCTGTTCATTATTCTATTCTATATTCTATTCTAATTCTATTCTATTCTAATTCTTATTCTATTCTATGCCATATTCTACTCCATTCTTATTCCACTCATTCTGTCCCTCCTTTTTTTTAATGATTCTAATCCACCATTTCTTTGATACTTATATTGATATATCCTGCAGTGAGTTGTCCAATGGCGACTTGGCCACGGCGTATAGACCCATCTGAGGAACCGGCTCACCCTGATGGGATCAGCCCACCCTCCTTGTCCCAGAAAAGGGGGGGCTGCGGACCCCCTTTGGTCAAGGAATCCCGGCTGGCAGGGTTCAGAAGAAGAGCCTTGCCCGCTGTGGCTCCCGCCCTCTGAAACGTCTGGTCCCCAGAATCAGGTCTGGCCCCATCCTTCGAGGCCTTCCGACATGAAGAAGTAGCCTGGGGCCCCAGTGGCGGAGTGGCACGTTGGTGGTGGCTGATGGAGTAGAGAACCCCACACCACCTCTCTGTCCACGCTTCGATCCCTCCCTCCCCATCCTGCTTAGGTTTATTTTGAATTTTTAAATTAAGGTCTTTATTTATTGTTCTACGCTGCATTTCATTCAGTGTCTGTTAGCCATCTAGTCACCTGGGGAATGGACTGTGAAACAAGTTGGAAAAGGAAGGAAGGAAGGAAGGAAGGAAGGAAGGAAGGAAGGAAGGAAGGAAGGAAGGAAGGAAGGAAAAAAGGAAGAAGAGAAAAAGGAAAAAGAGAAAGAAAAAAGAAGAAAGGAGAAAGGAAGGAAAGAAAAGAAAAAAGAGAAAGGAAAGAAAGAAAGAAAGAAAGAAGGAAGGAAGGAAAGAAAGAAAGAAGAAAAAAGAAAAAGGAGAAAAAGAGAAAGAAGGAAAGAAGGAAAGAAAGAAAAGAGAAAAAGGAAAAAGAGAAAGAAGAAAGAAGAAAGGAAGGAAAGAAGAAAAAAGAGAAAGGAGAAAAAGAGAAAGGAAAGAAAGAAGGAAAGAAGAAAAAAGAAAAAGGAGAAAAAGAGAAAGAAAGAAAGAAAGAAAAAGAAAGAAAGAAAGAAAGAAAGAAAGAAAGAAAGAAAGAAAGAAAGAAAGAAAGAAAGAAAGAAAGTCAGTCAGTCTAACTGACCATCAGGCACTGGGCTCAGATGCCACAGCTGCTTCATCATCAATCCAATCCAATCGATCGATCCCCCTCCCAGCCCAGATGGCCACTGCTGGGCCGAAGGGCACTTACGCAGGTGGTGAGGACACTGGCCGCCGCCTTGTCAAAATGGAAGGAGCGGACACTTCGCATGCCGTCCGTGATGAGGGTCAGCACGTAGCTGGGGAGAGAAAGGGAAGTGGATGATGGGAGCTGCGGCTCCACGAGCAGAGGGCTGGCTGGACAGTTTCTGCTCCGTCACAAGCTCACACGCCACAAGGACAGAGCGTGGCGAGCAGGAATGCAGTGCGGACTGGCATTGTCTGAGGAGCAGGAGATTCAGTTATTTGGGGGGGGGGGTGTGTGTGTGTGTCTGTGTGTGTGTGTGTGTGTCTTGGTTGTCCCTGAGCTTTGTGGTTTGCTTGCAGACCCAACTAGGTAGCATCATCAATGCTGGATGGCAGTAGGGTCTGTGGCGTGGAGGAGGAGGAGAGGAGGACTGTGGGGTCCTTGGTGCTCTCTGAACCTGGTAGTTTCCTTGCAGACGTTTCATGACCCAACTAGGGAACAGCATCAGTGCTATAAGGGAGTGTGGTGGAGGAGGAGGAGAACGACTGTGGGGTCCTTGGTGCTGTCTGAGCTGGGTGGTTTTCTTGCAGGTAAGGAAACGTCTGCACGAAAAGAAGGCCCGGCCGGGCCAGGGCCTCTGGCTGCAGGAGGACCAAGCCAAGCCTTACATTTCTCCTCCCTTGAGTGAGATCACCATCTTGTCGTAGGAGATGAAGGTCGCCTGGGCACAGTCCAGAGTGATCTTTACTCCTTCTTGGAACCCTGCAAGAGGTCGGGAGAAAAGCAGCAGTTACGAGAAGGGCAGGAGCTGCTCCCTGACGGGCGGTTGAGAAATACCAAGGATACATAAATAAGGAAATGCAACCGATCAGACTCTATGCTTTTTTCCAGGGCCATGAAGAGTTTCAAATGGCCGCTCAATGAACGACCTGGGCCTAGTTTGAGTTGGCCAGCGCCCGCTTTAGCCGGAGAAGGAAGACAGGAGGACAAGAAAAGGGAGCCGGGGGGGGGGAGATGGCTCTCCGACGTGATCTGGAAAGGACAGGATGAATCCTGGATCGTTGGAGCTGGATGGCGGGGTCTTCGTTTGCACCTTGCTTTTTCATTTTGGGGAGAAACCCCCCCCACACACACGCAAAGTCAGTAGGGCAAGAGCTGGTTCGTTCCAATGAGACTCTGCCTAGCCAAACTTTTCATTTTGGACTGAAGGAATTTGCTCGGATGAGGAACGAAACACCTCAGCTTTGAGAAACCTGGCCCCGTGGCCACGACCAGACCTTTTGGGATGCTTTTCACAAAGAGTCCCACCCCCACGAGCAACCCAAAAGCACCTGTCCGTAGTCGTTTCAGGAGGAAAGGCAGAGAGAGAGAGAGAGAGAAAGAGAAAGAGAAAGAGAGAGAGAAAGAGAGAGAGGGAGGGAAGGAAAGAGGGGGAGGGAGAGAGAGACGGGAGAGAGAGGGAGGGAGGGAAAGAGAGAGGGAGAGAAAGGGAGGGAGAAAGAGAGAGGCAGGGAGGAAGGGAGGAGAGAAAGGGAGGGAGGGAGGGGAAACGGAGGGAGGGAGGGAAAGAGAGAGGGAGAAAAGGAGGGAGGGGAAACAGAGAGGGAGGGAGAGGTGGGAGGGACAGAGGGAGAGAGGGAGGGAAGGAAAGAGAGAGGGAGGGGAAAGAGAGGGAGGGAGAGAGAGGGAGGGAAAAAGGGAGGGAGGGAAGGAAAGAGGTAGAAAAAGGGAATGAGGGAATGAGAGGGAGAGAGACGGAGGGAAGGAGAGAGGGAGGGAGGGAAAGAGAGAGAGAGAGACGTACTCAGCGGGAAGACGGTGGTGCCGCTGGTGAGGCTGTTGAGGGACACGCCGTACGGGGGCACGCTCTGGTTCAGGTAGAGCAAAGAGTTCACGGCGAAGATCACAACGCCTCCTGGAGGGGGGGGGAGAGGGAGAAAATAACTCACTTCTTAATACACCCCAGACTTAGTATTTGTGGCTCCCTTCAAAATCCTGCTTCCATCGGCAACCTCCAGCCCTTGTCCAGCACCCCACACCTGGACTTTCCAACCAGCAGGCTCTGCAGTCCCGCCACCCCTAAAAGGGGGAGGGGGGTCGTCTGTTCGAGATGCACGCAGACGCCAACCTCCGCCACCCCCCGCCACCCCACCCCCGAGAAGCCAGGAAGGGCCCTCCCGCTCACCGATGGGCTTGGGCACGGCCAGGGCCTGCGTGCAGTCGAAGGGCAGGTTGCTGAGGGACCAGATGACCGGGTGGACCTTCTGCATGATGTTGAGGGAGATGGCCACGATGCTGCAGGTGTCCTGGCGCACGGCCACCCGCCTGCGGGGAAAGAGGGGCAATGAAGCGCTTCCCAGGCCAAGGAGGAAGGCTGCCACTAGCCTGAATAGGAGGGGGAAGGGGCTGCTGTTGGCGGTTTCAGTTCTAAAGGAAACAAAAAACGAAATCCCCCCAAAAAAATCCCCAGCGCGATCCGTACAAGAACCAATGATGGGAGGCTGGGTGCCCCACACACACAATAGAGGGTGGGGGGGGGAATGGCCGTAGGAGTGGAGGCACCGGGGGACCATCCTATAGCAACGTGCGTCCAGACACATCCAAAGCGGGCAAAGAGAGCGACCACGAGAGAGGCGATGATTCCCAAACCCAGGAACACACAGACGGGATGCGAGACAACTAGAAGCCATACGATCAACTGGGGCTGGTAGACCGGGAACGCGCTCTCCGAGCAGAGCCCCCCCCCCCCCAAAAAAAAACAGCCGGTCCTATAAGCAGGCTTTCGAACCTCCGGCATCCCACTCTGACAACGTCGGCAGTTAGCCGGCGAAAGCTTAAGTTTATGAAGCAGTGGTTGTTTTACATTTATCCTGCTGTTCCGACTATTTCTCTCAACGCAAACGGACCCATGGTGAAACTGGCCCTTTTGTCCAAATATGACAAGACATCTAAGCTAGCTTGTATTCTGAAATCGCTTCCAGATTTTGAGCTCGCCATGAAATTGAAAACTTGACCCCCCTCTTTGCTAATCAGATAGGTGGACTGTTATAGAAATCGTTTGCATATGCTCTTGTGTAAAAGAAAAAGTTGTGTCTGTAATGTTGCCTTCTGCTGGTTTCCTGGCTGGGCAGGGGGTAGGACTAGAAGACCTCCAAGGCCCCTTCCAACTCTATTATTAATATAGAAAGCTTTTATTCATAAAAACATGAAACTCAGTCAACTGAACACTCAAACTGACTGGCGCTGATGGTTGACACGGGCTGCTGCCAGCATCCTAGGTATCAACCAGGCATCTCCTTAAAATGTCAGATGTTCCAAGTAGCACAGTTTTTTTGTAGCTTTGCTGGAGTTATTGCAGGAAGCTGCAATTTCTTGATGTGTTTTGCAAAGGTTTTGGACATAGTTCCCAGTGCCCCGATGACAATGGGTGTCCCCGTTATGCGTTTCATCCATAATCGCGCAGTTTCGATGGCCAGCTTGGAGTATTTCATAATACTAGATGACTAGATGACCTCCAAGGTCCCTTCCAACTTTATTATTATAAAGCTTTTATTCATAAAGCATGAAACTCAGTCAACTGAACATTCAAATTGACTGGCGCTGATGGTTGACACGGGTTGCTTTCCTAATTCTCTCTTACTTTTTAAAAATTTCTTTCTCTATTTTATATTTTGATAAACCAAAAAAAAAATTTTTGTCTGTAATCTTCCCATTTTCCTAATTCTCTCTTACTTTTTAAAAATTTCTTTCTCTATTTTATATTTTGATAAACCAAAAAAAAAAAAATTAAAAAGGGAGAAAAAAAAACAAGAACGCACCCCGGCCAGGTCTGGTTGGGCTCAAAGAGGATGAGCAAGGTGGGCTCATAGTAGCCATACAGAAACTGCATGTCGATGATGTTCAGCAGCTTCTCGTCCAGCTCACGCACGTCAATGATGTAGCTGGGCAGGAAACTGGACTTCTGGCTGCAGAGAGAGAGAGAGACAGAGACAGAGACAGAGAGAGAGACAGAGACAGAGACAGAGACAGAGAGAGAGAGAGAGAGAGAGAGAGAGAGAGAGAGAGAGAGAGAGAGAGAGAGAGAGAGAGAGCGCAGTAATTAACAGGGCTTAGAGATACCCTGGGGGAGGACAGACGGTGCCCCCGCCCAAGGCAGACCACAGAGGGCCATTCAGACTCAGCTTCAGTGCCCCAAAACAGCCTCTCTCTCACCAGCCTCAGCGCTCGCTCCAGAGGCACCGGATTCCAACTTCCCAAAACCGAATGGAAAAGCAGAATTAAAGAAGGAAGCAAACAGGTGGATGGGCCCATCTAGCAATTTATTTATTTATTGGATTTATTAAACAAACTCTTCAATAAACAAATACTCTACCATTGCTGGTCGGTGACTAGATGGCCTTAAACTTTGCCCCGCCAGGTGGAGTCTGGTGCAAACTAAGGTAAAGGTTCCCCCGCACGCACGTGCTAGTCGTTTCCGACTCTAGGGGCCGGTGCTCCTCTCCGTTTCAAAGCCGAAGAGCCAGCGCTTGTCCGAGGACGTCTCCGTGGTCAGGTGGCCGGCATGACTAGACGCCAGAGGCGCACGGAGCTCTTAGCTTAATTTCATTTTCTTTTCCATTTCTTGTGCCATTAATTTCTGGATGTTACTCTATAGGTAAGTCTTGTATGACTTAACGGCCACATTGACTTAAGACTGATGAGCAGATTGATTAAATTGTATGCCGCTCAGAGCCCCTCTCTGAGGCTGACTGACAATTAAGAAGTGTGATATAAATAAAATAAAAATAAAAGTAAAATAAAATAAATAAAATAAAATAATAAATAATAAAATAAAAAATAAATAAAATAATAAACACGAAATAAAATGAAATAAAACAAAAATTAAAATAAAATGTAATAAAATAAAAAAATAAAAAAATTAAATAAAATTAAATAAAATAAAAATAAATAAATAAATAAATAAAAATAAAATAAAATTAACTGTGCCCAGAATTACTGTCATAAATTGTGCCAGTTATTAAGGGATTCATCAAAGGGCTGTTCTCAATTTTATAATGTAGTTTGAGCACGTCATTAAGCGGATCTTTTCTGCAATGGGTATTTTTTTGCCAGAAATGGTAAGAAAAAGCCAGTTTCCGGGGAAAAACATAATAAATTGCGGTCCCTGTCACAACTTTAAATCTGGGTTGTAAGTATTTTTTGGTGGGGGGGGTCTGTCATAACTTCAAAGGTCACTGAACGACTTGTTGTAACTGGAGGATTACCTGTATTTACTCACCCCATTTCTGTACTTTGTACAGGTAGTCCTCACGTTACGACCACAACTGAGCCTGAAATTCGTGTTGCTAAGCAAGACACTTGAGTCTTGTCTCATTTTACGACCTTTCTTGCCTGCAGTGAATCACTACAGTTGTTAAATCAATCACACGGTCGTTAGGCGAACCCTGCTTCCCCCTTTGACTTGGCTTGTCCGAAAGTCGCAAAAGGGGGTCACGTGACACACACCCCGGGACACGGCAACCGTCATAAATACGAGTCAGTTGCCCAGCGTCTGAGTTTTGATCACGTGACCAAAGGGAGGATGCAACAGTCATAGGTGTGAAAATCTGTCTTAGGTCACTTTTTTGCCGCACCGTTGTAGCTTTGAGTGGTCGCTAAATGAACCGTTGTAGGTCAAGGACCACCTGTGTAGTAGCCCAAAAGGGGACGGAACCGTCGGCATTTATGTTATGGAGCGTAAAAGCTAAAGTCTCCCCCTGCCCAGCTCCTAGGGTCAGGGGCCATTCCCATTCTTTGGCTGAGGGATCCCGCGTTGTCCAAAGGCGCTTCCGTGGGTCATGTGACTGTCACGGCGACACACTGAGGCTACACACCTGGAATGTCATTACCTTCCCACCGAAGTGGTACCTATTTACCTACGGAGGTTCCCTGGTGCTCAACTGCTTTGAAACTCGTCAAATTTGGTACTCAACGCATTTTTGACGTGGAAATTTTGTCCCGGTGCTCAATGTTCACGACGGTTGTAGTGTCCCGTGGTCTCGTCATTCCCTTTTGCGACCTTCTGACGAGCGAAGCCAACAGGGGGGAAGGCGGACTCGCTTAACAACGGTGGCAAGGCAGGTCGTGAAATGGGACAAAACTCCATGTACAAAGGTTTCACCTGGCAACGGAAATTTTGGGCTCCATGGCGGTCGTGAGCTGAGACTTGCGTTCGCGTGCTTTTGAACGGCCAAGTTTGCAGGAGTTGGAGAAAGGACCGGGAGCTCACTCCATCCCACAGTGCTCAGGTCTTGAACCCGGGCTAGCAGCTTTCCAACTGACAAGCTCACCATCGTTAACCGCTGAGCCATCACGTGTCCCCAGAGGGAGTTACTCACCTGAGTATTTCTAGCGCTATCAGAATATTATGATTTCCTCAAGAGGAGTAAACCTCGAGAAGATTTCCTAGGAAAAAGCGCTTCCTTCCTTCCTTCCGGTTTGATTTCCTCCCAATCGGCTGTGGGAGGAAAACGTCGACTCTCCTGGCCGCAGGCTTGCCTTACCCTTCGCCCACCACGCCTTCGTGCTCATCCGTCAGGGTGTCCCTGCGGAAAGGAAGCACCACCAGCCGCGTGCCGTAGATCAGCATCACCGCACAGCGCCCGTCCGGGTCCACCCGCACTTTGGGGATGTGGACGTTCTGCACGAAGCCGTCCTGAGGAAAGAAACGAAGCCAGCAATGGGTGTACTATTTGTTTAGCGTACAGGTAATCCTCAACGTACGGAGCTTAAAATTGCTGCTGTTAAGGGAGGCCTTGGTTAAGCGAGCTTTGCCCCATTTTACAGCTTTTCTGGCCAAGGTTGTTAAGTGAATCCTGCAGCTGTTAAAAGTCAGTGACACAGTCGCTAAGCGAATCCGGCTTCCCCATTTCACTTGGCTTGTCAGAAGGTCGCAAAAGGGGATCGCCTGACCCCGGGACACTGCGACCGTGATAAATACGAGTCCGTTGCCAGGCCTCTGAATTTTGATCACGTGACCCTGGGGATGCCGCAATGGTCGTGTGACAAACGGCCGTAACTCGCTTTTTTTCAGTGCTTGGAACGGTCTCTAAATGAGCTGTTATAAATTGAGGACTCCCTGGCTACACCTGATCTTAAACGGAAAAGCTGAGGCGAGTGCGTGCGCACGGAGCTGTTGTAACAACGTGAGAGAAATCTACGCATACTAGTTACACAAAGCACACAAAGCAGCCTGGATTGCCAGTTCATTCCGTTCGGCTCCTGGGTGCCGGTTATCCTTGGTGTGTTGCGGGGGCCAAGTAGCTTGCACCGGCTGAGTAGTGGTGCCCTGGCTCTTCCGGGCTCCTCAGCCCGGCCTCGCCACGTATTGCGTGCCTTGCGCCTGGCCAGATGGAGTGTCGGCTTCTGCTCTCCGCACATATAAGAACGCAGCTGGGCTTTTCCCACCAAAGTGGTACCTGGCGCCGTGGTGGCGCAGTGGTTAGAGTGCAGTACTGCAGGCTACTTCTGCTGACTGCCAGCAGTTCGATTCTCACCGGCTCAAGGTTGACTCTGCCTTGTATATAAACTTTATAAGGCTAAGTGTGATTGCTATTTTCCTTCCTTCCTTCCTTCCATTTCATGACCCAACTAGGGAACGTTATAAGTACTAGAAGGAAGTGCGATTTGTTCCACTGGTTAATTGTCCTCACTGTCAGGAAATTCCTTCTTAGTTCCAGGCTGCTTCTCTCCTTGATTGGTTTCCCTCCGTTGGTTCTTGTCCTGCCTTCGGGCTCTTTGGAGAACAGGTGGACCCCATCCTCTTTATAGGAGCCCCTCAAATATTGGAACGCCACCATCCTACCGCCCCTAGTCTTTCTTTCTCTAGACTAGTCTTGCAGTCTTTTTTAAAAACCTCTTCACCTGATATTAAACGAAGCCTCTTCACTTGATATCAAATCACAAACCTTCGGAGACTCACCTTCAGTTCTGGCTCCTCAAAGTAATGGAGGGAAAGCGTCTTCAGATCGTGGGTGCCAGGATCGTACTCAACCACCGAGAGCTGGGAGGCAGGAAAGAGGGAATTAAAAGACCGAGGCCAGAGACATCCTCATCTTTCCTTCCATTTCTTCCTTTAATGGAAGCACTTCAAGAGTTCACAGAATTAATTCCTACCGGGCAATAAGACCCTCGGGAGGACGTTAGGGAAGGAGAGCTCCCAAAGAAGCCTCCGCCAAGTTAGTATTAGTGAGGCTGGGTAGCACAGAAATTTAATAAATAAAATAAAATAAATAATAAAATAGAATAAAATAAAAAAATAAAATAAATAATAAAATAAATAGAATAGAATAAAATAGAATAGAATAAAATAAAAAATAAAATAAAAATAATAAAATAGAATAAAAAGAAAAAAGAAAAAATAGAAAATAAAATAAAATAGAAAATAAAATAAAAATAAAATATGAATAAAATAAAAAAAATAAAAAATAAAGTAAAAATAAAATTAAATAAATAAAATTAAATAAAAAATAAAAAATAAAAATAAAAATAAAATAAAAATAAATAAAAATAAAAATAAAATAAAATAAAATTAAATTAAATTAAAAATAAAATAAAAAAATAAAAAAACGAAATAAAATGATAAATGAAATGCCGCCACGGCTCCTTGCGTCATCCCTTCGGAGCAAGAGCTGCTGGGGCCGCCCCCTCCCTCTTCCACCCCCAGAGGCCTCCCAGCAGCCTCTCCCCCACCCACCCCCCACCCCCGTCTCACAAACCCGCCCAGAGCCCCGACCGACCTTGGCGTCCTTGAAGCTGAGCAGGAGAGCGTCCCTCTTGGCGCCTGCCAGCTGCACGCTGGCCATGGACATGACGTTCCCGAAGAAGGAGAAGGCGGCCACCAGCTCCAGCTTCTCCCGGTGGCCTCTGCCTTCTGTGCGAGGCAAGTCGTTAGACACACACACACACCACAATTTCATATTGTAAGCTTTCCCTGGGATAAGATGGGCGCCCGATAGATTGGATAAATCAATCTCAAGGCCTGGCATAGCAGAGTATTTCTCCACAAGCCCCCGGCCATTTGGAGCCCCCTCCGCACGAGGCCGGCTTTCGTGAATACAAACTGGACCCAAGGTTCTCACCAGGACAGAACTCGCCTGTGTGATACAGGTAGTCCTCAACTTACAACGGCTCATTTAGTGTCCGTTCGGGGTTACAGCGGCACTGAAAAACGCGACTTAGGCCTGCTTTTCGCACTTACGACCCGTTGCAGCATCCCCGCCCCCAGGGTCACCGCATCAAAATTTAGCCGCTTGGCAACTGGCTCCCATTTATGACGGCTGCAGTGCCCCGGGGTGTGTGTGTCACACCCGATCCCCTTTTGTGACCTTCGGTGGGGAAGCCTTGACAATCGTGTGATTAACTTAAGAACTGCAGAGATTCATCTAACAACGGTGGCAGGAAAAGTCGGTAAAATGGGGCAAAACTCAAGTTAACAATTGTCTTGCTCCAGCCATGCAAAACCTGAGCTCTCTTTTCGTCATAACTCGAGGACTTCCTGTAGAGGGAGGTTCCAGGCTTAGGCCCGCCTTGACCTCTAGTGCCGAGCCCCGAATTTTTCCCTGCTCCGGTTTAGTTCCAAGACGGGGGTGTTGAGAGCAGAAAGCTCAAGGCCAGGAAGAGGAGGGGGTGATGAGAGCCCTCTCTGCCCGTCTAGCCGGCTATCCCGACTGGCCCGCTCGGATGCTCTCTTGGCTCCCCACGGCTTCCTGCCCCTAGGATTCTGCCCCCCTCCTCTTAACGGGGGATGCACACAGCTGCACCAGAGACCTCCTGAAGTGGGATGGGGTCTGCTTTGAGCAGGGATGTCACACTGCCGGCCTGCGGGCCGGACGCATCATCTGGAAGCCACGCCCACCCCATTGCCGGCAACGGTGAAAAGGCTCCCACACATTGCGCAACGTCACGTGACCTCGCGAGTTTTGACTTGTCTGGCTTTGAGGGTTCAGTGATCGGAAATGGCTGGCGGTGCGCCAGATTGCCGCCCCCCTCCCACGGTTCCACAATCTGGGAAAACAGCGTCAGCAGCTGCCAAGTGCCCACAATCTCACAAGCCCCCCTCCCAGTTGCTGGCAGGGCCTGCCAAGCATTCCCAAATTCCCAAAGCGATTTGGGAAAGAGCACCCACCGCCAAGCTGTGCGGACGCAACCTGTGGACCAGAAGGAAGGCCTTGGGCAGCCACTCTCCTTCAGAACGGCTTCTTCCCCCCAGCCCCATTTCCCAGGATGCTTCCTGCTGTCCAGGCGCCCCCTCCCCACTCACCTGTGTTCCTGTCACTTTTTGTGGTGCTCTGGAAAAGAAGAGGAGCGTCGTCAGTGCTAAAGACTCACAACCACAGCCACGCTGTCCTCCTGGCTTCCCTCCCCACCACAGCCCAGTCCAGCCTCCACCTCGCTCGGATATTAACAGGTGAGGAGGAAAGCTGGAAATCTCATGGTACAGTCCTCACTTACCAACTATCTGTTTAGTAGCCGTTCCAACTTACAACGGTGCTGAAAAAAGAAGACCCACAACCGGCCCTCAAATTTGCGGCTGTTGCCGTCTTCCTCACCGTCCTATGATCGTGTGCTTGGCAACTGGCACACGCTTAGGACGGCGCCCTGCGGTGCGTGGGATCGCCATCTGCAGTCTTACCAGCCGGCTTCCGCCAAGCAAGGTCATTGGGGAAGCCAGCGGGAAATTGCAAGTCCTGGAACGTTGTGCTCAAAGATCCCCAGAATATTGTTTAATGCCAGCAATTGCAACTGACGTCATAGGTTGGGGCAGTCAAGCGACGTCACACACTTAGCAACCGCCCTGCTTAGCGACAGAATTGCCAGTCCCAATTGTGGTCCCTACAGGCGGTCCTTGGTTTACAGCCACAACTGAGCCCAAAATTCCTGTAGTTAAGCGAGACGAGGAGGGTTGAGTGAATTTTGCCCCATTACGACCTTTCTTGCGGCAGATGTTAAGTGAATCACGGCAGATGTTAAGTGAATCACTGCAGCTGTTAAGTTAGTCACCCAGTCGTTAAGCGAATCCGGCTTCCTCACTGACTTTACTTGTCAGAAGGCTGCAAGAGAGGATTCCACGACCCCGGGAGGCTGCGACCGTCATAAATACGAATCAGTTGCCAACAACCAGATTTTGAACGATGTGACAGTGTGGATGCTGGAACGGTCATAAGTCTGGGGGTTGTTTTTTTTGCTTTTTTGTTATTTTATTTTTTATAGAGTGTTTTTCTACGTGTGTAAGCCGCCTTGAATTGCCACGGGCGAGTATGCGACAATACAAATTTTCTGAATAAAATAAATACATGTCCCTTTTTTCAGCACTACTGTAACTTCACCAAACAAATTGTTGTAAGTTGGGGAGCTACCTGTAAGGATTACCTGCAGAGACAAAGGTTCCATAAGGCACACAGGGTAGGCAACCTTGGCTCTTTTATGACTCGTGGACTTCAACTCCCAGAATTCCTGAGCCAGCATGGGGAACCTTGGCTCTTTTACGACTCGTGGACTTCAACTCCTAGAAGTCCCAAGCCCTCAGGAATTCTGGGAGTTTAAGTACACGAGTCATAAAAGAGCCAAGGTTGCCTTACCCCTGGCTAGGCCTAGGCCGATTTATGACATGGACTTCAACTCCCAGAATTCCTAAGCCAGCCACGCTAAGGGAAAAGGGAGAGGTTTCCAAGCGGAGCCGTGCTGGCTCAGGAATTCTGGGAGTTGAAGTCCACGAGTCATAAAAGAGCCAAGGTTGCCTAGCCCTGTACCTCGGTTGTACCCCGACGTTCAACCCAACACCCAGCTTGGCCCCTTGAGTTCCAGGTTCCCTATTTCTGAGGTCCATACAAGACCACTCTCCCTAAAAGGCATTCACACGGTGGCAATACCCAGAGGCAATGAATCTCCCTTGAGTCCTCCATCAACGAGTTGACCCCTCTTAAGCAAGGAATGCTGTAGTACCTCAGAGTCATGGTTGAGCCTGTAAACGTACAGCTGTGAGGTTCCCGCCACCACCAAGTTGCGCTCGGAGTTGGAGAAGAAGTTGCAGTACATGGAGAATTCCAAGCCGGTGGGAGGGTGGGCTTGCTTGTATACGGCGTACATCTTGGCCCCTTCCCTAAGGGAAGAAAGAACGACAACTCAGGGGGAGGAAGCTACAAAGGAACGGAGTCTCCATGGATCTGGAAGGTCTCCTTTGGGGGAATCTTGGCAACGGTGGTGCTTGTTCTGATGGCTACCCAGCTGGACTACTGCACTTTCCCCTGCATGAGGCGGCCTTGAAGGCCCCTTGGATCCTGCGCTCCGTGAAAAATTCTCCGTTCTCTGGGTCCTGTTTGTCCCAAAAGCGCTTTTCCCAAAAAGCAACTGAACTTTCTTTCTTTTTTCTGTTCGAAAACGTTTGGCTTTTCATCCAAGAAGCTTATGTTCTGACTGAATGGGGGGGGGAGAAGGGGGATATTTTATTATATATATATATGTTTTCTGAGGTTTTCGCGGGTGTTTGTATGTAGATCTTTGGTCATTCGGGTTTTTCCCCACGTAGAATTGAAGGTATAAGAGCAACGTTTCGACGAAATCTCATCCGTCATCCTCAGGCTGGTGGCTTCAGCTTCCTTCTTCTGGGAGAAGCATGTGGTAGTGGCTGTTTGTTCCTCTTTTTTAAACTGCCAGAGGGGGTGTGTTCTGTGGGTGGAGGTGTGCTCTGATTGGGTGGGGGATTAGGTGTGTTTTGATTGGGTGGGAGTGTGTTTTGAATGGTGGGTGTGTTCTGATTGGTTGGGGGTGTGTTTTGAGTGGATGGGCTGGTCTCAGCTGCCAGCCTTAGACCTGAGCTGGTGAGTTGTGCTGCTTTTGTTCGGCTTCGTGTTTGTGGTGGTGCCATGTTTTTATAGTGGGTGTCTGTTTGCTTATTGTGTGGTTTGGTGGGGTTTAAAGTGGCTGATGTTGCAGCTGTAGTTAGGTTTCTGTTTTGTGGTTGTGCGTCGTCGTTGTGGGTTCGGATTTGCTTTTTGAATGGTTGTGTGATGGTGATGTCATGTGATGTTATCATGAGTTTGGGTCTGGTATCATTCTTGGTGGTTGGGACTCGTCTGTCAATCAAGGCGGGTTTCCAAATGGCTGGTAGGCGAGAGGTATCATCTCGTTTGTTCATGCTGTGGGGGCGTTTTTCTATCTCAATGGCTTCTCTGATTATTCTGTTGTTAAAATGTTCTATTTTGGCGATAGTTTTGGTTTTTTTAAAATCAATTTCATGTCCCGTGGCTTCAAAGTGTTGGACCAGGGATGAAGTTTGTTCTCCCTTTCTGAGTGGGTTTTTGTGCTCTTCAATGCGTGCACTTATTCTTCTGTTGGTCTGTCCGATGTATGTGGTGGGGCAGGTGGTGCATGGGATTTCGTATACTCCTTGGTTTTCTAACCCAATTATGTCTTTGGGGTTTCTTAGGATGGTGGATATTTTTCTGTCTGTGTAGAATGCTGTTTTGATGTTGTGTTTTTGGAGGATCTTGCTGATTCTGTCTGTGGTCCCTTTTAAGTATGGGAGGAGGGCTTTGCCATTTTCTTGTTCTCTGTCTTGGGTTTTTGTGGGTGTCTCTCTTCGGATTAAGTTGGTAATCATGTTTCTTTGGAATCCATTGGCTGTTAGTACATTAGTGAGAGTGTGTAGTTCGGTTTTTAGGTGTTGTTCGTCAGCTAGGTGTTTTGTTCTGGAGATGAGTGTCTTGGCTACGGAGTTGATCTGTGCTGGGTGGTGGTGTGAGAGAGCGTTCAGATAGCGGTTTGTGTGTGTTTTTTTATGGTAGATAGTGTGTCCTAGGGAGCCGTTGGATTTCTTGTAGACCAGACATGTCAAACACAAGGCCCGGGGGCTGGATCCGGCCCGTGAAGTGGTTTCATGCGGCCCGCGAAGCCATCCTGGAAACAGTGAGGGAACGGCCCCCACTGCCTTGGCCCTGGCCCAGAGATCCTCCTCCTGCCAGAGACCCTCAGATCTCTCCCACTCCTGCCCAGGCACCCTTGATGCAAACGATGTAGAGCTGGCCACGCCCACCCAGTAGGCCATACGCACTCTAGCCACGCCCACCCAGTAGGCCACACCCACCCAGCCCCTTGAGGGCAACCGCAATGCTGATGTGGCCCTCAATGAAATTGAGTTTGACACCCCTGTTGTAGACTAAGACATCAAGGAAGGGAAGTTGATTGTTAGCTTCTGTTTCCATGGTGAATTGTATTTTGGGGTGTAGGCTATTGAGGTGTGTGAGGAAGTCATCCAGTTTTTCTTTGCCCTGTGGCCAGATTATGAAGGTTTAAAAAAGTTTAAAAAAGAGGAACAAACAGCCACTACCACATGCTTCTCCCAGAAAAAGGAAGCTGAAGCCACCAGCCTGAGGATGACGGATGAGATTTCGTCGAAACGTTGCTCTTATACCTTCAATTCTACGTGGGGAAAAACCCGAATGACCAAAGATATATATATATATATATATATATATATATATATATATAACGTTTTCAAAAGAAAAAAAACCAAGAAACTCCAGTCACCTTTTGGAAAAAGCCCCTTTGGGATAAACAACCATCGAAGCAACCAACAAAATAAATATTCCACGACAGCTGAAAATAAGGCTCCTCCAGACAGCCTTTCCACTAGTTAGGACAGGACCTCTCTGGTTCCAAGACAAACTTAACAATTTGTCAGGACTGTACATCATCATCATCATCATCATCATCATTATTATTATTATTATTATTATTATTATTATTATTATTATTATTATTATTCTGTTACATTATCATCTTGTGGATGCTTTGTTTTTCTGAGCTACAGGATTGTGGCAGTGGTTAAAAACACCTACATAAATAATCCAGAGTTCCAGGATTTTTTTTAACCTCTTTTCTACACTTCTCTGTTCCCCTTCTCTCCCTTGTTTTTCCTATTTGCTTTTGCATTTTTGTATTTGATAAATTAATAAAAACTGTAACATTAAAAATAGATATAATGATAAAGATAGGTAGATGATTGATGATACATAAATGATAGATGATATAGATAATAATAGATGATAGATTGATAGATGATAGATATAATGATAAAGATAGGTGGATAGATGATAGGTAATATTGATAGACAGATGATAGATGTTACAGAGATAGAGATGATAGACAGAGATGATAGATTTAGATAGATGATAGATAATAATACAGATTGATAGATAATAGAGATATAATGATATAGGTGGATAGATGATATTGACAGTCATGGCCAAAATTGTTGGCACCCCAGAAATTTTTCCAGAAAATCAAGTATTTCTCACAGAAAAGTATTGCAGGAACACATGTTTTGCTACACACAGGTTTATTCCCTTTGTGTTTATTGGAACACAACAAAAAAGGGAGGAAAAAAAGCAAATTGGACATAATGTCAAACAAAACTCCAAAAATGGGCTGTACAAAATTATTGGCACCCTTTCAAAATTGTGGATAAACAAGATTGTTTCAAGCATGTGATGCTCCTTTAAACTCACCTGGGGCAAGTAACAGGTGTGGGCAATATAAAAATCACACCTGAAAGCAGATAAAAAGGAGAGAAGTTCACTTAGTCTTTGCATTGTGTGTCTGTGTGTGCCACACTAAGCATGGACAACAGAAAGAGGAGAAGAGAACTGTCTGAGGACTTGAGAACCAAAATTGTGGACAAATATCAACAATCTCAAGGTTACAAGTCTATCTCCAGAGATCTAGATTTGCCTTTGTCCACAGTGCGCAACATTATCAAGAAGTTTGCAACCCATGGCACTGTAGCGAATCTCCCTGGTCGTGGACGGAAGAGAAAAATTGATGAAAGGCTGCAACGCAGGATAGTCCGGATGGTGGATAAGCAGCCCCAAACAAGTTCCAAAGGAATGCAAGCTGTCCTGCAGGCTCAGGGAGCATCAGTGTCAGCGCGAACTATCCGTCGACATTTAAATGAAATGAAATGCTGTGGCAGGAGACCCAGGAGGACCCCACTGCTGACACAGAGACGTAAAAAAGCAAGATTACAGTTTGCCAAAATGTACTTGAGTAAGCCAAAATCCTTCTGGGAAAACATCTTGTGGACAGATGAGACCAAGATAGAGCTTTTTGGTAAAGCACATCATTCTACTGTTTACCGAAAACGAAATGAGGCCTACAAAGAAAAGAACACAGTACCTACAGTGAAATGTGGTGGAGGTTCAATGATGTTTTGGGGTTGTTTTGCTGCCTCTGGCACTGGGTGCCTTGAATGTGTGCAAGGCATCATGAAATCCGAGGATTACCAAAGGATTTTGGGTCGCACTGTAGAGCCCAGTGTCAGAAAGCTGGGTTTGCGTCCGAGATCTTGGGTCTTCCAGCAGGACAATGACCCCAAACATACGTCAAAAAGCACCCAGAAATGGATGGCAAGAAAGCGCTGGAGAGTTCTGAAGTGGCCAGCAATGAGTCCAGATCTGAATCCCATTGAACACCTGTGGAGAGATCTTAAAATTGCTGTTGGGAAAAGGCGCCCTTCCAATAAGAGAGACCTGGAGCAGTTTGCAAAGGAAGAGTGGTCCAAAACTCCGGGTGAGAGATGTAAGAAGCTTATTGATGGTTATAGGAAGTGATTGATTTCAGTTATTTTTTCCAAAGGGTGTGCAACCAAATATTAAGTTAAGGGTGCCAATAATTTTGTCCGGCCCATTTTTGAAGTTTTGTTTGACATTATGTCCAATTTGCTTTTTTCCCTCTCTTTTTTGTTGTGTTCCAATACACACAAAGGGAATAAACCTGTGTATAGCAAAACATGTCTTCCTGCAATACTTTTCTGTGAGAAATACTTGATTTTCTGGAAAAATTTCTGGGCTGCCAACAATTTCGGCCATGGCTGTAGATGTTAGACACAGATGATAGAAATGATAGAGAAGATGATATACTGAGATTATAGACAGATATGATAGATAGATAGAAATACAGTGTTACAATATCGTCTTGTGGATGCTTTGTTTTTCTGAACTACAGGATTCTGGCAGTGGTTAAAAACACGTGCATAAATAATCCAGTGTCCCAGGACAAGATCCTGAAATTCTTGGTAAGATGAAGAAAAAAAAAGTGACCCCAGGGCTTTCCCTAAACAAGCACAGTCAGGCTGGGTTCACATGTGCTTAGCTAGGGTACTGTATTGACCCCATTTGGAGAGTTCACAGGAGGCTCTAGAGCAGGGGTGTCAAACTCAATTTCACTGAGGGCCGCATCAGCATTGCGGTTGCCCTCAGGGGGCCGGGTGGGTATGGCCAGGGTGGGCGTGGCCTACTGGGTGGGCGTGGCCAGCTCTACATCGTTCGCATCAAGGGTGCCTATGGGGGCCTGGGCAGGAGTGGGACAGATCTGAGGGTCTCTGGCACAAGGAGGGTCTCTGGGCCAGGGCAAGGCAGTGGGAGCCGTTCCCTCACTGTTTCCAGGATGGCTTCACGGGCCACATGAAACCACTTCGCGGGCCGGATCTGGCCACCAGGCCTTGTGTTTGACATGTCTGCTCTAGAGCAGGGGTCCTCAAACTTGGCAACTTTAAGACTTGTAGACTTCAACTCCCAGAATTCCTCAGCTAGCCCTGGCTGGGTGAGGAATTTTGGGAGTTGAAGTCTACAAGTCTTAAAGTTACCAAGTTTGAAGACCCCTGCTCTAGAGAGTTCACAGGAGGCTCTAGAGTCTAGAGAGTTCACAGGGGCACAAGACGAGAAGCACACCCCTCCCCAAGCTTGGGATGTTCACGTGATCACGCATTCGCACGACCCGTAACTGAGCTTGGGCACAGGAGGCCTTCCCCTTTGGGCTCAGCACGATGGGTCTTGGGGTCGGAGAGGGGAACCCCCGCAGGTGGGGAAGAGAGGACCGTCCCCACGTGCTAATCGCGGGTATTTAAACCCGAGTTCACCAATGAATTGCCACCTGCGTCGACCCAAGCAGCAGGCTGGGTTCCCTCAGGACCCCCAAGCGCCCTTCTTGTGGCGGAACCCCCGCGAGGGCGCCCCAGAGCATGTACAGAGTGCCTTTTCTGACGCCGAGCGCCAAGCCCCGGAGAAACACGCCTCCGAGCGGGGAAAGGAGATGGAAAGGAGGGAGCTCGGCCAGCCCGGGCACGAAGGGAACTCCCCGGTTCCCCCCCCCCAAAAAAAAAACCCCACCGGGCGCGGCGCTTACCTCCGAGCCGCTCACCGGCGGGAGCAGCGGGAAAGCACTCCGGGCGGAAACCGCGCCCGCCGGAACCTTGGGAGCCAGGAAGAGGCGTCGAGTCGGGAGGCTAGAGCGGAGCGAGGGACGGGGCGTGGCCACGAGCCGGAGGGGAGAAAAGGCGGCAGGACCTGAAAGGGCGGAGATTGGAGGCGCCCGTGGAGGCCTCGGTTCCTTCTGTCTGATTGGATAACAGGAAAGGAGAGCCGTCCAATGGTGAGGGCCGACTGCCGCGGTGTGGGACTTCAACTCCCAGAAGCCCTTGCCGCGCATGTGCAGTGAGGCAGAAGTTGAGCCGGCTTTAGAACAAGGGTCCCCAAACTTGGCCGCTGGAAGACTTGTGGACTTCAATTCCCAGAATTCCCCAGCCAGCATGCGCTGGCTGGGGAATTCTGGGAGTTGAAGTCCACAAGTCTTCCAGCGGCCAAGTTTGGCGACCCCCTGCTTGGGAATGAAGGCAGGAAGGCGCCAGGCTGGGAAGCGGGTTCGAGTCTCCTGTGTGAAAAGCAGCACTTGGGGCTGGATCAGCTCCATCCCTGGAGTTAGTTCGAGCCTGAGAAGGGCACCCGAAACAGCTTTCATTTCCAAGCTGATTCCTGCAAAAGGATGGCAGTCGCCCCCTAAAGTACTTCTGAACACGTGCAGAGTGTTTTTGCTTTGGCCCCTGCAAAATGGAGGAGCATGCAGGATGAGGCCCTGGGATGCCTGTCCTGGCCTCCTCCTACCCCCAAGGCTGCCTAGGGCACCGGGAAAACTGGGGAAGGCAGGAGTCTCCCTTCCAAGGAGCAGCCATGATTGGGCGACAAGGATAAGACACAAAAATGACAATCCCACAAACTGGAGCTTTGGAGCAGGTTTTGCACAAGGCAAGATAAAAAATGTTGCTATTGTGGGATCCTTCGTGGTCTCTGAGCTGGGTTGTTTTCTTGCAGACGTTTTGTTACCCAACTAGGTAACTTCATCAGAGCTACAGTGGGGCTTGTAGGGAGGAGGAGAAGGAAGGACTGTGGAGTCCTTGGTGCTTCCTGAGCTGGGTGGTTTTCTTGCAGATGTTTCATGACCCAACTAGGTAACTTCATCAGTTCTAGAAGGGAGTGGGGTTTGTGGAGAGGAGGGGCGGGGGGGGGGGACAAAAGGGACTGTGGGGTCCCTGGTGCTCTGAATTTGGCTGTTTTCTTGCAGACGTTTCATGACCCAGCTAGGTAGCATCATCAGTGTTAGCCAGCTGATTGAGTCATAAAACATCAGTAAGGAAACAAACTCAGTTCAGTAGAGCCTGTGTCTGCAAAAAAAAAACCCCCACACATACCCATTTGTGAGAGGAAGTGGGGGGCTTCTCAATTTTAGACTCCGGGGTCAGGATCCATCCATTGAAAGTAGCCCTCCCGCCCCTCTGAGGCGTCTTCTGTCTTGACCCTTTTTTCCCCAGGGTCTGGCTCTATTCAAACAGCACACGGACTTCTTGATATGAAATGTTAGAATCCATGGGTTTTATTTAGCCACGGTGAGACATGATGTGGTAAAAGTTACACCAGATGTAAGTCCACAGCCCACCTTCTGCCCAGGACTTCAGACCTTGCGGTCATTTCCCGCCCCCCAAAACCATTAAAGTAGTGTTAGTATATGCAACAATACTGGCAGTGTGTGTTTTCCTACCGCTGAATATCCATAATGCCCCCCCACAACGTTCTCCCCACTCCAA
Source organism: Vipera latastei (assembly GCA_024294585.1). Lineage (NCBI taxonomy): Eukaryota > Metazoa > Chordata > Lepidosauria > Squamata > Viperidae > Vipera > Vipera latastei. The sequence goes on from CM044356.1 coordinate 220,989,230, forward strand.
ATTGGACGTATATAGGTGGTCCTCGGCTGACGGCCACAACGGAGCCAAAAATTTCCCATTGCTGACAAAACAATTGGTGAGTGAGTTTTGCCCTGTTTTACGACCTTCCTTATTGTTTAGCGAATCGCTGCAGTTAAGTTAGTCACACGGGCCTTAAGCGAATCCGGCTTCCCGCGTTGACTTTGCGTGCCGGAAGGTTGCAAAAGGGGATCATGTGACCCCCCCGGGACGCTGCGACCTTCACAAGTACAAATCAATCGCCTAGTATCATGACCTTGGGGACAGTGCAATAGTCATAAGCGTGAAAAATGACCTTAAATACAATGCCAGTTGCCAAGTGTCTGAATTTTGATCACGGGACTGTGGGGGATGCTGCCAGGGTCATAAGTGTGAAAAATGGTCATAAGTCCCTTTTTTCCAGGGCCGTTGAAGCTTTTAACGGTCACTCAATGAACTGTGTACACCCCTCAACTGGGTTGGTAATTCAGCCTCCTTCTTTAATCACTAGCCCTGGTGATGTTCGTGAAGATAGGATAAACACGTGTTTTTTATTATTTTTGTCTGAAATGGTATAGGGGGTTGGACTAGATGACCTCCTAGGTCCCTTCCAACTTTATTTTATACATACATATATATGTATGTATGTATGTATGTATATGTATATGTATATGTATATACATATATACATACACACACACATCGGCAAGTAGTCTAAAAATTTGAGTCCCAGGTATATATGTTTGTAAAAGATAAGTGTTTTAATATGTCTCTTTTACAAACATATATACGCATACATATACATAATAAAATATAATAAAGCTGGAAGGGACCTTGGAGGTCATCTAGTCCAACCCCCTATGCCATTTCAAACAAAAATTATATATATACATTATTTTAGGCGTAAGAAGGAGACGGCCGAAACTGCCCACCGGTGCCAACTACAGCTTGCTCCATCCACGCCGACTAACTCACAGTATTTTCTCAAATGATCTGCAACATAACAGGGAGCTTCCAGGCCGTCTCCAGGAGACACCAAACTGGAGGCGGCAGTTACGGAGAGTAACTATATATTCCTTGTCCCCTTTCCGATAGACTTTTTCCTCTTCCCCTTTTCATCGCTTATTTTCCCCTAATTTTCATTTTCTTCACATTTCCGCATTTTATATTTTGATCGACTAATAAAAAGTACTCCAGTGGGACTCCTGCTGGCTGAGTCTCTATGCTGTTAGGCACAAGGCTGATTCTGAGACTCAGTACCAGGCGCTCCTGCTCACCTCTGAGCTTGGGTCTTTTTCCTGGTTTATACCGCTGGGACTCAGTTGCACAGAACTAACCCAGTTAGGTCCATGTTGGTCTGTACCAGCTCAATCTCCACGGGGGCCAATTTTAAGCCGCCTCAATTGGTGTTGTGCAAAGCATGGACAAATCTAAGTAGAACATAGAATAGCAGCGTTCAGAGGGGTCTTGGAGGTCATCTAGTCCAACCCCCTGCTCAGGCCGGAGACCTTAGACCATTTCAGACAAGTGGCTGTCCGGTCTCTTCTTGAAAACCTCCAGTGATGGAGCACCCACAACTTCTGGAGGTAAGCGGTTCCACTGGTGAATTGTCCTCACTGTCTGGAAATTTCTCTTTAGTTCCAGGTTGCCTCTTGATGCATTTCCCTCCGTTGTTTCTTGTCCTCCCTTCTGGGTGCTTTGGAGAAGAGCTTGACCCCCTCTTCTTCTTTGTGGCAGCCCCTCAAATACTGGAACACTGCTATCATGTCATCCCTGGCCCTTCTCTTCATTAGATTAAACAAAGCTAGTTCCCTAGGTATATTATATTATACCTAGCCGGTATACCTAGTGGGTATAAGCCGTGTTGTTGTTGTTTTATAGGAAAGTCATTCCCTTCCCTTGCATAATTCTGTTTGCAATACAGCGCACATCGAAGGCGATGAATTCAAATGATCTGGCGGAAGGGCTTTCCACACTCCACGCCTCCGGATGATTTGAAAAGAGGGTTCTTCTCTTCAGCTGCCCACTGGCCCATGGTGAAAAGCTGCCCTGGCGTGGGAGTCTGAAGGAAAAGGAGAATTTGAGTGTCATTTGGCCCATATTCCTGTGTCTTTTGGGGAACTTGGAAGGGGTGCCTAGGTGTATGTCCGGGGAAAAAACAGACCATGCACCTGTGGAAGGAGGAGGGGGAGGTGAACAACGACTATGGGCTGTTAGTTGTTCTCTGAGCTTGGTTGTTTTCTTGCAGATGTTTCATTACCCAACTAGGTAACATCATCAATGGGGTTTGGAAGGAGGAAGAGGAGGAGGTAAAGGTAAAGGTTCCCCCGCACACGCGTGCTAGTCGTTTCCGACTCTAGGGGCCGGTGCTCATCTCTGTTTCAAAGCCGAAGAGCCAGCGCTTGTCCGAGGACGTCTCCGTGGTCATGTGGCCGGCATGACTAGACACCAAAGGCGCACGGAACACTGTTCCCTTCCCACCGGAGTGGTCCCTATTTTTCTACTTGCATTTTTACGTGCTTTCGAACTGCTAGGTTGGCAGAAGCTGGGACGAGTAACAGGCGCTCACTCTGTTACACGGCACTCGGGATTCGACCCACCAAACTGCCGACCTTCTGATCGACAAGCTCAGCGTCCTAACCCACTGAGCCACTGCGTCCCTATTGGGGAGGAGGAGGAGGGGTGTATGGATGTCTCTGAACAAGAATAAGGATTCAATAAATACAATAAATACTGCAGAAGGGGAAGGCGTGCTGGTGCAAAAAGTGAAACTGGCGAGGTGGAGACGGCGGACCTCCAGGTTAGGGAAGCCCCCCCAGGAGAATGACCCTGGTCCGCCGATTCAGATAGCCAGAAGGAGAAAAAGGCCTAGAATTTGAACCCTGGGCCAAGCTTTCCTTCCTGTCTGCTGCAGTGGACCGATCTTTTACGTGGCCGTGGCTTCCTCCTTCCCGGCCACCAAAACCCTGCCAGGCCACGTCATGTTTGAGAGCCCACGGAGGAATTTGGGGCCACGCGTGGAAAGGCGAGATTGACAGCCGAGCCTCAGGTGAAGCCGGGCGGGTGTCCCTGGGCGCCTTCCCCGACAGCTTGCGCAGGCCTGAGCCCCCCAAAAGACCGTGCACCCCCCCTTTTGTGTCCCTGACTTGGCCGTGCCTGCAGGGGGGGCAGTGCTGACCCGCAGGAGCGCTGCAGTTAAATGGCGATGTGGTCCTCGAAAAGGGAGAGCAGCAGGAGGATGGCCCAGCCGGCCAGGAGGCCCAGGTTCTGCAAGCCAAACAGCAACCAGGGTCGTTTGTCCTGCACGTTCATCATGGCGGGAAGCTGGAGGGAGAAGCAATCATGGTCAGACGTTGTGAGGGGCAGTCCTCCGCTTACAACCTGTTCAAAGTTACAATGGCACTGAAAAAATGGGGGACTCTGGGCCAATCGCCAGGAGACGGTGAGTTCTAGTTCCACCTTGGACATGAAAGCCAGCTGGGTGACTTTGGGCTAATCGCCAGGAGACGGTGAGTTCTAGTCCCGCCTTGGACATGAAAGCCGGCAGGGTGACTCTGGGCCAATCGCCAGGTGACGGTGAGTTCTAGTTCCACCTTGGACATGAAAGCCAGCTGGGTAACTTTGGGCCAATCGCCAGGAGATGGTGAGTTCTAGTCCCGCCTTAGGCATGAAAGCCGGCAGGGTGACTCTGGGCCAATTGCCAGGAGACGGTGAGTTCTAGTCCCGCCTTAGCCATGAAAGCCGGCAGGGTGACTCTGGGCCAATCTCTCTCTCTCAGCCTGACCTACCTCACAGGATTGTTGTGGGGAAAAGGACGAGAAGGGTGTATTAGGCATATTCACTGCTTTTGAGTTATTTATAAATAATAATAAAGGTGGGACATAAAGATTTTTCCACCTCCGGCTCTTCCAAATGTAGACTGGAGGACCCTTGCCTCTTTCCGACATTCTTTCATTGCTTTGGCATCTAACCATTAGTCCAGGGGTAGGCAACCTTGGCTCTTTTATGACTGGTGGACTTCAACTCCCAGAATTCCTCAGCCAGCATGGGGGAACTATGGCCCCTTCATGACTCGTGGACTTCAACTCCCAGAATTCCTCAGCCAGCATGGCTCAGCTTGGAAACCTCTCCCTTTCCCCTCAGCATGGCTGGCTCAGGAATTCTGGGAGTTGAAGTCCACCAGTCCTAAGAGAGCCGAGGTTGCCTACCCCTGCGCTAGTCACTCCTTCCCCCCAATAAAGTAACTCTCACAGACCCCTCCAGATTTGCAATTGGATGGTCCCGGTTCTGCCTTTTCCACGCTGCTGCCCTTTTGGACCCCAAGCCCCATAACTCCCACCCTTCACCAGGGTGGGATTTGCAGCCCAGCTCCCCCCGCAGGGCCGCAGGGCCGGGGAAGGCTGCCGGCCCAGAGACTCCGGCTTGGAGGGGGGGGCCAATAGGGCCGACTCACCATGTCGCACAAGGCCACGTAGAGGAAGAGGCCCGTGGCCACGGTGAAGACCCAGGCCTCGAACTCCTCCCCCGTGCTGACCGAAAGGGCGATGTAGAGGCCCAGGAAGGCCGTCAAGGCGCTGACGAAGTTGAGCAGCAAGGCCCGCTTGACGCTCAGCCCGGCGTGGAGCAGAGCTGCGAAGTCTCCTGGGGGGGGGCAGAAAGGGCCAGTGAGAAAAGGCGGGTGGGTGGGTGGGTGGGGGAGGGCTTGGCCAGGGCTGGCTGGGTCCTTTGGCCAAAGGGTGAGCTGAGCTGATGGCTGCAGCCCTCCCCACGGCCCAGCCCTGGTAAGGTGACTTAGCTGGGTCATGCAATGTCTGCAAGGGAACAGCCAGGCTCAGAGCAGGGGAGGGAAGGAAGGAGGGAAGGAAAATTGTGGGTGGGGAAGGGAAGGGAAGAAGAAGAGAAGGAATGAAGAAGAGAAGGGAAAGGAAGAGGGAAGGGAAGGGATGAAGGAATGAAGAAGGGAAGGGAAAGGAAGAGAAGGAATGAAGAAGGGAAGGGAAAGGAAGAGGGAAGGGATGAAGAGAAGGAATGAGAAAGGGAAGGGAAAGGAGGGGAGGGAAGAGAAGAGAAGAGGAAGAAGGGAAAGGAGGAGGAAAGGGGGGAAGAAAAGGGAAGGGAGGGGATGAACAAGAGAAGGGAGGGGGAAGGGAGGAGAAGAAGAGAAGGAAAGGGGAGGGAGGGAAGGGATGGAGAAGAGAAGCGAGGGCGAAGGGGAGGGAAGGGGAGGGGAGGGGGGAAGAAGAGGGAAGGGAAGCAAAGAAGAGAAGGAATGAAGAAGAGAGGGGAGGGGAGGGCAGGAATGAAGAGGGGGAAAGGAAGGGAAGGAAAAGGGAGGAGGGGAGGGAGATTGCTGACGACCTGACAGGTGCCCTCCATCCCCAGGGGGTCCCATTTCCCCCCCCCCCCCCCCGCAGCCCACCTAGCTCATGGGGCAGCTCGTGGCAGAGGACGGCCAGGGAGGTGGCCAGCCCGGTCTTCCAGGAGGCGGAGAAGGCGGCGCCCATGGCCAGCCCGTCGGCAAAGTTGTGGATGGCGTCCCCGATGGTGATCATGTAGGGTAGCATTTGGAGCTCTGGGGGCGAGAAAGGGGGGGGCGGTGAGGAGAGTGGGTGGGGGGGTTCCGGAGGCCCACAGGATCCTCCTCCTCCTCCCGGGGAGCCCCGGCGCTCAGCAGCATCTCCGGAGGGGCCCAGGCCGCCTTCGCTCCTCACCCCGGCTGAGCTCCGTCTTGGGCACCTGCCGGCCAAAGTCGGTGTCCTCCACCGAGACCTGCGGGAATCAGAGCAGGGAGTCCCGTGAGGAGACTTTGGGAAAGGGGGCTCCTCCCGCCCCGCCTGGACCAGCCCCTCCCCAGACCCCACCTCCTCTTCCTCCTCCTCCCCTCCAGACACCCCGTTTCCTTCTAGTACTGATGATGTTACCTAGTTGGGTAATAAAAGGCCTGCAAGGAAACCGCCAAGCTGGGGCCCCACAGCAGTCCTCCTCCTCCTCCTCCTTGTTCCTCCTCCTCTTCCTCCTCCTCCTCTGCTTCCTCTTCCTCCTCCCCCTCCTCCCCCTCCCCAGACACCTTACTCCTTCTAACACTGATGATATTACCTAGATGGCTAATGAAACGTCTGCAAGTAAAGAGCCAAGCTCACAGAGCACCAAGGACCCCACAGTCCTTTTCTACCTCCTCCTCCTCCTCCTCCTCCTCCTCCTCCTCCTCCTCCTCCTCCTCCTCCTCCTCCTCCTCCTCCTCCTCCTTCTCCTCCTCCTCCTCCTCCTCCTCCTCCTCTCAGCACAGTCCCTTCCCTTCTAGCACTGATGTTGCTACCTAGTTGGGTCATGAAATGTCTGCAAGGAAACCACCAAGCTCAGAGAGCACCCAGGACACCACCGTCCTCCTCCTCCTCCTCCCCCCCTCTTCCTCCTCCTCCTTTTCCTCCTCCTCCTCCTCCCTCCCTCCTCCTCCTCCAGGGCGTTTGGCACGGAGACCCACCAGGTCAGCGTTTGAAGCTCCCTTCTCTTGCTTCCTCCTCTTCATCTCGTCCTGGTACAGCTGCAGCGACAGGCCGTGATCGCACTGGTGGCCCTTGCTGGATTCAGAAGACTCCTACGAAGAGAAGCGGGGGGGGGGAATGTTCAATTGGCCTCACCAAGGTGCCCACTTCATTTACGGATAGTCCCCGAGTTAGGACCACCGTTGAGCCCAAAATTCCTGGGGCTACCCAAGACGGTTGCCCCATCGCCTGACCTTTCTTGCCACGGTTGCTAAAACCCAGTTGTTCAGTGAATCCGGTTTCCCCCCATTGATGCAAAAGGGGATCACGTGACCCCGGGACGCTGTGACCGTCCTAAATACGAGTCATTTGCCAGGCCTCTGAATTTTGATCATGTGACCCTGGGGACGCTGCAACGGTCGTAAGTGTAAACAATGGTCGTAACTCCCTTTTTCCGGGCCTGTTGTGACTTTGAACCGTCACTAAACAAACTGCTGTAAGTCGAGGACTACCTGTACATAAAAAAATAGTGGTACCCCGAATTTTTAAGTTAGTGGATTTGAGGGTCCCTGACGCAACCCTCGTTCTGGTGTGGGGCACGGTTGAACTGAAGGTGACAAAGTTTTAGTAGTAATTGGACTATTCGGCTCAAGTTACCAATATTTGGAGAGCCACTAGGGGGCAGCAGGGTGCTTCGGAGAAGTCGTCCATAGACTATTTTGGCAGCCTGTTTCCTGCTAAACTAGAATGAATAGAATAGAATAGAATAGAATAGAATAGAATAGAATAGAATAGAATAGAATAGAATAGAATAGAATAGAATAGAATTAAGAATTAGAATGGAATAGACTAGACTAGACTAGACTAGACTAGAATAGAATATAGAATATAGAATATAGACTATATAGAATAGAATAGAATAGAGAATAGAATATAATATATAGAATAGAGAATATAGAATAGAATAGAACAGAACAGAATAGAATAGAATATAGAATATAGAACAGAACAGTATAGAATAGAATAGAATAGAATAGAATAGAATAGAATAGAATAGAATAGAATAGAATAGAATATAGAATAGAATAGAACAGAACAGAATAGAATAGGAGCTGGAAGGGATCTTGGAGGTCTTCTAGTCCAGCCCCCTGCTTAAGCAGGAGAACCTATACCGTCTCAGACAGGTGACTGTCCAGTATCTTGCTAAAAGTCTCCAGTTATAACTGCTCACTTAATGACGGGGCAAAATTATGAGGCACCTATCTGGGGATACTTACAATGCAACACCCCCCCCATAGTCACATGGTCACCTGCTTGATAACCAGCCCGAATTTACAGCCATTTGTAGTCTCCTGTAGTTAACATGTAATGACATTTTTTGCTTAAAACTGGCATTTACTTCTGTTTGCCCCGTAGCAAACAATTGGCTCACTTGACCACCAGTGTGGACCTTTGCACTCTATATAATGGATGGAAACTGACCAAAGAGAGAAGCAACCTGGAATTAAGGAGAAAGTTCTTGACAGTGAGGACAATCAACCAGTGGAACGCCTTGCCTTCAGAAGTTGTGGGTGCTCCATCACTGGAGGTTTTCAAGAAGAGGCTAGACAGTCACCTGTCTGAGGTGGTATAGGTTCTCCTGCTTGAGCAGGGGGCTGGACTAGAAGACCTCCAGGGTCCCTTCCAGCTCTATTCTATTCTAATTACCATTCCAGACAAATGGCAGTCCAATCTCTTCTTGGCAACCTCCAGGGATGGAGCACTCTCAACTTCTGAAGGCAAGTCGTTCCACTGGCTAATTGTTCTTACTGTTCAGAAATTTCTTCTCAGTTCCAGCTTGCTTCTCTCCTTCACACGTTTCCATCTTTTACGCCTTGTCCTGCCTTGAGGTGCTTTGGAATGACAGAATTACAGAGTTGGAAGGGACCTTGGAGGTCTTCTAGTCCAACCCCCTTCTCGAGCAGGAGACTCTATACCATCCTGGACAAATGGATTTTCAATCTTTTCTTGAAGAAAGACCTCCAACCATGGAGCATCCACAACTTCTAATGGAAAGCCATTCCACAGATTAATTGTTCTCACCGTCAGAAAATTTCTCCTGAATTCTAGGTTGAATCTCTCGTTGATAAGTTTCCACCCGTTACTTCTTGTCCACCCCACACCCCCAATTCTGTTGCCATGGGAAACTGGGGCCCAGAAGAAGCAGCCAACTCACCTTGCTGTGCGAATGTCCCAGGAGGATGAAGAACTTCTCCAGGAGGAAAAAGAGGTAGAGACCCCCCAGCACGGCCAGCAGCCTCCAGAGCTTGTCCTGACCTTCAGGTCCATGGTGGACGTGGGCATCGTCCCCTCCGTGGGAGTGAGAATGGAGGCCCAGGAACTGAAACGAGAGGGGTGGTCCCACTGTAATTGCAACCCCAAACAGGAGGACAGAGTGGTCTTTCAAAGCCAGCAGATCACGAGAGGGTTGGGTCTGGCAGAGCTACTAATTACACTTCCGTGACATTTCTGCACTGCCCAGATAGTCCTCGAGAAACTAATGGAGCCTGCCCATCGCGAGAGGTGGGGTCTGGCAGAGCTACTAGTTACACTTCCACTACATTTTTGACCTTCTCAAATGCAGGCGGACCTTGAGATACGGCCATAATGGAGCCTGCAGCAAGGGGTGACCTCCGTTAAGTGAGAAACGTCCAGAGATCTTCCAAAGTTTAGTATGCAATGGGTGACGGACGCGTGGCAGGTAGCTCCAAGGCCCATGGGGGGCCCTAGTGGGGCAGGATGGAGGGGGAGATAGGCAGGGGGCACTGCAACATCCCTGTGGTTGGTTGTAAGGGTCAATGACTGGGGGTACCACAGTCCCCATACCTTCAAAACAGGGTCATAACATAGCTTTTTGGGGGGGAGGTGTCTGTTTTGTAACTTCAAACGGCCGTTAAGTGACCAGTCGTATCTAGAGGACTACCTGTACAGCACTCTTCTCAAATACTTTGGGGGAGGAACAAGGCTGTGTTAGACTTAGAGCAGGGGTAGGCAACCTTGGCTCTTTTATGACTGATGGACTTCAACTCCCAGAATTCCTCAGCCAGCATGGGGGAACTATGGCCCCTTCACAACTTGTGGACTTCAACTCCCAGAATTCCTCAGCCAGCATGGGGGAACTATGGCCCCTTCATGACTCGTGGACTTCAACTCCCAGAATTCCTCAGCCAGCATGGGAGAACTATGGCCCCTTCATGACTCATGGACTTCAACTCCCAGAATTCCTGAGCCAGCATGGGGGAACTATGGCCCCTTCATGACTCATGGACTTCAACTCCCAGAATTCCTGAGCCAGCATGGGGGAACTATGGCCCCTTCATGACTTGTGGACTTCAACTCCCAGAATTCCTCAGCCAGCATGGGAGAACTATGGCCCCTTCATGACTCATGGACTTCAACTCCCAGAATTCCTGAGCCGGCATGGGGCAACTATGGCCCCTTCATGACTTGCGTACTTCAAATCCCAGATTTCCAGAGCCAGCATGGCTCAGCTTGGAAACCTCTCCCTTTCCCCTCAGCGTGGCTGGCTCAGGAATTCTGGGAGTTGAAGTCCACCGGTCATAAAAGAGCCGAGGTTGCCTAGCCCTGAACTAGAGATGGGAAGGGCTGAGAAAAACGGTGGAAAAATTGGGGGGGGAGTGTTTTCTTCCATTTCTTTGTTTGCCCCCCGCAAAGCCGTTTCCCCCCAATTTTTCCACTTTTATTTTTCCTCAGGCCTTCCCATCTGCCCTCCTTCACCTGATGTTAGACATTTTGGAGACCCCCCCAGATCCCTGAGCATAAAAAGGGTTTGTCTCACTAAAGCCTCTTTTCAGTTGTATCTGGGGCTGCCCCCAAACCCAGCCCAGAACCCCACCCTTTCTTCTCACAGCCACCTATAGGTAGTCCTCGGCTTATGACCACAACTGACTCCAAAATTTATGCTGCTAAGTGAGACATTGGTTAAGTGAGTTTTGTCCCATTCCACGACCTTCCTTGCAACAGTTGGTAAGTGAATCACTGCAGATATTAAGTTAGTAAAACGGTCGTCAAGCGAATCCTGCTTCCCCCATCGACTTTGCTGGTCAGAAGGTCCTAAAAGGGGTCACATGACCCCGTCGTAAATGTGAGTCAGCTGTCAAGCATCCGAATTTTGATCACCTGACCTGGGGATGCTGCAGCGGTTGTGTGAAAAATGGTCATAGGTCCCTTTTTTCCAGTGCCATTGTAACTTCAAACGGTCACTAAGCAAACGATGGTAAGTCGAGGACTACACCTGCCCCTCTTTTCATGCCCAGAGTTCGCACATTCGGATGGGAGGAACCAACCGGGCTGCAGACCCTCACCTAAACCAGCCCCTCAGGGGGACCCCAAACTGTGACCTTCCCCCAAACCTTTGGGTCCCCCTTTCAAGTCCCCTGCTCCCCCCCCACTGCACAGACCTTGGGGATGAGGTGCAGCATGGCGTCCCCAGTGAGGGATCCGACGGCCAGGCTGACGAAGGTCTGGATGACATATTGGTAAGCGCTGATGCAAGCCGTGCAGAGCAGAACCACAATGCCGAAAAGGGCGCACAGACACACCAACAGCGTGGCCAGTGACCCGTAGATGTACTCTGGGGAAGAGACTAGGTTAGACTAGACTAAACTAGACAAGACAAGACAGGACAATATTAGGCAAGACTAGTCTAGACTAGACTAAAGACAATATTAGACTAGACTAGACAAGACAATATTTGACTATAGACTAGACTAGACAAGAGAAGACTAGACTAGATTAGACTATAGATGAGACTAAACAAGACTAGACTAGACTAGACTTGACTCAACTAGAATAGACTAGATAAGACTAGACAAGACTAGACTATACTAAAGACAATATTAGACTAGACTAGACAAGACTAGATATATTAGACTAGACAGAACTAGACTAGACAATATTAGACAAGACAAGACAATATTAGACTACACAGGACTAGACTAGACTAGACAAGACAAGACAATATTAGACAAGACAAGACTAGTCTAGACTAGACTAGACTAAAGACAATATTAGACTAGACTAGACAAGACAATATTTGACTATAGACTAGACTAGACGAGAGAAGACTAGACTAGACTATAGATGAGACTAAACAAGAGTAGACTAGACTAGACTTGACTCAACTAGAATAGACTAGATAAGACTAGACAAGACTAGACTATACTAAAGACAATATTAGACTAGACTAGACAAGACTAGACTAGACATATTAGACTAGACAGAACTAGACTAGACAATATTAGACTAGACAGGACTAGACAAGACAAGACAATATTAGACTACACAGGACTAGACTAGACTAGACAAGACAAGACAATATTAGACAAGACAAGACTAGTGTAGACTAGACTAGACTAAAGACAATATTAGACTAGACTAGACAAGACAAGACTAGACATATTAGACTAGACAGAACTAGACTAGACAATATTAGACTAGACAGGACTAGACAAGACAAGACAATATTAGACTACACAGGACTAGACTAGACAAGACAAGACAATATTAGACCAGACAAGACTAGTCTAGACTAGACTAGACTAAAGACAATATTAGACTAGACTAGACCAGAAAAGACTAGTCTAAAGAAGACTAGACTAAACAAGACTAGACCAGACAAGACTAGACTAGACTAGACTAAAGACAATATTGGATTAGACTAGACTAGATTAGACAAGGCAAGACAAGACAATATTTCACTAGACTAGACTAGATTAGACTAGACAAGACTAGGCTAGGCTAGGCTAGAACAGAAGAGGAGAACACAGAACAGAATAGAACAGAATATAGAAAACAGAACCGAACAGAGAAAACAAGAGCAGAACAGAATAGAAAAAAATAGAAAAGAATAGAATACAGAGAACAGAATGGAACAGAAAACAGAAGAGTACAGAACAGAAAAAAGCAATAGAACAGAACCTAGAAAACAGAACAGAATAGGATATAGAAACAGCAACCACCAGGCCTGACCTGAAGGAAGCAGCTCCAAGGCCTCCGAAGCAGCAGAATAACAGAAGGGAGATTCCCCACGGGAGACCTCCAAGACAGAGGGCTGATTCCGGTGGCAGCCGTTTTCCTGAGCAGCTGGTGTCCAACCTTGGCAACTAGAAGACCGGCGGACTTCAACTCCCAGAATTCCCCTGGGGAATTCTGGGAGTTGAAGTCCGCCGGTCTTCAAGTTGCCAAGGCTGGACCCACCCCTGGTTCAGAAAGGGCTGGGGGCAGGCGGGGGACGGACTCACTCTCGGCCGTGGTGAGGCGCCCGTCTTCTGGAACCTTCCGAGGGGCCGTGCAGGCCTGGCTGAGCTTCTGCTGCACCAGAGCTGGGCTCAGGCGGCTGAAATCTGGGCGGCTGACTCCGGTGGCATGGTCAATCTCGTAAATCTTGAAGATGTCGCTGGGGCTGAGGCAGACCTAGAAGGAAAGAAAGGGGTCTCTGAGGGAGCAGCCTTTGGCTGGGGAGGGGAGGGGAGGGCTCTGGGCAGTGGCCTGTAGAGCGTGGGAGTGGAGGGGCTTGACCTCCGTGCGGGAAAGTGGAGCCAGGTTGGATCCTGGCTAAGGAAGCTGCAGGAACGGCCAGCCCTGTTTTTCTCCCTCAGCTGCCAACCACACGAACCCAACCCAGCTCTTCTCGTGGCGGAGGGTTACGCAGTGGACCATCCCTACCGGGCTGGGATGGGGCAGGGAAGAGCTGGCATAATTTCCACTTGGGGAAATAGAATAGAATATAGAACAGAACAGAACAGAACAGAACAGAACAGAACAGAACAGAATAGAATAGAATAGAATAGAATAGAAAATATGGAATGGAATAGACAATAGAATAGCGTAGAATAGAATAGAAAGTAGAATAAGAATAGTACAGAACAGAATAAGGAATAGAATAGAATAGAATAGAATAGAATAGAATAGAATAGAATAGAATAGAATAGAATAGAATAGAAAATAGAAGAAAGAATAGAATAGAATAGAATAGAATAGAATAGAATAGAATAGAATAGAATAGAATAGAATAGAATAGAATAGAATAGAATAGAATATATGGAATGGAATAGACAATAGAATAGCGTAGAATAGAATAGAAAGTAGAATAAGAATAGTACAGAACAGAATAAGGAATAGAATAGAATAGAATAGAATAGAATAGAATAGAATAGAATAATTAGAATAGAATAGAATAGAATAGAATAGAATAGAATAGAATATATGGAATGGAATAGACAATAGAATAGCGTAGAATAGAATAGAAAGTAGAATAAGAATAGTACAGAACAGAATAAGGAATAGAATAGAATAGAATAGAATAGAATAGAATAGAATAGAATAGAATAGAATAATTAGAATAGAATAGAAAATAGAAGAAAGAATAGAATAGAATAGAATAGAATAGAATAGAATAGAATAGAATAGAATAGAATAGAATAGAATAGAATAGAATAGAATAGAATAGAAAAAATAGAATAGGATGGAATGGAATGGAATGGAATGGAATGGAATGGAATAGAATTGGAAGGGACCTTGGAGGTCTTCTAGTCCAACCTCCTGCTCAAGCAGAAGACCCTATGCCACTTCAGACAAATAGTCATCCAATCTCTTCTTATAAACCTCCAGTGATGGAGCACCCACAACTTCTGGAGGCAAGTTGTTCCACTGATCAATTTTTCTATGAGGAAATATTTTTCTTGCAGGTGTTTTATTACCCAACCAAGTAACGTCATCAGTGATCTTCCTTCCTTCCTCCCTCCCTCCCTCCCTTCCTCCCTTCCTTCCTTCCTCCCTCCCTCCCTCGTACCGTGTCCCAGATGTTCTGGTGGGCATCTTCTTCCAAGCCAGCAGGACTTCGTTTTGAGCGCACTGGAGAACTTTCACTTCTGTTTCCATGTGGCTCCATGTGGTGGTGATGATCTGTTTCATTGCTGTGGTGATGGCCTGTTTCATTGCCGTGGTGATGGCCTGTTTCATTGCCATGATGATGGCCTGTTTCATCGCCATGATGATGGCCTGTTTCATTGCTGTGGTGATGGCCTGTTTCATCACCGTGGTGATGGCCTGTTTCATTGCCGTGGTGATGGCCTGCTTCATCGCCGTGGTGATGGCCTGTTTCATTGCCATGATGATGGCCTGTTTCATTGCCATGATGATGGCCTGTTTCATTGCTGTGGTGATGGCCTGTTTCATCACCGTGGTGATGGCCTGTTTCATTGCCGTGGTGATGGCCTGCTTCATCGCCGTGGTGATGGCCTGTTTCATTGCCATGATGATGGCCTGTTTCATTGCCATGATGATGGCCTGTTTCATTGCTGTGGTGATGGCCTGTTTCATCACCGTGGTGATGGCCTGTTTCATTGCCGTGGTGATGGCCTGCTTCATCGCCGTGGTGATGGCCTGTTTCATTGCCGTGATGATGGCCTGTTTCATTGCCATGGTGATGGTGTAAGTGATCTTCGTGGCCTCCATGATCATGGCCATCTGGGTGACTGTGTGTGGCATTTCCATGATCATGGTCGTGGTCATCGTGTGTGTGTCCACCATGTCCATGGTCACTGTGGTCATGTCCACCATGCCCATGGTCGCTGTGGTCATGGTCATCATGCCCATGGTCACTGTGGTCATGTCCACCATGCCCATGGTCGCTGTGGTCATGGTCATTATGCTCATGGCCTCCATGTTTACTCCCAGGACCCACTTCCAACTGTACCATTAGTTTGGTCAACCCTGTTGGGAATCCAGAAAGGGCAGAGGTCATTGTACCTTCTTAGAGACCCACTTCCCATCCTACCTGCTCTTCTACACTCATCGTCTCAACTTGGAGTCCTCTAGATCTGTTGGCCACTAAGCAGCCATCCAAAGTTTGAACTAGCCTGACCCAAAGAATCATGGGAGTTGCCCATCTGGGGGGGGCAGTCCTAATCTCTCTATTTGGGTTCCTTCAAAAATGACCTATAATCCCATCAAACTATAGTCTCTTATGACCTTGACTTGGGTCTCCTAAATCTTTGTCCATGTTGACTAGGAAGTCTTGAAACCCAGAACAGCTCAAGGCCGTCCTGTTGGAGAAGTCTTAGCTCTTCCACCATGGTCATGATGTAGAATAGGGTGTCCAACCTGGGCAACTTTAAGACCAGTGGGCTTCAACTCCCAGCATGGTTGGCTGGGGAATTCTGGGAGTTGAAGTCCACAAGTCTTAAAGTTGCCCAGATTGGACACAGCTGATATAGACAGAGGGTGTGTGGGTGTGTCCCAGGCCTATTGTTATTTACACCTCACTTCCATGGCTTTGTCCCCCAAGTGTAGATGGTATCATGAAATCATTAGACAAATGAATGGAAGATTAGTAGAAGAGAATCTCTGTAGCTCAGGATTGAATTGGGGAGTCCTTGATGCTCGCTGAACTTGGTGGGTTTTTTGCAGATGTTTCGTTATTCATCTAGGCAACATCCTCAGTGTGAGAAGGGAATGGGGTGTGTGGAGCAGAGGAGGAGGAGGAGGGGGGACAACAATGATTGTGGGGTCCTTGTTAATCTTTGAGCTTCATTGTTTTCTTGCAGATGTTTCATGACCCAACTAGGTGGCAATATCAGTGCTGATATTGAGTCCAACCAGTGCTGATATTGAGTCCAACCTTGAGCTACAAATATTCTCTTCTATCATAAGAGCTCTGAGCAGTTGCAGATCATGATGGTAACTCTACTCCAGGGGGGTCAAACTGCCGGCCTGCGGGCCAATTGCATCATATGGAGAAGGTCCCCACCCCACCTCTGGCAGTGCAAAAAACATCATGCTATGTTGTGACATGTCATGTGACATGGCGACTTTTGACATCTATGCTGTACTCCAGAGGTAGGCAACCTTGGCTCTTTTACGACTCGTGGACTTCAACTCCCAGAATTCCTGAGCCAGCCATGCTGAGGGGAAAGGGAGAAGTTTCCAAGCTGAGCCATGCTGGCTCAGGAATTCTGAAAGTTGAAGTCCACGAGTCATCAAAGAGCCACGGTTGCCTACCCCTGCTCTACTCCATCACTAAATAGCCCCTAGTGAGGGCAACGGGTGTGTCTCCACCGCTTTCAAATTCTGGGCAAATTCTGCTTTGGTCATAACCTCATAATGTTGCAAGACATCTCTTTAAGGCAGACTTCCCAAGCCGGGCACCAAAATAAGGAGATGCAAGGGAATTGGTGTCTTTAAAACGGGTTTTCCACAAATCCTTGGCCCCGCCCAGGGGAGCAAACCTACAGCCTGGAGACTTACCTGCGAGAGTGAGGTTGTGAGTCCCGTTGCTGTAGTGTTGGAAAATGTAATCCAAAAAGTAGTGTTGGTGAGGCAGAGCGTGGAAGCAGCCACCTCGCAAGACGTGGTAGGAGAGGAAGGCCAACATCTGCCCGGCTGGATTGGATGCCACATGGCGGGAGACAGATGTGCTGCTTTTAAGGATCTGGCCCACTTCTGCACAGGGCTGGGAAGCGGAGGGGAGCAGGTGAGAAATTTAGCACAGCCATGATTTTTTCTCCAGCTACAGGCGGAGAGCGACTAATAAACCCAATTAATTAATTAATAAATGAGGGCTGAGGGAGCTAGGTCTGTCTACCCCAGGGGTAGGCAACCTCGTCTCTTTTATGACTCATGGACTTCAACCCCCAGAATTCCTGAGCCAGCTGGTTGCCTACCCCTGGTCTACCCTATCAAAGAGAACAAGAAGTGAAAATCTGGTTTCTCTGTGTTTAAAAAGCAAAAGTTGCTTTCCCATGTTTCAAAGGGTTAAAGAGTGACGGGATATTTCAGCAGGAAACAATCCTCCTTGAATCCTCCCTATAACATAATAAGCTGATGTTGAACTTAATTACGGCAGCGAGACTCTTAGTAGCGCAATACTGGAAGAAGGAAGAACTGCCGACTATAGAAGAATGGACTTTGAAAGTCTCCAATCTGGCGGAAATGGCAAAGATCTCAGCGTACCTGAAAGATCAGTCGCAACAGAGATATATTGTGGAGTGGAAAAAATGGATTGATTATATTCAGAATAAATATGGGACTAAAAAGTTTCATTTAGCATTTGAATAAGTATTGATGTGATATTTAAATTGCTTGTAGTTATTTTATAAGAGTTAAAGTGCAATAGATTTAATATTTTATTGTTGTTTGCATAAGGTAGACTATGATTGTTTGTATTTTTATACCCTGTATTGAGCTCTGGGAAATCGGGGAAGGGGGAGGGGGAGGGGAGGGAGGTGTTGGGGAGGTTTGGGGAGAGGGGAGGGGGTTGGGAGGGGTTTCATTTTTAAAAAAAATGTATTGTAAAACTTTTTAATTAAAAAAAAACATAATAAGGGCACCTTAGAGGTCCTCTAGTCCAACCCTCTGCTCAACACAGGAGACTCTATTCTCCATGCTTGGGAACCTATGGACTTCAATTCCCAGAATTCTCCAGCCAGCCGTGCTGCATTGGCTTTTTTGGCTGCTGCCACACACTGCCTGCTCATGTTTAAGGGATTGTCCACTAGGACTCCAAGGTCCATCTCACGGTTACTGGTTTTCAGCCAGGTTTCGCCTAATCTGTACTCATACCCTTGGTTTTCCTTTCCTAGGTGTAAAACCTTGCTCTTCTCCACATTAGATTTCATGTGGCTGGATAGAGCCCATTGTTCAAGTCTGTCTAGATCTTTTTGGATCCTGAGTTTGTCTTCTGGGGGGTTGGATACTCCTGCCAGTTTGGTGTCATCTGCAAATTTGATGAGTTCCCCCTCTATTCCCTCATCTAAGTCATTGATGAAGATGTTGAAGAGTCCTGGGCCTAAGACGGAACCTTGTGGTACCCCACCACTTACTTCTCTCCATGTGGATGTAGTGCCATTGAGGACTACTCGTTGAGTACGGTTTGTCAGCCAGTTACAAATCCATCTGGTGCTGTGGAACAGCTTGCCCCCAGATATCGTGGGCACTCCATCACTGGAGATTTTTAAGAAGAGACTAGATAATCATCTGTCTGAGATAGTATAGGTTCTCCTGCTTGAGCAGGGGGCTGGACTAGAAGACCTCCAAGGTCCCTTCCAGCTCTATTTAGTCTAGTCTAGTCTAGTTTAGTCTAGTATATTCTGTATTTCTATTCTATTCTATTCTATTCTATTCTATTCTATTCTATTCTATTCTATTCTATTCTATTCTATTCTATTCTATTCTATTCTATTCTCTAGTCTAGTCTAGTCTAGTCTAGTCTAGTCTAGTCCAGTCCAGTCCAGTCTAGTCTAGTCCAGTCTGGTCTATTTTATTCTATTCTATTAATTCTCCATTCCATTCCATTCCATTCCATTCCATTCCATATTTTCTATTCTATTCTATTCTATTCTATTCTATTCTATTCTATTCTATTCTATTCTATTCTATTCTATTCTATTCCATTCCATTCCATTCCATTCCATATTTTCTATTCTATTCTATTCTATTCTATTCTATTCTATTCTATTCTATTCTATTCTATTCTATTCTATTCTATTCTATTCTATTGTTCTATTCTATTCTATTCTATTCTATTCTATTCTATTCTATTCTATTGTTCTATTCTATTCTATTCTATTCTATTCTATTCTATTCTATTCTATTCTATTCTATTCTCTAGTCTAGTCTAGTTTAGTCTAGTCTAGTCCAGTCCAGTCCAGTCTAGTCTAGTCTGGTCTATTTTATTCTATTCTATTAATTCTCCATTCCATTCCATTCCATTCCATATTTTCTATTCTATTCTATTCTATTCTATTCTATTCTATTCTATTCTATTCTATTCTATTCTATTCTATTCTATTCCATTCCATTCCATTCCATTCCATTCCATTCCATTCCATATTTTCTATTCTATTCTATTCTATTCTATTCTATTCTATTCTATTCTATTCTATTCTATTCTATTCTATTCTATTCCATTCCATTCCATTCCATTCCATTCCATTCCATTCCATTCCATATTTTCTATTCTATTCTATTCTATTCTATTCTATTCTATTCTATTCTATTCTATTCTATTCTATTCTATTCTATTCTATTCTATTCTATTCTATTGTTCTATTCAATTCTATTCTATTCTATTCTATTCTATTGTTCTGTTCTGTTCTATTCTATTCTATTCTATTCTAATCTATTCTATTCTATTCTATTCTATTCTATTCTATTCTATTCTATTCTATTCTCTAGTCTAGTCTAGTCTAGTCTAGTCTAGTCTAGTCTAGTCCAGTCCAGTCCAGTCCAGTCTAGTCTAGTCTGGTCTATTTTATTCTATTCTATTAATTCTCCATTCCATTCCATTCCATTCCATTCCATATTTTCTATTCTATTCTATTCTATTCTATTCTATTCTATTCTATTCTATTCTATTCTATTCTATTCTATTCTATTCCATTCCATTCCATTCCATTCCATATTTTCTATTCTATTCTATTCTATTCTATTCTATTCTATTCTATTCTATTCTATTCTATTCTATTCTATTCTATTCTATTCTATTCTATTCCATTCCATTCCATTCCATATTTTCTATTCTATTCTATTCTATTCTATTCTATTCTATTCTATTCTATTCTATTCTATTCTATTCTATTGTTCTGTTCTATTCTATTCTATTCTATTCTATTCTATTCTATTCTATTCTATTCTATTCTATTCTATTCTATTCTATTCCATTCCATTCCATTCCATATTTTCTATTCTATTCTATTCTATTCTATTCTATTCTATTCTATTCTATTCTATTCTATTCTATTCTATTCTATTCCATTCCATTCCATTCCATTCCATTCCATATTTTCTATTCTATTCTATTCTATTCTATTCTATTCTATTCTATTCTATTCTATTCTATTCTATTCTATTCTATTCTATTCTATTCTATTCTATTCCAATTCATTCCATTCCATTCCATATTTTTTATTCTATTCTATTCTATTCTATTCTATTCTATTCTATTCTATTCTATTCTATTCTATTCTCTAGTCTAGTCTAGTCTAGTCTAGTCTAGTCTATTTTATTCTATTCTATTAATTCTCCATTCCATTCTATTCTATTCTATTCTATTCTATTCTATTCTATTCTATTCTATTCTATTCTATTCTATTCCATTCCATTCCATTCCATTCCATTCCATTCCATTCCATATTTTCTATTCTATTCTATTCTATTCTATTCTATTCTATTCTATTCTATTCTATTCTATTCTATTCTATTCCATTCCATTCCATTCCATTCCATTCCATTCCATTCCATTCCATATTTTCTATTCTATTCTATTCTATTCTATTCTATTCTATTCTATTCTATTCTATTCTATTCTATTCTATTCTATTCTATTCTATTCCATTCCATTCCATTCCATTCCATTCCATTCCATTCCATATTTTCTATTCTATTCTATTCTATTCTATTCTATTCTATTCTATTCTATTCTATTCTATTCTATTCTATTCCATTCCATTCCATTCCATTCCATATTTTCTATTCTATTCTATTCTATTCTATTCTATTCTATTCTATTCTATTCTATTCCATTCCATTCCATTCCATTCCATTCCATATTTTCTATTCTATTCTATTCTATTCTATTCTATTCTATTCTATTCTATTCTATTCTATTCTATTCTATTCTATTCCATTCCATTCCATTCCATTCCATTCCATTCCATATTTTCTATTCTATTCTATTCTATTCTATTCTATTCTATTCTATTCTATTCTATTCTATTCTATTCTATTCTATTCTATTCTATTCTATTCCATTCCATTCCATTCCATTCCATTCCATATTTTCTATTCTATTCTATTCTATTCTATTCTATTCTATTCTATTCTATTCCATTCCATTCCATTCCATTCCATTCCATTCCATTCCATTCCATATTTTCTATTCTATTCTATTCTATTCTATTCTATTCTATTCTATTCTATTCTATTCTATTCTATTCTATTCTATTCTATTCCATGCCATATTTTCTATTCTATTCTATTCTATTCTATTCTATTCTATTCTATTCTATTCTATTCTATTCTATTCTATTCTATTCTATTCTATTCTCTAGTCTAGTCTAGTCTAGTCTAGTCTATTTTATTCTATTCTATTAATTCTCCATTCCATTCCATTCCATTCCATTCCATTCCATTCCATATTTTCTATTCTATTCCATTCTATTCCATTCCATATTTTCTATTCTATTCTATTCTATTCTATTCTATTCTATTCTATTCTATTCTATTCTATTCTCTAGTCTATTGTTCTGTTCTGTTCTGTTCTGTTCTGTTCTACTCTACTCTACTCTACTCTACTCTACTCTACTCTACTCTACTCTACTCTATTCTATTCTATTCTATTCTATTCTATTCTATTCTATTCTCTAGTCTAGTCTAGTCTAGTCTAGTCTAGTCTAGTCTGGTCTATTTTATTCTATTCTATTAATTCTCCATTCCATTCTATTCTATTCTATTCTATTCTATTCTATTCTATTCTATTCTATTCTATTCTATTCTATTCTATTCTATTCTGTTCTGTTCTGTTCTGTTGCTGCCTAAGCCACTTTCTCAGAGAAGCTCCACCTTCTTAAACTTTGACCCAACAGCCTCTTCCTGGAAATCTGGACCAACTTCATTTCACTGGAGGCCCACTGAAGTTCATAGTTTCTCCAGGACTTTAATTCATCAGGGAGGGTTTATGGCAAGTTTGCAGGCTTTGTGGTAATTCTGAATTCTATCTGCACTATATCGGTTTATGTGGCAGGCTTGATGATTTTGTGACTGTTAGGATTTACTGATTTTTATGACTCTGGAGTCAGCTGGAACCCAGCAGACCCCCAACGCTGGTATCTCTATGGTGACCTCTCTCATCTAGGACTCTTCCCAGGCCAGCTGTGGCCCCACCACTGCCCCTTACCTCATCTTTTTTGACAGACTTGGTGTTCCTCTGGATTACAAGCATCTGCCGGGCAACTTTCTCTGAGGTGGGCCCGGTCGCTGGGTTCCCATCGAAGAATTTGGTTTGGAAACCATGGACCTCAGACACCCAGTGTTTCTTGGTCATCGCCGTGCAGGCAGCCACGGGATCAGAGAAGTAGACCACCAACCCTGCCGAGAAGGTTGGCAGCTCCAGGGACGTGAGGTTGACCTCTCCAGAAGTTGTCTTCCCTACGAGTTCAAAGATGTTTGCGGGCGAGAGGCACTGCAGAAGAGAAGAGGATTGACACGGTCTCGATCTCGGTCAACGTGGGTTCCGTCAGGTTTATTCCAAAATGGGTTTCAACCTCGGGTTGAAGGAGCCGTGGTGGCGCAGAGGTTAGAAGGCAGCACGGCAGGCTAACTCTGCTCACTGCCAGCAGTTCGATCCTGACCGGCTCAAGATTGACTCAGCCTTTTGAGGTCGGTAAAATGAGGACCTCCTAGATTGTCAGGTCAATAGGGTGACTCTGTAAACTGCTTAGAGAGGGCTGTACAAGCACTGTGAAGCGGTATATAAGTCTAAGTGCTGCTCTATCGGACTGAACATCTCTGGAATATGTGGAGATAAGATTACAGGTAGTTCTCGACTTACGGTCAAAATTGAGCCCCAAATTCGTAAAGTGAGTTTTGCCCCATGTTACAACCTTTCTTGCCACAATTTGTTAAACAAATCACTGCAGTGGATAAGTTAGCCACACGGTCGTTAAGTGAATCTGGCTTCCCGGGGATTTCGTCTATCAGAAGGTGTTGCAAAAGGGGATCGCATGACCAGCACCCCGCCAGGACGCTGCAACCGTCATAAGTAGGACTCGGTTGCCAAGCCTTGGAATTCTGATCACGTGACCATGGGGATACTGCAACGGTCGTAAGTGTGAGAAGTCACTTTTTTCAGGGCTGCTGTAACTTTAAATGGTCACTAAATGAACTATCGTAAGTTCAGGACTGTCTGCATTGTGGAGAACACTAGAGGACCTTACAAGGATGAACACCAAGGAGACCCAACTGGTGTTTCTCAAACCGGACCCCTTAAAGGCAGGTGGACTTCGACTACCAGAATTCCCCAGTCAGCAAAATAAGTAAGTAAGTAAATATGTAAGTAAGTAAGTAAGTAAATAAATCATAAATCCTACAAAAGAAGCACACTGAGGGAGGAAGGGAATTAAGACAAATTAAGATGCAGGGACATCATGCTGATCACAAAGATCAATTCGATACAGAATAGAGCTGGAAGGGACCCTGGAGGTCCTCTAGTCCAGCCCCCTGCTCAGGCGGAAGACCCTTGCAGAATAACAGAATTGGAAGGGACCCTGGAGGTCCTCTAGTCCAGCCCCCTGCTCAGGCGGGAGACCCTTGCAGAGTAACAGAGTTGGAAGGGACCCTGGAGGTCCTCTAGTCCAGCCCCCTGCTCAGGCGGGAGACCCTTGCAGAGTAACAGAGTTGGAAGGGGCCTTAGAGGTCTTCTAGTCCAGCCCCCTGCTCAGGCAGGAGACCCTATGCCATTTCAGACAGAAGGCTGTCCAGTCTCCTCTTAAAAACCTCCAGTAATGGAGCACCCACAACTTCTGGAGAAAAGCCGTTCCACTGGTTAATTGAACTGGGATTATAGAATACCAGAATAACAGTGTCAGAAGGGACCTTGGAGGTCATCTAGTCCAACCCCCCCTGCTCAAGCAGGAGACCCTCCTCCATTTCAGACCAGTGGCTGTCCACTTTTCTTTTAAAAGCTTTCAGTGACGGAGCACCACAACGTCTGGTGGCAAGCTGTTCCACTACTCTCCTTGATCAGTTTCCATCCGTTGCTTCTTCTCCTGCCTTCAGGAGCTTTGGAGAA
The DNA here is from genome assembly GCA_024294585.1 of Vipera latastei. NCBI lineage: Eukaryota > Metazoa > Chordata > Lepidosauria > Squamata > Viperidae > Vipera > Vipera latastei. The sequence continues at coordinate 221,013,557 of CM044356.1, forward strand.
TAGGCTGACACCCCCCCTCTTCTTGTGGCAGCCCCTCAAACACTGGAATACTGCTACCGTGTCACAACCTAATCCTTCTTTTGTCATGGTTTCCCCCATCCTGCTGGCAAAGCCCTACTTGGCATGGGTCCGGAATACCTTGGGGAGCCACCTGCGGCCGGCGTCGACTTCCCTCCGCCTAGTACCGCTCCCACAGGGAGGGCCTCCTCAGGGTGCCACCGGTCAAAGGAATGCCGACTGGTGGCCCCCAGGGGAGGGCCTTCTCTGTGGGTGCACCGATCTTTGGAACCATCTTCCGGTCGAGCTCCGGATGGCCCCTGACCTCCGCTCCTTCCGGCGCGATCTTAAAACCCATCTTTTTAAACAAGCTGGCCTGGCCTGATGGGACGGGGTTGGATTTTATAAATGGATTTTAACTGTTAATCTGTATTAATTTATTATGGGCACTGTTTAATTACTTTTAATAATTTTTAATTTTTGTATCTTGTTTTTATGTATTGCCTGTTCACCGCCCTGAGTCCTTCGGGAGAAGAGCGGTATACAAATTAAATTAATAATAAATAAATAAATAAATAAATAAATAAATAAATAAATAAATAAATAA
>CM044356.1:222481660-222489854 GCA_024294585.1 Vipera latastei
GGTTAGGGTTAGGGTTAGGGTTAGGGTTAGGGTTAGGGTTAGGGTTAGGGTTAGGGTTAGGGTTAGGGTTAGGGTTAGGGTTAGGGTTAGGGTTAGGGTTAGGGTTAGGGTTAGGGTTAGGGTTAGGGTTAGGGTTAGGGTTAGGGTTAGGGTTAGGGTTAGGGTTAGGGTTAGGGTTAGGGTTAGGGTTAGGGTTAGGGTTAGGGTTAGGGTTAGGGTTAGGGTTAGGGTTAGGGTTAGGGTTAGGGTTAGGGTTAGGGTTAGGGTTAGGGTTAGGGTTAGGGTTAGGGTTAGGGTTAGGGTTAGGGTTAGGGTTAGGGTTAGGGTTAGGGTTAGGGTTAGGGTTAGGGTTAGGGTTAGGGTTAGGGTTAGGGTTAGGGTTAGGGTTAGGGTTAGGGTTAGGGTTAGGGTTAGGGTTAGGGTTAGGGTTAGGGTTAGGGTTAGGGTTAGGGTTAGGGTTAGGGTTAGGGTTAGGGTTAGGGTTAGGGTTAGGGTTAGGGTTAGGGTTAGGGTTAGGGTTAGGGTTAGGGTTAGGGTTAGGGTTAGGGTTAGGGTTAGGGTTAGGGTTAGGGTTAGGGTTAGGGTTAGGGTTAGGGTTAGGGTTAGGGTTAGGGTTAGGGTTAGGGTTAGGGTTAGGGTTAGGGTTAGGGTTAGGGTTAGGGTTAGGGTTAGGGTTAGGGTTAGGGTTAGGGTTAGGGTTAGGGTTAGGGTTAGGGTTAGGGTTAGGGTTAGGGTTAGGGTTAGGGTTAGGGTTAGGGTTAGGGTTAGGGTTAGGGTTAGGGTTAGGGTTAGGGTTAGGGTTAGGGTTAGGGTTAGGGTTAGGGTTAGGGTTAGGGTTAGGGTTAGGGTTAGGGTTAGGGTTAGGGTTAGGGTTAGGGTTAGGGTTAGGGTTAGGGTTAGGGTTAGGGTTAGGGTTAGGGTTAGGGTTAGGGTTAGGGTTAGGGTTAGGGTTAGGGTTAGGGTTAGGGTTAGGGTTAGGGTTAGGGTTAGGGTTAGGGTTAGGGTTAGGGTTAGGGTTAGGGTTAGGGTTAGGGTTAGGGTTAGGGTTAGGGTTAGGGTTAGGGTTAGGGTTAGGGTTAGGGTTAGGGTTAGGGTTAGGGTTAGGGTTAGGGTTAGGGTTAGGGTTAGGGTTAGGGTTAGGGTTAGGGTTAGGGTTAGGGTTAGGGTTAGGGTTAGGGTTAGGGTTAGGGTTAGGGTTAGGGTTAGGGTTAGGGTTAGGGTTAGGGTTAGGGTTAGGGTTAGGGTTAGGGTTAGGGTTAGGGTTAGGGTTAGGGTTAGGGTTAGGGTTAGGGTTAGGGTTAGGGTTAGGGTTAGGGTTAGGGTTAGGGTTAGGGTTAGGGTTAGGGTTAGGGTTAGGGTTAGGGTTAGGGTTAGGGTTAGGGTTAGGGTTAGGGTTAGGGTTAGGGTTAGGGTTAGGGTTAGGGTTAGGGTTAGGGTTAGGGTTAGGGTTAGGGTTAGGGTTAGGGTTAGGGTTAGGGTTAGGGTTAGGGTTAGGGTTAGGGTTAGGGTTAGGGTTAGGGTTAGGGTTAGGGTTAGGGTTAGGGTTAGGGTTAGGGTTAGGGTTAGGGTTAGGGTTAGGGTTAGGGTTAGGGTTAGGGTTAGGGTTAGGGTTAGGGTTAGGGTTAGGGTTAGGGTTAGGGTTAGGGTTAGGGTTAGGGTTAGGGTTAGGGTTAGGGTTAGGGTTAGGGTTAGGGTTAGGGTTAGGGTTAGGGTTAGGGTTAGGGTTAGGGTTAGGGTTAGGGTTAGGGTTAGGGTTAGGGTTAGGGTTAGGGTTAGGGTTAGGGTTAGGGTTAGGGTTAGGGTTAGGGTTAGGGTTAGGGTTAGGGTTAGGGTTAGGGTTAGGGTTAGGGTTAGGGTTAGGGTTAGGGTTAGGGTTAGGGTTAGGGTTAGGGTTAGGGTTAGGGTTAGGGTTAGGGTTAGGGTTAGGGTTAGGGTTAGGGTTAGGGTTAGGGTTAGGGTTAGGGTTAGGGTTAGGGTTAGGGTTAGGGTTAGGGTTAGGGTTAGGGTTAGGGTTAGGGTTAGGGTTAGGGTTAGGGTTAGGGTTAGGGTTAGGGTTAGGGTTAGGGTTAGGGTTAGGGTTAGGGTTAGGGTTAGGGTTAGGGTTAGGGTTAGGGTTAGGGTTAGGGTTAGGGTTAGGGTTAGGGTTAGGGTTAGGGTTAGGGTTAGGGTTAGGGTTAGGGTTAGGGTTAGGGTTAGGGTTAGGGTTAGGGTTAGGGTTAGGGTTAGGGTTAGGGTTAGGGTTAGGGTTAGGGTTAGGGTTAGGGTTAGGGTTAGGGTTAGGGTTAGGGTTAGGGTTAGGGTTAGGGTTAGGGTTAGGGTTAGGGTTAGGGTTAGGGTTAGGGTTAGGGTTAGGGTTAGGGTTAGGGTTAGGGTTAGGGTTAGGGTTAGGGTTAGGGTTAGGGTTAGGGTTAGGGTTAGGGTTAGGGTTAGGGTTAGGGTTAGGGTTAGGGTTAGGGTTAGGGTTAGGGTTAGGGTTAGGGTTAGGGTTAGGGTTAGGGTTAGGGTTAGGGTTAGGGTTAGGGTTAGGGTTAGGGTTAGGGTTAGGGTTAGGGTTAGGGTTAGGGTTAGGGTTAGGGTTAGGGTTAGGGTTAGGGTTAGGGTTAGGGTTAGGGTTAGGGTTAGGGTTAGGGTTAGGGTTAGGGTTAGGGTTAGGGTTAGGGTTAGGGTTAGGGTTAGGGTTAGGGTTAGGGTTAGGGTTAGGGTTAGGGTTAGGGTTAGGGTTAGGGTTAGGGTTAGGGTTAGGGTTAGGGTTAGGGTTAGGGTTAGGGTTAGGGTTAGGGTTAGGGTTAGGGTTAGGGTTAGGGTTAGGGTTAGGGTTAGGGTTAGGGTTAGGGTTAGGGTTAGGGTTAGGGTTAGGGTTAGGGTTAGGGTTAGGGTTAGGGTTAGGGTTAGGGTTAGGGTTAGGGTTAGGGTTAGGGTTAGGGTTAGGGTTAGGGTTAGGGTTAGGGTTAGGGTTAGGGTTAGGGTTAGGGTTAGGGTTAGGGTTAGGGTTAGGGTTAGGGTTAGGGTTAGGGTTAGGGTTAGGGTTAGGGTTAGGGTTAGGGTTAGGGTTAGGGTTAGGGTTAGGGTTAGGGTTAGGGTTAGGGTTAGGGTTAGGGTTAGGGTTAGGGTTAGGGTTAGGGTTAGGGTTAGGGTTAGGGTTAGGGTTAGGGTTAGGGTTAGGGTTAGGGTTAGGGTTAGGGTTAGGGTTAGGGTTAGGGTTAGGGTTAGGGTTAGGGTTAGGGTTAGGGTTAGGGTTAGGGTTAGGGTTAGGGTTAGGGTTAGGGTTAGGGTTAGGGTTAGGGTTAGGGTTAGGGTTAGGGTTAGGGTTAGGGTTAGGGTTAGGGTTAGGGTTAGGGTTAGGGTTAGGGTTAGGGTTAGGGTTAGGGTTAGGGTTAGGGTTAGGGTTAGGGTTAGGGTTAGGGTTAGGGTTAGGGTTAGGGTTAGGGTTAGGGTTAGGGTTAGGGTTAGGGTTAGGGTTAGGGTTAGGGTTAGGGTTAGGGTTAGGGTTAGGGTTAGGGTTAGGGTTAGGGTTAGGGTTAGGGTTAGGGTTAGGGTTAGGGTTAGGGTTAGGGTTAGGGTTAGGGTTAGGGTTAGGGTTAGGGTTAGGGTTAGGGTTAGGGTTAGGGTTAGGGTTAGGGTTAGGGTTAGGGTTAGGGTTAGGGTTAGGGTTAGGGTTAGGGTTAGGGTTAGGGTTAGGGTTAGGGTTAGGGTTAGGGTTAGGGTTAGGGTTAGGGTTAGGGTTAGGGTTAGGGTTAGGGTTAGGGTTAGGGTTAGGGTTAGGGTTAGGGTTAGGGTTAGGGTTAGGGTTAGGGTTAGGGTTAGGGTTAGGGTTAGGGTTAGGGTTAGGGTTAGGGTTAGGGTTAGGGTTAGGGTTAGGGTTAGGGTTAGGGTTAGGGTTAGGGTTAGGGTTAGGGTTAGGGTTAGGGTTAGGGTTAGGGTTAGGGTTAGGGTTAGGGTTAGGGTTAGGGTTAGGGTTAGGGTTAGGGTTAGGGTTAGGGTTAGGGTTAGGGTTAGGGTTAGGGTTAGGGTTAGGGTTAGGGTTAGGGTTAGGGTTAGGGTTAGGGTTAGGGTTAGGGTTAGGGTTAGGGTTAGGGTTAGGGTTAGGGTTAGGGTTAGGGTTAGGGTTAGGGTTAGGGTTAGGGTTAGGGTTAGGGTTAGGGTTAGGGTTAGGGTTAGGGTTAGGGTTAGGGTTAGGGTTAGGGTTAGGGTTAGGGTTAGGGTTAGGGTTAGGGTTAGGGTTAGGGTTAGGGTTAGGGTTAGGGTTAGGGTTAGGGTTAGGGTTAGGGTTAGGGTTAGGGTTAGGGTTAGGGTTAGGGTTAGGGTTAGGGTTAGGGTTAGGGTTAGGGTTAGGGTTAGGGTTAGGGTTAGGGTTAGGGTTAGGGTTAGGGTTAGGGTTAGGGTTAGGGTTAGGGTTAGGGTTAGGGTTAGGGTTAGGGTTAGGGTTAGGGTTAGGGTTAGGGTTAGGGTTAGGGTTAGGGTTAGGGTTAGGGTTAGGGTTAGGGTTAGGGTTAGGGTTAGGGTTAGGGTTAGGGTTAGGGTTAGGGTTAGGGTTAGGGTTAGGGTTAGGGTTAGGGTTAGGGTTAGGGTTAGGGTTAGGGTTAGGGTTAGGGTTAGGGTTAGGGTTAGGGTTAGGGTTAGGGTTAGGGTTAGGGTTAGGGTTAGGGTTAGGGTTAGGGTTAGGGTTAGGGTTAGGGTTAGGGTTAGGGTTAGGGTTAGGGTTAGGGTTAGGGTTAGGGTTAGGGTTAGGGTTAGGGTTAGGGTTAGGGTTAGGGTTAGGGTTAGGGTTAGGGTTAGGGTTAGGGTTAGGGTTAGGGTTAGGGTTAGGGTTAGGGTTAGGGTTAGGGTTAGGGTTAGGGTTAGGGTTAGGGTTAGGGTTAGGGTTAGGGTTAGGGTTAGGGTTAGGGTTAGGGTTAGGGTTAGGGTTAGGGTTAGGGTTAGGGTTAGGGTTAGGGTTAGGGTTAGGGTTAGGGTTAGGGTTAGGGTTAGGGTTAGGGTTAGGGTTAGGGTTAGGGTTAGGGTTAGGGTTAGGGTTAGGGTTAGGGTTAGGGTTAGGGTTAGGGTTAGGGTTAGGGTTAGGGTTAGGGTTAGGGTTAGGGTTAGGGTTAGGGTTAGGGTTAGGGTTAGGGTTAGGGTTAGGGTTAGGGTTAGGGTTAGGGTTAGGGTTAGGGTTAGGGTTAGGGTTAGGGTTAGGGTATAGGGTTAGGGTTAGGGTTAGGGTTAGGGTTAGGGTTAGGGTTAGGGTTAGGGTTAGGGTTAGGGTTAGGGTTAGGGTTAGGGTTAGGGTTAGGGTTAGGGTTAGGGTTAGGGTTAGGGTTAGGGTTAGGGTTAGGGTTAGGGTTAGGGTTAGGGTTAGGGTTAGGGTTAGGGTTAGGGTTAGGGTTAGGGTTAGGGTTAGGGTTAGGGTTAGGGTTAGGGTTAGGGTTAGGGTTAGGGTTAGGGTTAGGGTTAGGGTTAGGGTTAGGGTTAGGGTTAGGGTTAGGGTTAGGGTTAGGGTTAGGGTTAGGGTTAGGGTTAGGGTTAGGGTTAGGGTTAGGGTTAGGGTTAGGGTTAGGGTTAGGGTTAGGGTTAGGGTTAGGGTTAGGGTTAGGGTTAGGGTTAGGGTTAGGGTTAGGGTTAGGGTTAGGGTTAGGGTTAGGGTTAGGGTTAGGGTTAGGGTTAGGGTTAGGGTTAGGGTTAGGGTTAGGGTTAGGGTTAGGGTTAGGGTTAGGGTTAGGGTTAGGGTTAGGGTTAGGGTTAGGGTTAGGGTTAGGGTTAGGGTTAGGGTTAGGGTTAGGGTTAGGGTTAGGGTTAGGGTTAGGGTTAGGGTTAGGGTTAGGGTTAGGGTTAGGGTTAGGGTTAGGGTTAGGGTTAGGGTTAGGGTTAGGGTTAGGGTTAGGGTTAGGGTTAGGGTTAGGGTTAGGGTTAGGGTTAGGGTTAGGGTTAGGGTTAGGGTTAGGGTTAGGGTTAGGGTTAGGGTTAGGGTTAGGGTTAGGGTTAGGGTTAGGGTTAGGGTTAGGGTTAGGGTTAGGGTTAGGGTTAGGGTTAGGGTTAGGGTTAGGGTTAGGGTTAGGGTTAGGGTTAGGGTTAGGGTTAGGGTTAGGGTTAGGGTTAGGGTTAGGGTTAGGGTTAGGGTTAGGGTTAGGGTTAGGGTTAGGGTTAGGGTTAGGGTTAGGGTTAGGGTTAGGGTTAGGGTTAGGGTTAGGGTTAGGGTTAGGGTTAGGGTTAGGGTTAGGGTTAGGGTTAGGGTTAGGGTTAGGGTTAGGGTTAGGGTTAGGGTTAGGGTTAGGGTTAGGGTTAGGGTTAGGGTTAGGGTTAGGGTTAGGGTTAGGGTTAGGGTTAGGGTTAGGGTTAGGGTTAGGGTTAGGGTTAGGGTTAGGGTTAGGGTTAGGGTTAGGGTTAGGGTTAGGGTTAGGGTTAGGGTTAGGGTTAGGGTTAGGGTTAGGGTTAGGGTTAGGGTTAGGGTTAGGGTTAGGGTTAGGGTTAGGGTTAGGGTTAGGGTTAGGGTTAGGGTTAGGGTTAGGGTTAGGGTTAGGGTTAGGGTTAGGGTTAGGGTTAGGGTTAGGGTTAGGGTTAGGGTTAGGGTTAGGGTTAGGGTTAGGGTTAGGGTTAGGGTTAGGGTTAGGGTTAGGGTTAGGGTTAGGGTTAGGGTTAGGGTTAGGGTTAGGGTTAGGGTTAGGGTTAGGGTTAGGGTTAGGGTTAGGGTTAGGGTTAGGGTTAGGGTTAGGGTTAGGGTTAGGGTTAGGGTTAGGGTTAGGGTTAGGGTTAGGGTTAGGGTTAGGGTTAGGGTTAGGGTTAGGGTTAGGGTTAGGGTTAGGGTTAGGGTTAGGGTTAGGGTTAGGGTTAGGGTTAGGGTTAGGGTTAGGGTTAGGGTTAGGGTTAGGGTTAGGGTTAGGGTTAGGGTTAGGGTTAGGGTTAGGGTTAGGGTTAGGGTTAGGGTTAGGGTTAGGGTTAGGGTTAGGGTTAGGGTTAGGGTTAGGGTTAGGGTTAGGGTTAGGGTTAGGGTTAGGGTTAGGGTTAGGGTTAGGGTTAGGGTTAGGGTTAGGGTTAGGGTTAGGGTTAGGGTTAGGGTTAGGGTTAGGGTTAGGGTTAGGGTTAGGGTTAGGGTTAGGGTTAGGGTTAGGGTTAGGGTTAGGGTTAGGGTTAGGGTTAGGGTTAGGGTTAGGGTTAGGGTTAGGGTTAGGGTTAGGGTTAGGGTTAGGGTTAGGGTTAGGGTTAGGGTTAGGGTTAGGGTTAGGGTTAGGGTTAGGGTTAGGGTTAGGGTTAGGGTTAGGGTTAGGGTTAGGGTTAGGGTTAGGGTTAGGGTTAGGGTTAGGGTTAGGGTTAGGGTTAGGGTTAGGGTTAGGGTTAGGGTTAGGGTTAGGGTTAGGGTTAGGGTTAGGGTTAGGGTTAGGGTTAGGGTTAGGGTTAGGGTTAGGGTTAGGGTTAGGGTTAGGGTTAGGGTTAGGGTTAGGGTTAGGGTTAGGGTTAGGGTTAGGGTTAGGGTTAGGGTTAGGGTTAGGGTTAGGGTTAGGGTTAGGGTTAGGGTTAGGGTTAGGGTTAGGGTTAGGGTTAGGGTTAGGGTTAGGGTTAGGGTTAGGGTTAGGGTTAGGGTTAGGGTTAGGGTTAGGGTTAGGGTTAGGGTTAGGGTTAGGGTTAGGGTTAGGGTTAGGGTTAGGGTTAGGGTTAGGGTTAGGGTTAGGGTTAGGGTTAGGGTTAGGGTTAGGGTTAGGGTTAGGGTTAGGGTTAGGGTTAGGGTTAGGGTTAGGGTTAGGGTTAGGGTTAGGGTTAGGGTTAGGGTTAGGGTTAGGGTTAGGGTTAGGGTTAGGGTTAGGGTTAGGGTTAGGGTTAGGGTTAGGGTTAGGGTTAGGGTTAGGGTTAGGGTTAGGGTTAGGGTTAGGGTTAGGGTTAGGGTTAGGGTTAGGGTTAGGGTTAGGGTTAGGGTTAGGGTTAGGGTTAGGGTTAGGGTTAGGGTTAGGGTTAGGGTTAGGGTTAGGGTTAGGGTTAGGGTTAGGGTTAGGGTTAGGGTTAGGGTTAGGGTTAGGGTTAGGGTTAGGGTTAGGGTTAGGGTTAGGGTTAGGGTTAGGGTTAGGGTTAGGGTTAGGGTTAGGGTTAGGGTTAGGGTTAGGGTTAGGGTTAGGGTTAGGGTTAGGGTTAGGGTTAGGGTTAGGGTTAGGGTTAGGGTTAGGGTTAGGGTTAGGGTTAGGGTTAGGGTTAGGGTTAGGGTTAGGGTTAGGGTTAGGGTTAGGGTTAGGGT
>CM044357.1:0-5000 GCA_024294585.1 Vipera latastei
AACCCTAACCCTAACCCTAACCCTAACCCTAACCCTAACCCTAACCCTAACCCTAACCCTAACCCTAACCCTAACCCTAACCCTAACCCTAACCCTAACCCTAACCCTAACCCTAACCCTAACCCTAACCCTAACCCTAACCCTAACCCTAACCCTAACCCTAACCCTAACCCTAACCCTAACCCTAACCCTAACCCTAACCCTAACCCTAACCCTAACCCTAACCCTAACCCTAACCCTAACCCTAACCCTAACCCTAACCCTAACCCTAACCCTAACCCTAACCCTAACCCTAACCCTAACCCTAACCCTAACCCTAACCCTAACCCTAACCCTAACCCTAACCCTAACCCTAACCCTAACCCTAACCCTAACCCTAACCCTAACCCTAACCCTAACCCTAACCCTAACCCTAACCCTAACCCTAACCCTAACCCTAACCCTAACCCTAACCCTAACCCTAACCCTAACCCTAACCCTAACCCTAACCCTAACCCTAACCCTAACCCTAACCCTAACCCTAACCCTAACCCTAACCCTAACCCTAACCCTAACCCTAACCCTAACCCTAACCCTAACCCTAACCCTAACCCTAACCCTAACCCTAACCCTAACCCTAACCCTAACCCTAACCCTAACCCTAACCCTAACCCTAACCCTAACCCTAACCCTAACCCTAACCCTAACCCTAACCCTAACCCTAACCCTAACCCTAACCCTAACCCTAACCCTAACCCTAACCCTAACCCTAACCCTAACCCTAACCCTAACCCTAACCCTAACCCTAACCCTAACCCTAACCCTAACCCTAACCCTAACCCTAACCCTAACCCTAACCCTAACCCTAACCCTAACCCTAACCCTAACCCTAACCCTAACCCTAACCCTAACCCTAACCCTAACCCTAACCCTAACCCTAACCCTAACCCTAACCCTAACCCTAACCCTAACCCTAACCCTAACCCTAACCCTAACCCTAACCCTAACCCTAACCCTAACCCTAACCCTAACCCTAACCCTAACCCTAACCCTAACCCTAACCCTAACCCTAACCCTAACCCTAACCCTAACCCTAACCCTAACCCTAACCCTAACCCTAACCCTAACCCTAACCCTAACCCTAACCCTAACCCTAACCCTAACCCTAACCCTAACCCTAACCCTAACCCTAACCCTAACCCTAACCCTAACCCTAACCCTAACCCTAACCCTAACCCTAACCCTAACCCTAACCCTAACCCTAACCCTAACCCTAACCCTAACCCTAACCCTAACCCTAACCCTAACCCTAACCCTAACCCTAACCCTAACCCTAACCCTGAACCCTAACCCTAACCCTAACCCTAACCCTAACCCTAACCCTAACCCTAACCCTAACCCTAACCCTAACCCTAACCCTAACCCTAACCCTAACCCTAACCCTAACCCTAACCCTAACCCTAACCCTAACCCTAACCCTAACCCTAACCCTAACCCTAACCCTAACCCTAACCCTAACCCTAACCCTAACCCTAACCCTAACCCTAACCCTAACCCTAACCCTAACCCTAACCCTAACCCTAACCCTAACCCTAACCCTAACCCTAACCCTAACCCTAACCCTAACCCTAACCCTAACCCTAACCCTAACCCTAACCCTAACCCTAACCCTAACCCTAACCCTAACCCTAACCCTAACCCTAACCCTAACCCTAACCCTAACCCTAACCCTAACCCTAACCCTAACCCTAACCCTAACCCTAACCCTAACCCTAACCCTAACCCTAACCCTAACCCTAACCCTAACCCTAACCCTAACCCTAACCCTAACCCTAACCCTAACCCTAACCCTAACCCTAACCCTAACCCTAACCCTAACCCTAACCCTAACCCTAACCCTAACCCTAACCCTAACCCTAACCCTAACCCTAACCCTAACCCTAACCCTAACCCTAACCCTAACCCTAACCCTAACCCTAACCCTAACCCTAACCCTAACCCTAACCCTAACCCTAACCCTAACCCTAACCCTAACCCTAACCCTAACCCTAACCCTAACCCTAACCCTAACCCTAACCCTAACCCTAACCCTAACCCTAACCCTAACCCTAACCCTAACCCTAACCCTAACCCTAACCCTAACCCTAACCCTAACCCTAACCCTAACCCTAACCCTAACCCTAACCCTAACCCTAACCCTAACCCTAACCCTAACCCTAACCCTAACCCTAACCCTAACCCTAACCCTAACCCTAACCCTAACCCTAACCCTAACCCTAACCCTAACCCTAACCCTAACCCTAACCCTAACCCTAACCCTAACCCTAACCCTAACCCTAACCCTAACCCTAACCCTAACCCTAACCCTAACCCTAACCCTAACCCTAACCCTAACCCTAACCCTAACCCTAACCCTAACCCTAACCCTAACCCTAACCCTAACCCTAACCCTAACCCTAACCCTAACCCTAACCCTAACCCTAACCCTAACCCTAACCCTAACCCTAACCCTAACCCTAACCCTAACCCTAACCCTAACCCTAACCCTAACCCTAACCCTAACCCTAACCCTAACCCTAACCCTAACCCTAACCCTAACCCTAACCCTAACCCTAACCCTAACCCTAACCCTAACCCTAACCCTAACCCTAACCCTAACCCTAACCCTAACCCTAACCCTAACCCTAACCCTAACCCTAACCCTAACCCTAACCCTAACCCTAACCCTAACCCTAACCCTAACCCTAACCCTAACCCTAACCCTAACCCTAACCCTAACCCTAACCCTAACCCTAACCCTAACCCTAACCCTAACCCTAACCCTAACCCTAACCCTAACCCTAACCCTAACCCTAACCCTAACCCTAACCCTAACCCTAACCCTAACCCTAACCCTAACCCTAACCCTAACCCTAACCCTAACCCTAACCCTAACCCTAACCCTAACCCTAACCCTAACCCTAACCCTAACCCTAACCCTAACCCTAACCCTAACCCTAACCCTAACCCTAACCCTAACCCTAACCCTAACCCTAACCCTAACCCTAACCCTAACCCTAACCCTAACCCTAACCCTAACCCTAACCCTAACCCTAACCCTAACCCTAACCCTAACCCTAACCCTAACCCTAACCCTAACCCTAACCCTAACCCTAACCCTAACCCTAACCCTAACCCTAACCCTAACCCTAACCCTAACCCTAACCCTAACCCTAACCCTAACCCTAACCCTAACCCTAACCCTAACCCTAACCCTAACCCTAACCCTAACCCTAACCCTAACCCTAACCCTAACCCTAACCCTAACCCTAACCCTAACCCTAACCCTAACCCTAACCCTAACCCTAACCCTAACCCTAACCCTAACCCTAACCCTAACCCTAACCCTAACCCTAACCCTAACCCTAACCCTAACCCTAACCCTAACCCTAACCCTAACCCTAACCCTAACCCTAACCCTAACCCTAACCCTAACCCTAACCCTAACCCTAACCCTAACCCTAACCCTAACCCTAACCCTAACCCTAACCCTAACCCTAACCCTAACCCTAACCCTAACCCTAACCCTAACCCTAACCCTAACCCTAACCCTAACCCTAACCCTAACCCTAACCCTAACCCTAACCCTAACCCTAACCCTAACCCTAACCCTAACCCTAACCCTAACCCTAACCCTAACCCTAACCCTAACCCTAACCCTAACCCTAACCCTAACCCTAACCCTAACCCTAACCCTAACCCTAACCCTAACCCTAACCCTAACCCTAACCCTAACCCTAACCCTAACCCTAACCCTAACCCTAACCCTAACCCTAACCCTAACCCTAACCCTAACCCTAACCCTAACCCTAACCCTAACCCTAACCCTAACCCTAACCCTAACCCTAACCCTAACCCTAACCCTAACCCTAACCCTAACCCTAACCCTAACCCTAACCCTAACCCTAACCCTAACCCTAACCCTAACCCTAACCCTAACCCTAACCCTAACCCTAACCCTAACCCTAACCCTAACCCTAACCCTAACCCTAACCCTAACCCTAACCCTAACCCTAACCCTAACCCTAACCCTAACCCTAACCCTAACCCTAACCCTAACCCTAACCCTAACCCTAACCCTAACCCTAACCCTAACCCTAACCCTAACCCTAACCCTAACCCTAACCCTAACCCTAACCCTAACCCTAACCCTAACCCTAACCCTAACCCTAACCCTAACCCTAACCCTAACCCTAACCCTAACCCTAACCCTAACCCTAACCCTAACCCTAACCCTAACCCTAACCCTAACCCTAACCCTAACCCTAACCCTAACCCTAACCCTAACCCTAACCCTAACCCTAACCCTAACCCTAACCCTAACCCTAACCCTAACCCTAACCCTAACCCTAACCCTAACCCTAACCCTAACCCTAACCCTAACCCTAACCCTAACCCTAACCCTAACCCTAACCCTAACCCTAACCCTAACCCTAACCCTAACCCTAACCCTAACCCTAACCCTAACCCTAACCCTAACCCTAACCCTAACCCTAACCCTAACCCTAACCCTAACCCTAACCCTAACCCTAACCCTAACCCTAACCCTAACCCTAACCCTAACCCTAACCCTAACCCTAACCCTAACCCTAACCCTAACCCTAACCCTAACCCTAACCCTAACCCTAACCCTAACCCTAACCCTAACCCTAACCCTAACCCTAACCCTAACCCTAACCCTAACCCTAACCCTAACCCTAACCCTAACCCTAACCCTAACCCTAACCCTAACCCTAACCCTAACCCTAACCCTAACCCTAACCCTAACCCTAACCCTAACCCTAACCCTAACCCTAACCCTAACCCTAACCCTAACCCTAACCCTAACCCTAACCCTAACCCTAACCCTAACCCTAACCCTAACCCTAACCCTAACCCTAACCCTAACCCTAACCCTAACCCTAACCCTAACCCTAACCCTAACCCTAACCCTAACCCTAACCCTAACCCTAACCCTAACCCTAACCCTAACCCTAACCCTA